>OW203766.1:33726226-34326226 GCA_934045905.1 Leuctra nigra
CCACCTTCTCGTACTCCGGAGCCAAGCTTAGAGTGTTCACCACCAGAGCTGTAACAACAAACATGATATATCAAAACAACGTCAGCAATAACCGTTAGGAATGAATGGGCGAAGTACGATACAAAGGGGAATATGGCAACGTTTAACTAAACATTCGAACTTCCCTGCATCTCTTTCATTGGTATTTTAGAGGACTCAGTTGGAATCGGGACGCGCGCGGTTTATCAAAGTGTTTTTTTCTTCACACTAACAGAATTTAAAAAATCAACTACGGTCGGTGACATGCAAAGTTGAACCCACTTTAGCATTGCCAAGCCCATACTAGAGCGGGTTCATCCTTGTCTGTCACCGACCGTAGTAACGGATGTCTCAAGCCTACTGAACTCAATAATGCCACATACTGGAGTATTACTACCTTTACGAGCTCGAAATATTAAATACGAAATTCATCTTAAAATAATTGTATTTGACACTTTTTGGTCGTTCCAGAGGTCGAAAAGTACTCCAGAATGCACAATTGATTTTCTAAAAGTAAAAATATATTGTAGTGTGAATAAAAACTAAAAACACTTTGAAGAACTTCAGCCGTCATGCTACCTTATCGATGCCTACGTCGCACTGTTTTGCAACGAGGCAAATGGCGCCTCATAAATGATGATGAAGATGATGATGATGATGGTGATGAGGGAAGGCTGAAGGAGAGGTTGTCTATAATGCCTCTTGACAGCACGAACAATCTGCAGGGACAGAAGGACTTGCCTGACGCTGCGGACGCCTCGCTGCCCTCCTCGTTGACTTCTATCTCTGCGCGATGGAGGATGTCGGAGACGATGAGCGGCGTCTTGGTGGTCGAGATGCCCTCCAGGTTGGACCTCTGATCGAACACATCCACGAGGCCGAGCTGCAAACCAACAGAAAGTTATGTCTTCCAACTGGCTTTGGAATCATTCCCATTCCGAATGGAAATATCATACGCATTGCAAGAACATATAAGTTTATATGACAACAAAATACAGATACCTATTGTGTTTCAACACAATTTTACATGAAGAACTGCACTTTTTATAAGGAAAACGTCGAAATAAAGCAGTAAAAACCCCTCATTCAGTAAATCACCCAGGAAAGTGTACTTTTAATGCTGTTATAATAAAATAGACAATAGTGCACCTGATACACGATATAGTAGAAATTTCAAAGAAATCTAACGATGGGAAAATACACGTTTGAAAATATCACCATGTCTTTTTCTGTATCGCAAAGTTAAATTGAAAGAAAAACTGTAACTTTGAAGTTGTATATCTCGAAAATTAGTTCACATTGACTACTTTTTCTTGGCATATTACTATGGTGCAGAATTAAATTTTATATGTACCATGTAGAATTTCAACGATTTCTTAGGAAATGGTAAATATGATGGTCCCTCCTTAAAATAATAATTGAGCGAGCGAAGCGAGCGTCTCCTTTTGAATCTTTTGATACGGACCTCTGTTTTTTTTTGTTTTTTTTTTGGCTGCTAAATGGAGCAATAGAAATCGCACCGTTTCACCGATCGACCTGAAATTTTGCACACATGTAGAGACAACCTTCTCTGTTTGCTGACCCCATTTTTTTTTTGAAATCTATCAATTGGTTAAAATTTAAATAAACATCTCCTGATAGGCTGAAAAATGAAAATGGTCTTCGACAAATGTGATCAACCTTATATTTTGCATAGTCATTAAGACCAACATTGTCTCTTATTTTAAAAAATTTCAGCCAAATCGTCCCATTGGTTAAAATTTAAAAAAATATTTCATGTGCTTTTTGAAATTTAAACCAGAACCGTTTGACCGATCAACTTAAAAATTTGCATGGTCATCGGGTCCAACATTATCTGTATTTTTGACAATTTTCAGACTAAACTGTGTTTAAATTCAACAGTTATTGACAGTTTACGGATATTTTGCGTGTTGGCTGTCATATTTCTCGAATTTCACATTTCACGGCATCTTCGAATCTTTACTTCAAGGTTGTTCGAGCAGAAACTTTCAAACGTATATTATTATGAAACTGATATGACCGTTTAAATATTTTTTGAACGAGATCCTGTGATTTTTGTTAATTAACAAGGAATCGTTCAATCATAAAGGTTCAATCGATCAACTTAAAACTTTGCGTGGTTATTGGGACCAATATTTTAGGAATTGTTGGAGATTTTCATACAAGTCTGTGACGAAATTCAAGAATTATTGGCTTTTAAGGACATTTTCGATAAACAGAATTTCGGTTCGAGGTATTGCGCCCTATTAGTGCTCGCTCATCAACGCGTTACTCGGATACGCGCAACACCTCGAACCGAAATTCTGTTTATCGAAAATGTCCCAATTCCTAAAATATTGGTCCCAATAACCACGCAATATTTTAACTTAAGTTGATCGATTAAACCTTTGGGATTGAACGATTCCTTGTTAATTTTCAAAAATCACAGGATCTCGTTTTAAACGGTCATCAGTTTCATATACGTTTGAAAGTTTCTGCTCTAACAACCTTGAACTGAAGATTCGAAGATGCCGTGAAATGTGAAATTAGAGAAATATGACAGCCAACACGCAAAATATCCGTAAACTGTCAATAACTTTTGAATTTAAACACAGTTTAGTCTGAAAATTGTCAAAAATACTGATAATGTTGAACCCAATGACCATGCAAATTTTTAAGTTGATCGGTCATACAGTTCTGGTTTAAATTTCAAAAAGCACATGAAATATTTTTTTAATTTTTAACCAATGGGAGGATTTGGCTGAAAATTTGTAAAATAAGAGACAATGTTGGTCTTAATGACCATGCAAAATATAAGGTTGATCACATTTGTCGAAGACCATTTTCATTTTTCAGCCTATCAGGAGATGTTTATTTAAATTTTAACCAATCAATGGATTTCAAAAAAAATTTGGGTCAGCAAACAGAAAAGGTTGTCTCTACATGTGTGCAAAATTTCAGATCGATAGGTGAAACGGTGCGACTTCTATTGCTCCAGATAGCAGCCAAAAGTAAAAAAAAAAAAAAAAAAAAAAAAAAAAAAAAAAAAAAAAAAAACAGAGGTCCGTGTCAAAAGAGTCAAAAGGAGACGCTCGCTTCGCTCGCTCAATAAGTACGAACTTATAATAAACAGAACTTTGAACCTTCCTTTGGCATTATTCCACAATGGCAACTACCAAGGTCGAACAGAACGGAAAGTTTTCAATTTTTTTGTTTGTTTTTTTTACGTCAAAGTTTTATAAATTGCATGGTAAAGATCAAGAGTCCTTATTCTTATTCTATCTGGGTCCTTATTCTATAACGAAAACGAAATCTTTTCGTGTCAATGAAATCCTTATCCTTATGGCCGTGAATTGATTTCAGACAATTCGTCTGAATCGTCGTGGAATTCGTTTCCGTTACAGAATGACAACCGCGCTGCTGCTTGTGCAGGTGAATGATCATTGATCAACAAGTGTCACCTGTCTGAGCGTGCTGACGAGCGGCGTCTCGGCGTCGAGATGGAAGCGCGGCATCTTGATGTTCACGTCCTTGATGACGTCAGTGTTCAGGATGTTCTTGAACTCGTCGAACGTGAGTCGAGTGATGACGTCAGTGAGTCCTTGCGGCTGAGTCGGGACGACCAGCACCATCGAGAAGTCGTTGCCCTGACAACAGAATCAATTCTCTTCAACTGAGCCCTAGACTTTCCCCAGCACGTGGGGTGAATTTGAAAACAAATAGCAAAGCAAGTGGCATCAAAATTAAAAGTCAAATAAAAATAAAGTTTTAATTTTAAAAATAAGTTTCAAGTATTTAAAAAGAAAACAACATTCTAATTTTTTTTAAAAATACGTGAAATTGAAAAAAAAATTAATAATAATTAAAAAACAAACGCATTAAAATCAAAAAATCAATGGATAAAATCAACAAATCATAATGAACACACACAAAATAAAAAATAATCAGGTTTACACTACGGGGCTGTGCATAAAGGACGTCCCGCTCCAGGGAGGGAGGGGGGGGGGGAGGGGGAGGGACGTCACGTTTTGATATGTATTCAAGCATTTTTGATATTATGTCGGGACCTGAAATTTCGTTAAAAACGATACATTCTGATACATTTCAGAGTCAAACAAATTATATTATGTGGGGGGGGGGGGGGGGGGGGGGGCGACGTCCTTTATGCACAGCCCCAATGCACGGTACAGCGTGTGGCAAGAGAGCGCGCACACTCACACTCACATTCACACTCACACTCACACTCACACTCACACTCACACTCACACTCACACTCACATCGAACTCCAGCTCCACCCAGCGCGCCTTAAGGGTGTCGCTATGTCCTGCTGAGAAGAGGCCTCGCTGTGACATCATGGGTGCAGTCACGTGCGCCTTGTGAGACACTCACACTCACACTCACACTCACACTCACACTCATACTCACGTCGAACTCCAGCTCCACCCAGCGCGCCTTAAGGGTGTCGCTATGTCCTGCTGAGAAGAGGCCTCGCTGTGATATCATGGGTGCAGTCACGTGCGCCTTGTGAGACACTCACACTCACACTCACACTCACACTCACACTCATACTCACGTCGAACTCCAGCTCCACCCAGCGCGCCTTAAGGGTGTCGCTATGTCCTGCTGAGAAGAGGCCTCGCTGTGACATCATGGGTGCAGTCACGTGCGCCTTGTGAGACACTCACACTCACACTCACACTCACACTCACACTCACACTCATACTCACGTCGAACTCCAGCTCCACCCAGCGCGCCTTAAGGGTGTCGCTATGTCCTGCTGAGAAGAGGCCTCGCTGTGACATCATCGGCGCAGTAACGTGCGCCTTGTGAGACGTGTGGAACTTCTCAGCGGCAGTCTTAGACGCGTCGAACGTCTTCAGCCAAGTGCCCTGGAACAGACGTCAGAGCTGCAGTTATTCGGATGCAACATTACAACTAAACGCTCTTCGGTATTTATCAAACGTGGTGCACTACAATACATTTTACTTTTAGATATTAAGATTGGGAATACACTTTTGAAGTAGTTGAGGAGCATGACCAAGTACGAGTTTGTAGAGCAGACATTTTGTTTTAAAGGTAACAGTATTTGACATAATTGAGCCAGAGATATTTGAACATTTTGTAGGCATTTTGCTTGACACAAGAAAATTGTGGTTCAATCATGAAAATAGTGTGAACCTTAGTAGTAGGTATTTGTACCGAATTTAGAGTCGGCATTATTCCCTTTAGTTGTAACACTAGGCTGCGTTTCACCAAGATTCTAAACCCGGGTTAGAGGCAGTAAACCTGGTTTAGGGGCCTCTAAACCAGGTTTACCGCCTCTAACCCGGGTTTAGAATCTTGGTGAAACGCAGCCTAATAGTATTAAACCAAAGAAAACAGTTACATCATAAAAACTACATGGTGACATTGGTAGGACAATTTGTCCGCTGTCCAGGTACTCTTATTCATTTCTGTTACGTTGTCATTTCTCACACTGGCAATACACGACGAAGTTCACACTCAAAACATGAACCTATGGCAAATGTACCACAATCCTGAAACTATGTTGGGTGAAAGATGTATCTGATCCGAATGACGGTAAACCGTTGTATTTGTTCTGTCCGCCAATACCAAACCTTCGGAATCACTTACATGGTCCCTCACAAATGAAAACCATGCCTTTTCATTGACCTAATAATTGTTTGATAGATTGTAAACAACGAAAGGACCCAGTGCTAAAATAATAAACAGACGTTAGCTCCCTTGTACTGAGTATATGACGGTACAAAGAATAATATCGTCAATCGCAAGTGCCTAATAATTTCGGATGCATGTCGCTAAATACTAACCCAAACAGTACAATTGTCTTGAACGTTGCATCCTTCACAGTTACCTTGAAGTAGATGACATTGGCCAGGACCAACTGCGTGCGACTGGTGATGGCCGACGGCTTGATGAGCTCCGTGATGCGGTTCTTGGTCTGGAAGCTGACCCACTCGTTGATGCGAGCCGCGGCTTCTGTCGCTGACTTGGGCAGCTTCTCCGCGCCAGAGTTGAAGTTGGTGTGGAGGTCGCTCTGGAACTGCGGCACCAAGTCGAAGTCGGGGTTCACGAAGATGTTGCTCGCGAAACTCAACTTGGATTTGTACTTGCGTTTCTGTGGGCGAGAAGAAGCATTTTGCAGTTGAAGTCTCTTAGAGATGTCCAAATTACCTTTCAGAAGGCCACTAGGATTCCGATTACCGGTCAAAGCAGACCGGAACTCCGTCCAACAACCCAATGGTGTAACATTCAATTTGATATGTGGATTGGAATCTTTCACAAAAAACATGTGAAGCGATTGGAAAGAGTTTGCCTTTCGTCAAAAAATGTACCTGTAGTACTAGGTAGGGTCGTGGAAAAATGTGTCGATCATCCCTACGCTTATACCATACCGCCATACAACGGGGCGCTGGTATACCACTGTACGATCTCCGTTGTATGGCGGGAGGGTATAAGCGTAGGGATGATCGAGATATTATTCCAAAGCTGTACCTACATCTAAGAACTGAAGTTACATATATTCATGATATTACTGAAGGTTGATCTTTCTTAAGAGACAATGTGCCCTACTTCAGATACATTTTTCAGTTTGAAAGGGAACGGATTCCTCCTATGGTCATATTTGTGTAAGATTAACTTTGGTACAATTAAAATGGGTCCCAATTCCATATAATTCTTTCTTTCGGATAAATTAGAATATAGATTACTGATTTGGTCACCTCTAATGATGAGGCAAGATAACCGAATTTATATTTATTTATTTTCTACTTCTCGCGAGACCCTGAGAATGGGAGTTTGGGGCATTGAAAGTTAAAAGTTTGAAATACATAATATCTCTCCTCCCGATACATCTAAAACATGTTTCCTGTTTTACCTGGAAGTTCTGTATGACTGTTGTGAATCCGGCCTTGGAGGTCTGTTGATTCAGATGTAAGACTTTCTCCAATTGTACACTCGACGCGTTCTTGGCGCCTTGTTGCAACATTGCCAGCAGGGTCTGCACACTCAGCGGTGACAAGATCACATTGCCCTGAGTTGTCCTCAGCACATTCTACAACAAGAAGAGAGTAGCATCATTCAGAGACATTCCTTCTCGTATGTATAATAATAGTGTTTAACGGCGCGTCAACAGCGAGGTCATTTTGCGCACATTGAGATTTTGTTAACTTTGTTGAATTCTAGGGAGGATATGGGGATGGGTCGACCTAACGGGTCCGATTCAGGGGAGTCTGAAACTAGTTAGAAAGCCAGTTGAGAATATGACGGACCGGGGGAAGGGGAGAGGCTTCGGGCCGGAAGGACCCGATTTCAGCGGGATCACCCTCTCGAGGGGGGAGGCCGGCCCGATGGGGCCGCGAATTTGGGGAGGGCATGGGACCAGGTCGACCCTGAACTACACTTAGTTGGGACCAACTCGTAAAGTGAGGAGGCCCCAACACAGCGTCAAGGTAGCAGTCCATTGGTGAGGCCTTCCTTCTCATTCCTCCCTTCTGACTAAAGGATTTCATCGTACTCGTCAAGGGACGAGAAGTTTACGGGACGAGAAGTTTTTTGAAGTTTACGGCCAGGATTCTTGTGGTTGTGAACGTGGACTTAGCTGAACGCAACGGTTGTTCTGATGGGAACAATATTACAACCTAGATTCACGATCAAGCCTTTTGGATATAATAAAGATTCCGTATCCGATTATGACATTAGATTCTATAACAGGGAAGATGAATGTTTAATGCTAAGGAAAATAATAATCGCATATTATCTTCCCTCATTCACTTCCAATGACCAAATCAAGTCAGTGACCGAAGCAAGAGAACTGCGCATGAGCGTGATGTTGACACAGGAACACGTGACTTGGTGAGCCGACAAAATCCCACTTGGCCTAATATTTCCCGAATCAGAGAAGGTTTGGCTCAGACCGAAAGTCCGGGGCGGGGTTCGATTCCCGCGGCCGTCCTTCCTGAGATGTTTCCGTAGTACAACGGACTTTTGACCAATCACAGCTCACGGTTGCATGCCGCAACCTCGAGCTGCGATTGGTCCTCTGCAAGCCACCCCAGCGGCGAAGAGTAACATATCGGCTTACTTTGAACACGTCTAGCGTGAAGTGTGTGGCTGATTCTGCAACTTGCGCTCTGTTGTTGTCTTCGCTCTGGCAGTGGACAGTCGATGACCAGAGAGTGACCACGAGCAGGGGGAGCCACATCACAGCTGCAACAAAACAAACATCTAGTTGAAGACCCAAGGAGATCCTGCCATGAGTTGACCACTCTCTACTCCCCAGTTTTATAGGGAGGGGCGCTTACCCCCCCCCCCCCCCCCCCCCCCCCCCCCCCCCCCCCCCCCCCCCCCCCCCCCCCGAATGTCAGAAAAATATCAAAGTTTTGTGATGTGTGTATACCTAGTTGAATTTGTAAATAAAATGCATCTGAAAACGTCTCAAACTTGGTTTAAAAGTATAAAACCCTACGGGTCCCCACACCCCTCTTCACCCGTGGCAGAATGTTTTCCTTGTCCCCCACTCGTCAGAAATCCTGCCGGCGCGGCGCGTACGCTCAGGTGGACTTGGAGTACTTTGTACTTGCCGTACTTCGATAATTATTGTTATTTCGCTTCACTCTCGTAAGGAAACAGATTAAATGGGAAATCCACATCTTGATGCTCTTGCAACATCCTTATAACCTGTCACAGGTTCAATCTAAAACAAGTCGCGGGCTTATAATGAGGTTGTGTGGTGGTGGGGGGGGGGGGGGGGGGGGGAACTGCAGTCATCAGTATTATGTCAGGGCGTATTTTGTATTTTTAACTTTTGTGGTGAAAAGATCGTTAAAGAATAACATGCAAATGGGTTCTGCTGATACATCTATCAATTTTTAAAAGGTCGATTGTAATATAGTCCATCTCTGCTAGGACTAGGATCTCTGTTCCTATCTAAAATAATTAGTAAAAAGAATTAGGATGGATAGTGGATTTGCCCCCCCCCCCCCCCTCCTCCCTCTATGCCGGCGTCATTCGTGCTATTTTCCAAGATAAATATTGAGTGCAATATTAACATATTTTTGGTTGACTGAAGTTCATATTCAATAATCAGTTCAATTAGCAAGTTGAAGGTATTTGAATTCTTTCCATGGAAAAAGAGATGTATGCAAGTCACAAAAAAGCGGGCAGTTTTACAATATCCCTGAATAGCACAATCCTGACACATAAATGACTAAAATAGTTGTACTATTCGGCTGCATCACTGAAGTAACCACATCAAAATCATCCTTAGAGGAGTCGGAGGAATTTCTTCGAGGAACTAATTCGTTTAAGCTTATAAAATTAGACATTGTTTTGTTTGCATGTCGATTTTACTACATATTACACACAATATTGTACAGCGGAACGAAAACATCATCTGGAAATAACTCTTATTAACGTTGTACGCAATGAAAATCTACACCATTATCGATTAAATATCGATTAAAAATCAGTTAACTGTTCAGTAAGAGGACAACAACGAGCACGATGGTATCTCCATGTTAATATCTCTTGCTTTAGGCTAAGATACGTCACATTCCTCTAATGAACATTTCAAACATCAGCGTCCGTTAATATTCTTTCCAAACACGAAGTTGCAGTGGAGCCAACTCAAACTGAGTCCTACCTAAAACATCACTTGAAGATGACAACTGTTCCGATCAAGTCCACAACAATTGCACCCACATTTGATGATGATAATTCGTATTAACGAATTTATAATTATGTATGTGATCATTCAGGCGCGTAGGAAGGGGGGGGGGGGGATGGGGGGAAATCCCCCCCCCCCTCTGATTCAATTCCCCTCCCTATGTTCTTATACATTTATGTGTCAAGAAAAAAATTTGCATCAAAAGTGTTAAAATCGCGTAGAAATGCACCAAATTGATGCCTGAAATTCAAAATTTTCCGGGGCTATGCGCCCCGGACCCGCATTTTGCTGGGGGGCCCTCCCCCCAGACCCCCATTGTCTCCGTAGTCATTAGTAAGTCCAGCTCAAGTTATTTTACAATATTATTCCCCCCCTTGCAAATTTAGTTCCTACGCGCCTGTGATCATTTACATCATAATATAGGATGAAAATAGTCGAATTCTGCAATTACTGAAGCTCGATGTATACATCAATTTAAACAATGAAGATAGTTATACATACTATGTAATAATAGTTTACAATTGTGTTTTTGCATGTTTTCCTTATTTTTTTCAAATACAAGGTTTTGAAGAAAGTGGAATGTATATTTTTTCTGAACAGTACAACAACAACATGAAACTATTTATTTTAAATTTTTTAGTGTTAAAATGTAAAAATTTTTAAACGTGCATACAAGAGGTTTAGCGGTTAAGGTATCATATAATTTTTAATTTACATTACATTTTATTATTAGGCGCAACAGGAAACGTCAACAAGTGCATTCAGGCTTTAAGGCACAGTCGATATTTTTTACTATTATTAGTATTACCAAGTATTACTTATCCCCATAAAAAACCCTCCGTGTAAAAAAACAGCCAAGTCTCTTCAACTAAAAAAAAAAATTATGAAATCTAAAAATTCTGCACTGAAACGTAGTAATATCAAAAAATGAGCCAAGTCAAAACTTTATTTGAAAATTAAAAAATACTTGGCGCATCGTGTATATAAATAGCTTAGAAGTATAGGCTAGATACAAATACATATACTTATAGTACCTATACCTACAATGCCCTAAAAAAACGATGCGCCAAGTATTTTTTAATTTTCAAATAAAGTTTTGACTTGGCTCATTTTTTGATATCACTACGTTTCAGTGCAGAATTTTTAGATTTCATAATTATTTTTTTTAGTTGAAGAGACTTGGCTGTTTTTTTACACGGAGTGTTTTTTATGGGGATGATATCACTTATTTTTTTAGTTTATTTACACAACTTGTAAAACTTATTAGGGCAACAATGGCTAATTCCTTTAAAAAAATACGCCATTTCCGAATTAGTTACTAAAAAAATATTGTTTAGAGCTAAATATAAACTTAAAGTGATATGCCATGAAGAATTGGGAAAGCATCGTTCCAATAGGTCCAGCCGTTTTCGAGATATGGCATCACTTCCGGTTTTCAAAATGGCGGCTGAAAGCTCTTACACATTGTATTAATATGTATATAAATACTAATATTTCATTATAAGCCTTCTGAATATGTAGTTGGTTTTTATATAAAGGGAAGTGAATTTAGGCAGATTTCGCTAAGCTATGACGTCATTTCCGGTTTCAGTAATTAGAAAACTTTAATTTCACTATCGTTATTTCTTATAGAGGACCGTCTGAATCGATTGGCGCAAATTTCGTTCCGATCGGTTAAGCCGTTTTTGAGATATGACGTCACTTCCGGTTTCAAAATGGCGGCACAAAAAAATCATAAGGGCAAGGTATCATCAGGCAGACGAGCTGTGTATGTGGTGAAAATTTCGGGTCAATCAACCCAGCCGTTTAGGCTGTGGCGGAGACCGCGGAATTTATTGGAAGATGATTATTGAGCGAGCGTAGCGAGCGTCACCACGGTACTCTTATGGCACTTTCTCTGTGTGTTTTTTTTTTTTTTTTTTTTTTGTCTGCACTGCCGAGGTCAAACCGCACAACCAATCGATCTGAAATTTTGCACACGTACTAACGTGATCTATGCGGTCTCTGGGATCGTTTTTGAAAGGGATCCTGTGATTGGTTCAAATTTAAAAAAAATTATCTTTCGATTGGTTGGCCCGTTCAATTTGAAATTTTGATAAGTCATTACGACCAACATTTTGCCCAATCAAACAAAATTTCAACCAAATCCCCCCATTGGTTAAAATTAAAAAAATTATTTAATGTGTTTTTTGTAATTTAAACTAGAACCGTATCACCGATCAACTTAAAACGTTGCATGGTCATTGGGACCAACCATGGTATATGGGGACCAACAAAATCTGTATTTTTGACTACTTTCAGACTATTCTGTGTTTAAATCCAAAAGTAATTGACATTTCGTCGTGTCAGAGTGTAAGTGATCTATCTCCAATTTTTGAAATTTTGAGATTTTTGGTTTAGGTCATGTATTAAAATGTACTTGATCTATATCAATTGAAAAACCCTCCAATTTATCACTTTTGCGGTAATTATGAACGGAAATCGTTTGCTCTATGTCCAGTAATCAATGACTTGTTAGGATACATTTGCTCTATGTCCGCATCGTCCAATCAGAGCGCTCCCTCACGTTCAAACTGTCAAGTTGGCGCGCACCTGGGATATTAGTAAACCTGCTGTTAATTCCTTAATTCGAAGTTCACGTCAGAGTAAGATTAAAATTAAGTAGTTAGATATTATTTGTATGATTTATTTACATTTATTTTGTATGGAATTGAGTTTTTTGTGTTATTTTATTTTTTTTCTCAAATATTTATTGCAATTAATTTTTAATTTATATGAATAATTAATTGTTAATCACTCTGAAACACTAACTGATACAATATCTTCAGTAATATTCATGATATATAAAAAATATTAATGTAC
The DNA here is from genome assembly GCA_934045905.1 of Leuctra nigra. Classification (NCBI taxonomy): domain Eukaryota; kingdom Metazoa; phylum Arthropoda; class Insecta; order Plecoptera; family Leuctridae; genus Leuctra; species Leuctra nigra. The sequence goes on from OW203766.1 coordinate 33,738,796, forward strand.
CACAATATCATTGGCCATTGCATTGATTTCCAAATGCAGAAGTCCTATGTCCACATTTCTAACAGACACTCGCTAAGAAATGTGCACAAAGTCCTATGTCCAACCGGAAATTACCTATTTTCGCTTTGTTTGTTACTGAAACATCAATGAAACACATAAATAAGTGTTCTCATTCGAATAAGTGATGATATAAACTTACAACTACAGTTATTGTTTATACTTTTATAGGGTTAATAAAATCATAAAGTTTGACCCTCTGTTTCTCCGGATGGGAAAAGTTGGACATAGAGCACTTACACTCTGAGGCGACGATTTTACGGACATTTTGCGTGTTGGCTGTCAAATTTCTCGAAAATGTTGATCACGGCTACTTTGACTCTTCAGTTCTAATCCAAGGTAGTTGAGCAAAACTTTTAAACGCATATGAAACTAATAATGACCGTTCAACAGATCGATCTGATATTGTGTACACACACTAATATCGTATGAGTGGTCCCAGGTATATTTTTTGAAAGATATTCTGTGATTTTTGAATATTTACTGGGAACGTAGTTCAATTATAAAGGTTCAATCGATCAACTTAAAACTTTACATGGTTATTGGGACTAATATTTGAGTGATATTTGGAGATTTATAAACAAGTCTGTGAAAAATTCAAGAAATTGGCTTTTAATGATATTTTTGATAGACGCAGAATTTCGGTTCGAGGTGTTGCGCGTATCCGTGCTCGCTCATCAACGCGTTTCACAGAGCGTTTTCCTAGTTATTATTATCTGAAAGCCGTACAATTTCACGGTTTTCACGGCTCTCTAGTTCGCAAAGGGCGTAACCTATTGCTCCCAAATTTGGTATATGTTGTAGGGTGGGCCATAGCTCGAAATTAAGATATTTCGCAACAATGTGAGATTTTCCAATTTTGAGATCCAGTAGGCCGAAAATGCCACTTTGATGCTTACAGTAAAAGTGGGTTGCTCCAGCCTTTTTATATGAGAGTGTGCGCGCCGTACGACTTGGCTGGCGTGGAGCGACCGCTCCACTAGATAAACTATTTTTAAAAATTCACAATTTATCTTTGACCGGTGGTCAAATCTTTTAAATTTGCATTTCACTTTCATAATATCTATCCACCCCCTCGTCCACCCCTTATGCTTCGCATTATTTGTTTTTATGTTTTCGTCTAATCTTTGGTCTAGCTAACAAAAACAATAACTCAGTATTACACAAAAATATAGGAATATAGGATTTCCAAAATACTCTGACAAAAGAAGATTTTGCTAACTCAAGCAATGTAATTTGCGAAAATAAATTTAATCTGCTACACGGTAATTACCTATCATTTATCAATGTTTCCTTGTACTGTTTTCCTATAGGTAGAAAGAATCGTTTGATTAATAACCTATAAGGAAATAAGGTAATTCTCTTCAATAGATTCAGTTGCAGTAACTACGAATGCACTTATCTGTGAGTGCGAGATATATCATAACCTCTTGACCGTTGACCTTCGAGAAAACCAGTTGAAAGTCAGCCAAATCACGTGCCATCACAACACTGTGCACTGCCTTGTGATAACAAAATCCATGCATTGGAAAGAAAATTGAAACATTTCTAATCGATCAAACTATCAAAGTTATATTTGGTTAAGGTATACACAAATTTTAAAATTTGTTGTATCCATAACATCATATTCTTTCCTAGTGCAAATGTATGAACCTATAGTAGTTTTCACTGCGAACGTATTATTGCACTATTTCGTACTTCCTCAGAAAGGTAGAGTGGGGAAGGTCGGTCACGGGATTTTTTGTCTGGGGCTTAACGTCGCACTGTTCTGCAGCGAGGCTAATGGCGACGGATGAATGATTATGATGATGATTGGGAGATGATGGTGAAGAGTAGGTAAGGATGGAAGGTGGGTAGGAGGCGGTCGTGGCCTATTAGTAGGTTACCTTCCCAGCATTTGCCTGTCGACTGAGGGAAAACCACGAAAAAACCCCAGTCAGGAAGGACGGCCGCGGGAATCGAACCCGGGCCTCCGGAATACAAGTTCAGAGCGTTAACCACTCACCCGACCTGTTACGGATTTCATGGGAAATCCAGGTAGCTCTCAGCCGAACAATGGAAGAGATGCTCAAAACGAGGATTTTTGACCGATTTTGACAAGCTTGACCTAATACGCTGGCAGATAAAAATACTATAGGTAATTGTCAACAGAATGGATGAGACCCAATGAACTGCCGAGAAAATTTTCGCTAAATTTTGACTATTAAGAGGCAAACGGAAGCGAACGGGAATCGCACGGTTCGTCAGAGCGTTTTTTGAAATTGTGTCTTCAGATAGTAACGACCCATAACAGCTTAATAGACTAAATAATGCCGCACACTGTGGTTCATTATGACCTCTGGTGCGACCTCAAAGTGTTAAATACGATTATTTTCGATTATTTTATTAAAAATATCGTATTTAACACTTTGAGATCGCACCAGAGGTCATAATGAGCTCCAGTGTGCGTCATTATTTAGTATATTAGGCTGTTATGGGTCGTTACTATCTGATGTTTTAAAATTTTTAAGTGGGAAGACACAACTTCAAAAAAACGCTCTGACAAACCGTGCGATTCCCGCTCGCTTCCGTTTGCCTCTTAAACGATATTTTTGGAACTTGTTACCTTGCTAAGAAACCATTATAGAAATGCAGATAACAACATATTTGTTTAGTCTGCATCGTAAGTAGGACATTATTATCTGTGCCACGCGGGATGAGGAATAAAAACAACACAAAAGGCTCCATTCTTCAGACTCACTCAATATTTTAATTAAATATACACTCTTTTAATATTAAATGCTATTATCCTTGAAAACCTGATTTTAAGTTGTAAACGCTTTACAATTTTTTTTAAGTTCCTATTTTTTTAAGTTGTAAACATTTCTCAAAAAATGGCGCCTGTTTGTTTTGATTATATTCCCCTTTTCCGTTTATAACACTTTCCCTGTTTCATTAGGGGTAGGGGGGGGGGGGGGTGTCTTTCCTTTGGTTGACCAATCGAGTGTATAGTTTTTGATTAAATAACCATAAATATGCCCTGCCACGAGGTAATTTGTTATCTCCTTAGGAATTGACATTATAACTGTAAACATGTATCTTTGGAAAAATAAAAACAAACTTGAAACTTGATTGAAACGGATCCTGTGATTGGATACAAATTAAAAATAGAACCGTTTGACCATCAACATCAAATTTTACATTATCATATGGGAACAACATTTTATGTTCTAAGTTGTCAATTTTTAGACATATTGCGGTCAAGAAATTCATGTTGATATTTTACTTACATTCTATGCTTGTTTTAACATTATGATTTTTTAAACCTATTTCAAACCCTGGTTTCAAAATGTAAAGAAATTAAAATTAAAATAAAATATCACTGTTTTCTTGTCGTTTTCCACTGTCTTGTAGGTACAGAGCAGCAACTCGCCAACGCATATTAATTCGCATGCAATACGAAGGCTCGCTTATCAACGCGTTACACAGAGCGTATTCCTAGTGTAAATGATATGGCTTCCTATGAAGTGAAACATTCTATACGTAAACCTAATGCTACTACACGATCACAGTTATGTCCAGTGAACTATGAACTATGCTATTCCTTCATTGTATAGTCATGCTTACCAGTCTTCATGTCTTCAATTAAAATCACAACTTCACTACACAATCTCTAGTCACCAAGTGACAGTACAGAGGAAAACAGCACTTCTCTCGGCCACCGCTGCAGAGCTAGCTGTCACAACTCTCCGCGATGCAAAACAAATCGATGACGTCTGTGTCATGGTGGCTGTGACGAAGTGACCTCAGTGGTCACGTGGGCTGGCCGTGAGGTGAGCAACAAGGTCAACGGGTCTGTCGGGTTTCTGCATCGGCTCTGAAGATGCTGCAGGAATTAGTACAGCCTTCGCAAGAGCTCGTGGCAATTACACAAGACATTAGGAGGAGGAAATGTTTGGATTGAGTAATATATTTGCACTTGCAGGCTCAAGTGATTTTACCTTGGAAGAGAAAGATCTTGGCTACAGAATGTCTCACAGCAGCCAGTGATTTTGAAGTTTAGATGATGTTTAACGTCGCACTGTTCTGCAACCAGGCTAGTGGGTTGGGAAGGAGGCGGTCGTATGATCTATTAGGAGGGAACCTTCCCAACATTTGCCTCTCGACTGAAGAAATTCACGTAAGAAACTCAGTCAGTACGGCCGCCCGCGGGAATCGACGCCGGATGCGTCTCTGGAGTGTACGTTCTGCCTTAGACACTAGTGCTCCGTTTTAATTTTCAAAATATCACGTCTACAATTCATTTCAATTTATTCTGCTTTGTATTTATTTGCATTTTACGCAAAAAGTGCTGTTTATGAACCATTAAAAATATAAAGTATGACACAAAATTGTCTGGATCCAAGTTTATAGCCTACCAACATACCGGTTCACCCGCAAAGGTACAAAAAAACACTTGCAAAACACTTGTTGCTGAATGCTGTGTGTCCGTAGGTGGAGATAGTCTGTCTAATGGTATTGAAAGAGAGAGATCAATTGTTCTTACTTATTGTTGACAGTGCCTATACTTGCTATTTATTAAGAGTCGGCTGTACTAAAAGGTAAACATTGGTGTTAGTATTTCCTAAATATCGCTATCTTTTGAATACTTCAAGTTATAAAATATGTAAAAAAATAATTAGTGTATAGATAATTTTTTAGTCGACCTTAGCTCGAACAAATAAGCGATACGTGATGGAGCCACTTCTGGCAGGAAACGTTTTAGATGCACTTTTTTATTTTGATGTTCGTGTTGCCATAGGGCAGTGAAAAAGGAGACACAAATGAAATGTAGATTTAGTTACAAGTTTACTTTTTCAGCCATAACAAACAACTAAAGCAAATTTTATATCATTTTTTACATAAATAAACCCTTGTATCCTCCATTTTCCTCCTAATGGATAGTACCAAAGAATCCACCAGAGGTCAGTCGTGTTTCTTATTTTCTCGAACACCAAATTTGAACGGCAATATTTTTGCCCAATCTCGTGGAAAATCTAAAAAATAGAGAATTTTCAGGTTTTCCAGTGTTGGTGTTTATATTGCTAAGGTCGGCTAAAAAATTATTTACACTAATTATTTTTCACTGTACGTATTCATAACTTGAATGAATCAAAACTTATACCTAGCGATATTTAGGAAATATTATCACCAATGTTTATCTTTTAGTACAGCCGACCTTAAACACAATATCAAACGTCTACAACTGTTGGACAAATTTATCAACATTATGAAAATATGCTGTCTCAATAACTGTGCAAAATTCCAGCTTGATTAGAGGAACAGTCTAGTGCCACGAACAGCGCGGGCAGAGATAAAATGAGTAAATAAAATGAAGAGATGTGCATTTGTGATTTGTTCATTGAATGAAGAGATGCCAGAAGTTGCGAAATTAGTCTTGTTGCGCCTAACCAATTTTTTTGCAAATAAAATTACAAAAAATGAATGTATCGTCACTCACATGGTCATGCACTAAGCAGTGGCGTGCAGAGGTATTTTTAGCACCGGCGCAGAGTATGCCCAGGGGTGGTGGTACCCCCTTTCGGAAGGGGGGTCTGGGGGGCTTGCCCCCCAGAAAAATGCCGCGCAGCGAAATTTTTGAAAGTCAGCACTCAAAGGAAGGTGTAAAGTGATTTTCGAGCATTATAATTGAAGGAAAAGAAATAGTTGAATCATTGAATTTCGCCAGTAAATTTTCAAGAACATATAAATACCATATGCGATTTTTTGTACTTTTTTCTCTATGGATTGTTAAAAATGTTTTTGGTTATAATAATCGTAGGAAAACAAAAATGTGAGTAATTTTATTACGTCAGAAACTTCTCACATAAAAATATTAGCAGCGAAATATAGCCTTCTATGAAAGGTTTAAAATGTTTTTGGTGCATTAAGAAAAACAGGAATTATTAATTTAAGATTTTGAATAATATTTATTGAAGGGACACAGAAGAGTGAATCATTCAATTTTGTCAAAATTATACCTGCAAAAATCTGCGCAGCGAATTTTTTATTTTCTTCTCTCTTAACATGATTAAAGTGACTTTGATATTTTGTTATTGAAGGGCCATAAAGAGTAATTCATCATTCTGATTTGTCAGAATTTCACCTGGAAAATGCCGCACAGCCAGTTTTCTAATTTTCTTCACTCTTACTTAATCTTGATTGAAATGACTTTGAATTTGATGCATATTTATTGAAGGGACACAGAAGAGTCAATCAATCAATTTTGTCAGAATTTAACATTGAAAATGCCGCTCAGCGAATTTTTAATTTTTATCTCTCTTGACTTTGATTAACAGCTGTTATTGAAGGGACACAGAAGGGTTATAATCATTCAATTTTTCAGAAAATACCATGAAAAATGCCGCGCATCGAATTTTTTATTTGAATCCCTCTAAACGCGATTAAAATGATTTTCATTTGAAAGGACACAGACTAGTTAATCATTCAATTTTTCAGAACAATTCCAGGGAAAATGCGGCGCAGCGAATTTTTAATTTGAATATCTCTAAAACATGATTATCAACTGACTTCCATTAATATTTATTGAAAGGACACAGAAGAGTTATTTATATAATTTTGCCAGAATGTAACATGAAAATGCCGCGCAGCGAATTTTTTAATTTAAATCTCTCTTAAACATGATTAAAATGACTTTCATTAATATTATTGAAGGGACACAGACAGAAGGGATAATAATCATCCAGTTTTTTCAGAAGCATACCGAAAAAGCCGCGCAGCGAAATGTTTTAATTTATATTTCTAAGTTTTCAAATTTTCTACATTTCACTCGTATCTTAGGAAGCTTTGAATGAAATGATTTAGGTGCATGATAATTGAAGGAAAAGAGAAAATGCGCATCATGAAATTACATCAGATATTTCTCCATTGAAAAAGCTGCACAGTTAATTTTTTGAAATTCAGAATTCAGAGGCAGGCTTAAAAATGATGTTACATATTGACAAAATCCAATAATTTAATTTTGTTAAATATTTGCCCTTATTAAAAGATGCCATTCATAGCGTAATTTCTTTTTGTATACTCTTAGGATAAAATACTCTTGCATAAAAACAGAGGAATCATTTAATTTCGTCAGAAAATTGCGCCAGACAAATGACACTATGCGATTTTTTTTAAATGTCTCTGTTACACTTGGTTAGCTATGAAATGATTTCCAGGAAATTAGAATTGCTTTTCTGTACTGACACATTTCCTATGAGAATGTCGCGAAGCCAATTTGTTTTAATTTCAGCGGATCTTTTGGGCCATTTGAAGGAAGACAGAAAAATTAATCAATCACTGGCATAAATAATTTCTCCTAGAAATAAGCACACAGTGAATTTTTGTATAATTGAGTTCTCCTTGGCGTGATTAAAATTATACTGATGCTGTAGGTAATTGAAGAACATCAGGAAAGTTTATAATTTAATTTTGTTAGAAATGTTCTTTAGAGTTAGACTAACTTACTTTAATTCCCATTCTCTTAGACACGATTAAAATGATCATGAAAAAAAGCAACAAGAAGCATATATTCAGTTTCGTCTGAAACTCAGTCTAGAGAAATAATGTCCTGAAACCCAGGGAATCCAGGGAAAGGAACCATTCAGTTGCATCAATAGACAATACCTACACCCTCTACCTGAATATTTCTATAGCAATATTTTTTGTTCCAAAAGGTGTCCGGTCCTATCAGGGGGTGGGTATACCCACCCCTGATAGGACCGGCGCAAGCTGCGCCGATTTACTATAGTCTGCACGCCACTGGCACTAAGGCCCGGTTGCACCATGTCCGGATAAGTGAGATAACGTTCACTTTAGCCTAAAGTGAACTTGAGCGGTCTAGATGGCTGTGTTTCATTGGCTGTTGCCATGGTTTCAGCCGTTAAATCCTAACGCTAACTTTATCGGGACTTGGTGCAACCGGGCCTAAGACTAATATAAACTTGGCTATTGGAGCTTAGTAGGAATGAATAACCGCAGTGGAAATGGTTTACAAGCGGTAGAAACCAAAACCCGACTCCGAACAATTGTCAGATATTGAGAGCCTTGGCGCTTCGTACTCCCTCTCTTTTGAATGTTCCATTAGTTGAGGAAGGATCAAAAAGTTCTAGTGTAGGTATTTAAACTGATTTAGGTTCGATCTCTAGGAGCAAGTTACCAATGGTCAGCTGCCCCATGCAAGTGAAAGATACTTCCAGGGACCTGGCACAAAAAACCATAAATGTGGGAAAAGGAATGTAAATAAATAATTAATACATATAAATTGATATAACGTTCTGTTTCGTATATTTATTTAAATCTTACATATTAATTGGTTATATAATACAAGGAAGGATTCTCTACATTTCGATTTACCTATCTAATTTACAGAGATTGGACAGTAAGAAAACACTGTTGAGCAATACTTGACTAATCTATCAACCTCTCGACATAAAATCCCAACATATTCAAACTAACGTTGGCACATATCATCATAGAATTATAAAAAAAAATCTTTGCAAAAACAACATGACATATTATATCAACGATTTCATATCGCACAATGTGCACTTTGCAGCAATAGCTATAATAGTAAGAATGTAGGATAGGTATATAAAAATACTGATATTATAAATCTTACAAAGACAACATTTTGTTTAAATAAAATTATCTGGCATCTTTAAAATAACTCTTATCCTACTAGAATAATTTTTAAAATAATTTTCCCACTTTCTTCTTTTCGAGGTTGCTGCCATAATTTGGTGAACTAATCATTGTATATTGCAGCACTTACTAATAGAATGAACAAACATCTGCATATCTAAAACAAATAATGATGCAGTATTCTATTCTTTGCATTACATAGCACACAGCTCAAGTTTAAAAGTTAGCACTGACAGAGTTAAGTAAAGGTAACGTTCATGTAAATATTAGTCCTACAATCCATGTAAAACTGAAATGAAGGCGTGTCTTTGGATTGCATCAGTCTTGCTTGCTTGCACCCGGCAATGAGCTTCCCACGTCATGCGTCGGTGAAGGAAGACTAGAAGGACCGTCGTCCTCGGCAGACTGTCATTTGTTCTTCTTGCCCAGGAGTTTGCGGAGATCTTTGGACATGAAGTACGGCTTCTCGACTGAGCCGTCGTTGCGTTCGCTGTCTTCAACTGTTCAACAAACATGTCTCGTTAGTACGAGTCTTTCAAATATTCAAAATATTAGCGTTCAAATATTTACAATTGTTTTGCAATCAATTTATATTATTAATTCTATATATGCACCTGGAAATTTGTCAATGTAACTCCAGAACCATGTTCTAACATGTCTTGGACAAACAAATAATATTATCAAGAACCAATACCAATTAGGCTTGACTGACCATATTTGTAATAATTTTATTTTAAACAAAGAATGTTCCAATTTTAGAACACGTTGCTAGAGATGGAAAATTCTCGAGAATAATTTTTTGGAGAATATTCTCAAGAATATTCTCGAGAATATTCTCCGTATGCGAGAATATTACAAAATGTTTGTTTTTACCTAACGGATATAATATTACCTTTCATTATCAATGGAAACTTAACATTAGGCCCTTTTATTGTCATTTAAGAGTGTCATAAGTTGAAGTGGACTGCGACAGTTGGAATGTTGAATATTTCATTAATTAATAGGAGAATTAGAATATTGAAATTAACATTTCTGTAATTTTTTACTGTCGGCAAGAATACAAAGGAATTCCGAATTAATGCCATAAACAATTACTCAGACTTTGATTAAATTATACTTTTAGTGATGCCACCGGGTAGTAATTTTTGTACCCGGGTACCCGCCAGCAGTACCCAAGCGCGTGCCGGGTACCTGCCTTCTAAAAAAAAAATAATAATAAATTGAAAAACAGATTCTGAAGATGATGGAAGAATAAACATTGTTTATAAGTATAAGGTATTTTTGTGCAATGAAAATTGCACAATTGAAAATAGAACTGCGGCAACTGGCAAGTGGTGCCAGTGGTGCACTGTGTGGCGACCAGAGGGGTGTTGGAGGGGTAAATTATCGTGATGATTCCCGTTGGAGAGAGGAATGGCTTGCTTGTGTGCTCCCCTGCTCGATTGCGCAGCATAAAAGCAGAATTTATTTACTACTACCTGCAGGTAGTGAATTTAACCTGGGTCTCATTACCCGGTTCTGACCCGGGTACCTGATGGCATCACTAAATAGTAAATACTTTGATTATAATGCTTTTAATAGTGTGTGAGTTCATGGCGCCAAAATTCAAACTTGTCACATAATGAAAAAAACTAATTTATAACATTAACAATAGTTTTATTAAATAAAAATAAATAATGGAGAATAATTGAAATTATTTGTCAGAGAATATTCTCGAGAATATTCTCCGGAGAATATTCTCGGCTCCCATCACTACACGTTGCCATAAATATTTATTCTTGAGGAGTATATAAAATGGTCAATTGTGTCGGTAAACAATAAACATTTCTAAAGTATCATTTCTCGCATCAGTACCACAAGAAGAAGAACATAATCTGCAAAAAAGGCTCAAAATCTCACAAAAAGAGAAATATTTTTTAACTGTTAGAAAAGAAGAAAAAGTGAGTAGGAAAGTGTTGTGAAAGGGTGGCGTGGCCGTGAATATTAAGTTGAGAAATTTTCGCTAAAATTGTTCCCTACTGTGAGAAGCAACAGTCAAAAGGTCGGCCACGGGAATCGACTTACGGAAGCAGAGGAAGAGCGTGTCGACGGCCATGGCGTAGACGTTGAAGAAGAGCGTGGCGATGAAGAAGGACCCGATCGCCACGATGAACACCGGCATGAGCGAGTAGTTGAGCGTGGGGACTTTCAGTTCCTCCACGTCCACCTCCAGGCGGTGGTCGAACAGGAAGAAGCCGAGCGAGCAGACGCCCGTCGTGATCAGCAGCTTGCCCAGCAGCAGCAGGAAGTCCGTCACCTGCAGACAAACCCTCGCTCGTCAATACACTTCTCGATACACACCGTCTTGATTTCATATGATGAATCTATCTGTCTGAGAGGCAAGTGGAACTTAATCTATACTAGGAAAACGCTCTGTGTGACGCGTTGATGAGCGAGCACGGATACACGCAACACCTCGAACCGAAATTATGTCAATCGAAAATGGCATTAAAAGCCAATAATTCTTGAATTTCGTCACAGACTTATATAAATATCTCCAAAATCTCCAAAAATATTGGTCCCAATAACCTTGCTAAGTTTTAAGTTGATCGATTAACCCTTTGATTTAACGGTTCCTTGTTAAGTTTCAAAAATCACAGGATATCTTTCAAAAAATATACCTGGGACCACTCATATGATATGATATTAGTGTGTACACAATATCAGATCAATCTGTTGAACGGTCATTATTAGTTTCATTTCGTTTGAAACTTTCTGCTCTAACTACCTTGCCTTGAACTGAAGATTCGAAGTCGCCGTGAATTTGACAGCCAACACGCAAAATGTCCCTAGAATTACAAAAACTTTTGAAAATAACGACAGATTAGACTGGAAATTGGCAAAAATATCTTAAATGTTGGTACCTACCAATGACCATGCAAAGTTTTTAGTTGGTCGGTCAATCGGTTCTAGTTTAAATTTCAAAAATCACAGGAAAAATGGTTTCAAATTTAAACCAATGGGAGAATTTTGCTGAAACTTTTTATGATTGGGTAAAATGTTGGTTGCAATGACTTTGCTAAATTTCAAATTGAGCAGAGCAACCAATCGAAAGATATTTTTTTTAAAACTTGAACCAATCACAGGAGCCCGTTCAAAAACGATCCCAGGGACCGCATAGATTACGTTAGCATATCTGCAAAGTTTCAGATCGATTGAATTTGCGGTTTAACCTGGGCTGTGCGGACAAAAAAAAAAAAAAAAAAAACACAGAGAAAGTGCCATAAGAGTACCGTGGTGACGCTCGCTACGCTCGCTCAATAAAAAGGCTCCACTTTTTAATTATTTTTGTACGCTTTGACAGCTGAGTTGTCAAAAATCAATTTGAACTCTGGTAAATATGAATTGTAGAGATTTTTGCTTTACATTTTAAACTGATCTTATGAGACCTTCAAAGATGTTAAAAAAATTGTATAACCCCTATAAATGGAATCTTTTATGCATATGCTACTACTTTTCTCTCGAAGTTCAGATTCATTGGTCGGCATCAATGAGATTTACAAAAACAAACTACAAATTTGTATTTTGTTTGTGCAAATAAAAATACTACATAAAGAACTGAATTATGAAAGAAAATGAAAGTTTTATTAAAAAAATAGAAATATAGGTACTTATATTAATCAATTGCTAAAGATAAATACGAACATTTAGAATAGTTTGGCTCAATGTAACTAAAAAGTATTTTATAATAATAGTTTTTAGTATTGTATGGAAAGTAATCGTAAATAGCAATATTTTTATTTTAAAACCAATTAACTTCATTCATAAATATTTCATTAGTTATTAAATTTATGTATTTTATATTGATTAGTAAGCTGGATCTTAATGGTCAACCCTGTATTGTGGACAGCAGTCAATAAAATTTTAATTTCTCACGACAAGAAGATTATAAGCAAATGTAACTTCAAAGAAACATTCCCGCTAATCTTCCCCTGAAGTGAAGTCTTTTCCCGAGTGCCCTCGACTGACCTTGTCGAGCACGACCACCCTGATGATGTTCCTCATGAGCAACTCGAAGGCGTCCTTGGCCGAGGCGCAGAAGTTCTTGCCGTGCACCGCGCACATGATGTAGGCGTTGCGGTTGATGAACTTGATGAAGCTCTCCAGACACCAGAAGAAGCAGCGGCAGCAGCACATCACGACCTTGACGCAGCAGTTGTCGTACTTCTTCAGCTGGTTGTTGACGAACTCCAGGGCCACGCGGATCATACGGCAGATCGCGATGATCAGCGAGCCGAACGCAAGCGTGCCCAGGTTGTATCTGCCAGACAGAACAATACGCAATACTAGGTGTAAACGCGTTGTTAAGTGAGCCTTCGTATTGCATGCGATTTGATATGAATTTGCAAGTTTCTGCTCTACAGGCCTTGGAACTGAAGAATGAAGAATAAATAAAAATTCTTGGCTTAAATTTGCAATTCAAGATTATAGCAAATAATTCCTTAAAACAATAACATTTGGAGATAACAACAAATTGGTCTGAAAATTGCCTGGCAAAAATACTTAAAATGGTCCCAATGACCATGCAAAGATTTAATTTGATAGGTCAAACGGTTCCAGTTTCCATTTTAAATATCACATGTTCAAAAACGACCCCAGACACCGCTCATATGAAATTAGTGTGTAGAAAATTTCAGATCGATCGGTTGAACGGTTTGACCTGGGCACTACAGGCAAAAACACAAACAAACACAGAGAAAGTGTCATACTGAGGCTCGCTAATAATGATGAAACAAATTAAAAATTGGACAAAAAACAAGAAATTCCAGTCAAATAACTCCAATCGATAGGACCAATCAATCTCTTAAACTTCTTATTTGATTTCTCGAAACACTGTCAAAAGCTCTGTTCCCAATGACCATGCAAAATATAAATTTGACTGGACTACTACCAGTCCATTTCCCCACCTCGACCACGGCTTCTCCTCAACACCAACTGACCTGAAGGTCCTAGCCGCGGCCGCCGTGAGCGTGAAGAAGGGCACGTCGCTCTTGTGATATGTCCAGTACCACGTGGCGAACGTCCCCGCCAGGATCATCTCGCCGATGGCGGAGACGAAGAACAGCGCCCAGAAGAAGCCGAACACGTTGACCACGTGCAGCCAGATCACGTACGGCTCCGTCTTGAACTGGAAGAACTGGCAGCGGCCGCCGGGACAGCTGGCGCCGCAGGAGGAGAAGTTGCTGTAGCTCGTGCACGGCCAGCCGTTCTGAAGCAGAGTTAGTTATTAACATTACATGACGAGGCAATAGAAGATGGAAGTCTCTGGATATGCAGAGAAGATGGGATATTATAAATGATTTTGAAATTACCAGCTTTAAATGGCTTTATCTGGGCGTTACAGATTTTAAGCAATCTTTGGGTTTGAAGGATGCAGGAACCTCCAAAAGTCGTAATGCTCCAAAAAAATGTAAAGAATGTACTGAGACCTTTTAAAATCATTTTTACAGTCATTAGCAAGTTTCTATAATCTACAAGTTATTTTATTTGTATTGCTGTTTACTATTATTATTGACAGAATTTAAATGCTCCTCAATTTCCAGTTGGTATTAAATATCATCACCCCAACTGAGGTCGTCAGAAAAAAAATCAAATTTCGTACCTGTACAGTTTGTTTAATTAATGCTTGCTTTTCCATCCAATTAAGTTTTAAAGCGTGCAAGACAAGTCTGATGTCCTTGTAAAACCACTCTATCAGCAACTCACTTGGTACGTCACTCCTTCGCAGCTACAGGTGGTGTTGGCTTCCATCCCGGTGACCTTGAAGACCTCCTTGCCGGACCCGGCCAGGTAGAGCATCAGAACGACCGCCCAGACGATCACCGCGCACTGCAGCACCCAGGGCACCAGCGGGAACGCCAGCGTAGAGGTCACGCTGCCCACGGCTCTGTCCAGGTCAAGACAAGGTCAACTTTGCACCCTTTTATCATGGCAATGCAACCACAATCGATATTACCATTTTCAGACACTATTTGTGTTTGGTTCGGTTGTAGATAAAGCGGTGCAAAGAACTTAATTTGTACATCTTTCTGCTATGATTATTTAAGTGATAATTTATATTTTTTTGTGAAAATTCCTATTTAATATTTTCACTTATAAAATTAATTTGAAAATGTTACAAAATAACAAACAAAAAAAACATTGTTCAGGAATTTGTTCCATGGTGATATTTTATAAAATTTTATCAAAGGTGTGGGCAGCAAAATGATTCCAGTTTTCCCTTCCCAAAATGTCGAGTGGGGGGGGGGGGGAAGATACATTCCTGGACCCTTATTCTAAAACTAAAAATTTTCCGTATTCGTACCGAATCGAATTCGTGAGAGACGAATCCGAGATGTTGGTATTCTGCAAGACAATATTCAAAATGGCGACCCGGATTCGATTCGTGTCTGACAGGATCAGATTCGTCAGCTGTTTGCTCGCCGGATCGGGATAAAAGTTAGGTTATTTGGGCACTAAACTATACCAATAATTATTAATGTGTGTTTATTTACTGTTATTTCTTCAAATAATCGTCCAATAACTGTTTGAAATATACATAATATTATTACATACTTTCGTAATAATGTCCTGCTTCATTTTGAATGTTATGTGATGAGTCAAACACGGAGAGTTGATAAAATGACAAATGACAATCAAACCAATGTGTGAAGTATGTTCCGTACACCGTGATCAAAATTCTCTATTCTCATTGGTTACCGATACGTCGGTAAAACAAGAGTCTGCTATAAATGCATTATTTCGTGAGAATAGCGCGTCCCAATCTGTTTGCTGTTGTAGAATACGAAATGGAATCATATTCGGTTCAGCCGAATTGGGAACACACGAATCTGATCCGGGACGAATCAGATTCGGCTCGGCCGAATACAAAAGTAAAGTTTTAGAATAAGGGTCCAGATCATCTTCTAGAGCTGCATACTGGGATGCTGAAGCCAGTTCTAGCCATTACTGCTTAAAATATAAATCCTTTATAAAAACAAATGATAAGTAAAATCCAGTCGTACTTATCAATTGTACGTTCTATCAGAGAGTTCACTTAGTTTATCACTCTCACCGAGCCCTGGTCGAGCCCTCACGCTCTGCCCATCACGTAGCCCGTGAACTCACTTGCTGGCCTCGCCGATGAGCGCGATGGCGACGCGGATGCGGCTGCGCAGGAAGATGGTCAAGAGGAAGACGATGATGAGCAGGATGCAGGAGATGATGAGGAACGCCAGCCAGGTTTCCTCCATCGCGAGCAGCGCCTTGGACTGCTGCTCTAGGTTCAGACTGGGCGTCGGCGGCTTCGCAGGGTTCTTCTTCAGGTAGTCCCACTGGGCCCAGCACGCGTAGATGCCTGCAACATGAGTGCGGCGTTAGAAATCAATAGACCAGAGAGTTCAAGGGGAATGGAGTTCGCTTATTGTTAACATTTCAAAAATTCAGATGTAGGTATTGAAAGATACTCATTTGTAATTTATTTTGCTCAATCTTGACTCTGCGTCTTCTACGAACTGATTGTAGTTATCTTTTTAACAACCTTTTCCCACAGCACTATATATTCGACTATTTACAAGAAGTACCTACCATTACCTTATTATAGTTTCTTTTGAAATCATGTTTTTGTAATATGGTTATTTTTGTAAATTGACACTCAATTGTTAGGAAGGTATAAACACGTAAGAACATTTGACCAGCTTCCATCTAATATCTCCAACATTCGGATTCATTTGCTATATCCAGGGCCACGTGACTGAAGTACGAGACTTACTGTATCCGAGCGCCACGTGCACGCCGATGAGAGATATCCAGACCATGAGGCCCGCAAACCATCGCATGAGGATGATGAAGATGAGACTTGTAATCATGGCGATGACGAGCAAGCCCACGATCCACGGCCACGACTTGGCTAAGTCCTCGACGATCATCTGGCCGACCTGAAACACCCTCACATTTCCGTCAACGTGTCGAAATGCAGTCGGTCCATTCAGTCCGTTCATCACGGGGAAAGAGTTCAATCAACTAAACATTTTATGGACTTTGTGGTTGCTAAGTAAGACCATGTGGACGTAGAGAAAGGAAAGTATCTACATAAAAAGACTCCATTTATTGCGATAAACTCATTCCATGTTTACGTAGCAAAAAGTTCAAACTGCTCAGATTTTCCTAACTTTAGTGAAATTTTTTTAAAAAATGTGCACACTTCCAAGGAAATGCTGCCTTTTTGTGTTTAATCTATTCCCCTTCTCTCCTGGTACTCGAGACATTCTTGGTTAAGTCAATTTTAATGTATTTAACATTTCAGTATCACGCAGCTACAATTAATTTTAGGGTTGGGATTCGATTTGATTTGCTAAATCGATGTCAAACTGAAGATTTCGACATCAAATCGAAATAATTTCGACATCGAAATAATTTTGACATCGTAATAATGGGCCACATCGAAATAATTACGGCGAAATGTGGCAACACTGCAATTGCGTCTGCCCAAGGCCATGTTCCAGCGCTAGAGAAGTCCCTCTCACACCCCCCTCGCGGCAACAAATGACGAGGAAATGATTGAAATAAATAACTTTTTCATTTCAAATAACGTACAAGCATTTATTTATGTAAAAGGGAACAATTAATGAAAAAATTTCGTTGCAAATCCAGTTGCAAATTCATGGTTTTATTAGACTTGTTGCCGGAATATATCCCGTGAAGCATAGGTAACATTGTCTGCATTCAACATCCTTTAGCAATGTTGCCCGTAATGTTCACTTCAAACTCGAAAACTTTCCACAATTCACTTCGTCTCCACGGCGGGATTATTATTTTTTTGCGTGGAAACATTCTTTCACGAGAGAATAAAAACAACACGCGCTGAATGGCAAGAGACAACTGACCAACCCACCCTCAACTGCACACGCGGTATGCAGGAAGGGCGGAAGCAGGCCACTCAGCTGATCTTGAGAGGCGCGTTGCACTGTTGCCAGCTCTACAATACTGCGCGCTGATTCTCGGAATTTATTAAACGATGTCAAACGATTATTTGATTAAACAATTCAAATCGATGTCGAATCGAAACTCAAAATATCATTCGACATCGATGTCAAATCGAAAAATCGATGTCAAGTCCCAACCCTATTTAAAAGATGAATCTATCTAAGTTTTCCCTAAAGGAGCAGAGTTTCTTCTAAGTAATGCCATCACATCACACTGATCTCAAAGTAAACAAAGAAGTGCTGTCATCATTTAATACTCCATTGTGATCATGCAGTGCATTAATTAATTAAACATTAATAGAAACACTTAATTAAAACAACAGTTCTAAGTTGCAACAAGGAATCTCATTACAAGATAATTATATGTCATCACATCTTCAAGAAATTTATACAAACATGCATTTTCACAATTGTGTTATCGCTAACTCCACCTATCTTTGAAAGGATATCATTATCCTCGATTTCCTGATATACCTTCACAATTTTGCATGCACTAATGTCTGCACAAAATATTGAGCAAAAAATTAAAAATATCCAATTAAAAATAATTATTTTTTGCTGTTTACAATTTAAAGAAAAACTCAGAAAGTTACAATTCGATAACAGACAAACTGTATATCCTAAAAAATCAAAAACAACAATTTAAAGCAGTGGTTTATACTGTTTAATTATAAACTGTGCAGTCAAAAAGCAAAATGCCATTATATTAATATTTTGTAACTTTTAAAGTAACTTGTAGGTAATCACTAATCAATCATGCTCTATTTAAGTACAAATGGATTGCATAGGTAGTTGTAATTATGTACATGATAGCTGCATGCTATGGTTAATTTAGCACAAGGCAGCAATAGTTGGAAAGAAGCAAGTGTTAGTGGATGCCATGCAGCCAACGTACCTCCTTGGCAGACGTAATAGTGGTGACAACCTCCGTAGACTTCGTTAACTGAGTAATATCGAAGGGTAACAAAATTCCAGCGACCGTAACCATGCCTGTGTTTGTGTCGAATTGAACTTGGGCTATATTCGGTATGCAACGGCCGGTAACTGTGGGGCAAACAATGTCCCAGCGTGAGCATGCAAAGTGAACGTGATGTGGGCAGACGTGATGGTTCGGTGTACGTGAAGGCACTCAAGCAAGTCGGAAGATGCGGTGGAGAGAGGAAAATGGATTGAGTAGGTGTTCTTTCAGGCTCTAAATGAATTTCAATAACTAGGTACCTGTGACAAATTTCTTTCGGATAAAATGTTCACTTCATAGTCTCGCAGTAAAACTGGAGGTACCGGTTTTATTATTTTACATCTTGATTGTTGATGGCAAAACTGCTCATCAGGATTACGTGTGCAGCCCGAAACTAGATTCAATTTATTTCAGATACAAAAACATTTTCCAGAAGGATGAACTTTGGGTTTTAGAAAAATCCTTAGTTAACTCAGAAACTATCAAAAACAAAATTAAAACTTTAAGATTTAGGCTTCACATTCGTAAAACAAATCTTTCACTCAAAATGTCCCTCCAATTTTTGTTTGTGGAGATATGATACACTAAAGAAGTTTTGTAAAAGCAATAACAAGCAATGTCTTAACTCAAGCTGTAGCATATTCAGCTAGGTTGGCAACTAGCTTACTTAGAAATAAAAGCAATTTTCTGAAAAGCTCTAGCGTAAAGCTTGAAACTCGTTTGCCTGGATTTACTTAGAAGTATATTCAGGTGAATATGTCTCTAAAAAGAACTTTGTGGTGTGCATGTGAATATTTGGGATATTTCAGCATTTATACACCTTTCAGTTGCAAAAAGTCCACATTGAAGGCAAAAATAAATGCTCATCTAATCAAAAGTTTTCAAATGCATACTTTTTCCAAGTTATTGAGATGTTTGTGTAGGTAGATACAATTCCACTTCTCCTGTGGCTCAGATAGTAAGGTATAAAAAAAATAAAAAATAATAAGTTAATAACATTAAATGTTCTACTTTGTATGTCTGAGAAAAGGTAGGAAGGGTGTGATTTGATATGGAAGAGTTTAGCTTGCGAGTGCTTTCAGTCGAAGTGTCCCCCAGTAGTGCTAGAAACAGATAGAGAGAGAAAGATAGACAGAATGCCAAGCCAGTTGGTTAACCCGATCGTGCTCTAGTGCTACGCTCTCACGCACGTTGTGATGTGCGAATAGCTCCCGATATCTACGCTCTACTTGCTGCGGTGTTTCCGTGCTCGTGGGTACCTCTCGGGCTCGCGTGTTGGTGGTCACGCGTCTTATCAGCGCGTCCACGAGGAATCCGACCTCGGAGAGAGACGCCATGATCAGCGTGCCGGCTTGCTTGTTGGCCAGCGGCACGCAGCGCCCGTGAACTGGAGGAACAGGGGCATGGGACGGGTGATACAAGGTCATTACACGTACACGTACACACTACGAACACATAGGACTTCAATATGGGAAGTAGACCTGCTGTAAATCTTAGTTAGATACCATATTTACTCTTATAAGACCTACCTTTATTTTGTGCAGTACGGTATAATTTGAAAAAAACACTTTTCATGTGAATACTTTCATACTTAAATGGTGTGTACATGAAAGTAGAAATGTTTAACTTACTGTTACTGTTACAAAAGATGCACCCCAGATTTTTAAATGAAAATATGGAAATACCTGCATCTTATCATGTGAGCATTTATGGTAATTTATTTACATTAAACATAATCTTTATAAGAAAGAGTGGATTAGAATGTCACCTATTCTAAAACATTGAATTACACTTGTTACTTTGATCGATGTGATGTGCGTTCAAACAAAATGTTGTCATACAAATCTGTTAGCCTCTCGTTATACAACACCAGGCCATGCGACTCACATGAAACTTTGTTTCGTTAAACACTGCAGTGGCCTATTTGCATTTCATAGATAAATTGACAGTGTGTACAAAAATTGTGTATTTTCTAAGTGATTCCATCCATTTTTAAGAAAATACATTCCTAAAATGTAAATCACATGAATTCACATAGTAACAATGTTCGTCAAACAACAAATCGTACACACTAGTTCAGTGCACACCAAGACGTCAATAACACTTCATACTCGAACACAATCTAGTGGTGCAGCACGTGCTCGGTACTCACTGTTGACGCTCGGGAAGTAGTACTCAGCGCAGTCCTCCCTGTCGACCGCCGCCCTCGCATCATTGTAGTTCGAGACGGAGCTGACGTCGAAGGTCGGTTTGCAGATCAGCCTCCTCCTCAAGTCGGCAGGACTTCCCACCAGCAAATACTCGCCGACGTAGAAGCTGCTTGTGGGACATGCCGTCACGCACACCTGTGCACCAAGAAGAATCATCTCGTCAGGAGTGGAACTCGGTCCATTAGCCGGACAACATATTATAAGTATCAAGGCATCAGTAATACACCACAAATCAATGCTGCAAAATAGTTGTAGAAAAATTTATTCTGTTACATTGAGACATCTAGGTATATTATTTATCGGCGCAAATTTTACATAAACAGGCTTAAGTTTATGATACCTATATTTTTATATTCACTGAGGTTGCTTCCCTTCATGGCATTTTAATGTTTTTATTAATTTATTAATGATTAGTTTAAGCAATAAAATTTAATTTTTTTAATAATAAATTTACTATAGTCCCTTTGTATATTTTCTTTTGTGACAAATACTACCTAATTTACTAAGCATTTGACCCTTAACAAAATCTACTAGACCATTTGAAATTTGATGACCCCACACTTGGAAAAGTATGAGTTAACAAAAAGTGCATTCCCTTTTTCTCAGCTATGACTAGCCCAAGCTTGGTGCCACTAGCCACTAGCTTGGAGTAAAATCTCTCTATAATGGACCTTAGCCATTTTTCAATTTGACCGGTCATCAAAGCCCGCTGCAACCGTATTAATGGGACGCTGGGCTCCACGACCGGAGTCAATATGAACCAGAATCAGAAAGGTTGCGACCGAGATCAAAAGGACCCGCACACATAATATCAATTCATACAGGATATCAGTCTCCAACTGGCTCCACCCTTGCCGCAACTCTACATCAGGACCGCCCACCTGTGGAGTGTTGCATCCCGTGACGATCACGCTGGGGTCGGCGCACTTGGCCAGGTTGAAGAAGAGGAGGTATTCCTTGTCCTTGACTTCCTCATCGATGCCGCAGCGACGACCCTCCGAGTCCGTCGGTGTCAGCAGTCGGGCCGGATCTCCGTGTCGGAACGCTGCAGAGAAAGCAGTCGTTAATGTTCCGTACCGACCAGGATCCAGTGCCATCTGGTTTTATTTGACATTGATGAGATCTACGATTTTTGGGGGAGAATAAAATGTTCCACTCGAGGAGTCATAAAGGTTTTTTTAGCCCAGGGGTGGACTGGCCATTACTGCCAAGAGGATAAAAGAATGTAACTTGTAATATCTATGGAAATAAAACCATCAATCTATCATTTTCACAATTTACGGGCCTCTTCATTTGTTTACCGGGGTATTTGCAATATCGCATCCAGGGCCTTTTCAGTCTAGAGCCATATCTAATTTTAATTTAACTTTTGAAAGAGTATCTACGTATTTTCCAGCTAGAATCAGTAATCCGGTCAGAGACTTATCACTAGAGACAGGATAGTAATTTACAATTGCATGTTTTTAAATAGTGCATGGAGAACATGTAATATCATTCCCTCAAAACATCTAGTGTCGGAAAGTTTGAAAGGGTTTAATTCAAAACATCGAGGTGATCAAGAGTAGGTAATACAACGTAATCTCGTCTCTTGACGCAATATTGATCCATCAAGTTCAGTTATCAGGCTGAATTCCTTTTTACGACCTCGGGTGTTAGAGGATTATGGAAGGATTTTGAAAATATTAAAACTCAAAGGTCATGGATAACCCCCATGTAAAACATTGATAAGGAAATAGCCTAATAGGTAAATTGTATCAAGGCTGACGCTGTCCATAGGGGCCTTTAGCTAATACAAGATAGTCTATAGGTAGAGGGAAATGGTTTATGATGTTTGCAAATGTTATTGGGCTCTAAAACCCTCTAAAACCAACAATATTCGATTAGATTAAGTTCAACACATTGGCTACAAAAAGCCGCAAGTGTGAATTTGTGAAATAATAATCGGCCGGTCCAGGCTTGCATAACTATTAGATCGATGATAGATAGAGATAGATAGAGCCCTTCCTGGGGGGAAGGGCTCTCAAGAGAAAGTGGGATGTCTAAATACGATTTTGAAATTTTTGGGACAATACACTTTTGTGCAGGTAGGTAGGTACCTACTCCAAATGGAATCACAATTTAGAAAATAACTGAGTGGGGAGAGGAAGAGGGGAGAGAGAATCATGGGACAAATATTAAATTTCTGAAAACAATTTAGAGAGCATCTCTTAATAAATACAGATGTCAAAAAACACATAAAAAGAAGAAAAAATAAATAGGTAGGTACCTACATAAAAAAAAGTTAGTTAGGTTACAGGTAGTATAGACCCTACCTACCTAGTGAAATAAAGAATTTCAAAAACAAAATACCTATTCCTACTACAATTGGTTTCTTATTGTTGATTCTTACATTTTTTTTTTGTATTTCTTCCACACATTAATCAGGTATACAGGTTCAAATTCTTGAGGAGTTGGGATTCTTGGTGGGGGGGGGGGGGGAGATCGCCCCCATTGGCCCCTCCCTAAATCCAACACTCTATTTAGACAAAACGTAGACTACTGCGTTTGCAAACCTCATCAATTATTCACAGCTAATTGTCTCTATCGAGGAGAACGTAATTTGCATTAATAAGCGCTGTAATGCGAGGAGCATAACTCACCGAAGTACGCAACGACTCCCCAGCAGGCGAGGAAAGCGACGAAGATGAGCAGGCAGAGGACATCGGTGCAAGACCGCTTGTTCAGCGGACCGTTGAAGTCCGGGTCAAACTTCAACGAACTTCCTGCAACAGCAACCAACTATCTCAACACAGTTGTACAATTCATTTTTCTTTTCATTGCACCTAAATAAAGAACATGTGTGTAGATAAAATTTTATTTTTGTAGTGTTATGGCACCTTCTTAGGACATTTTTTATTATATTTGACATAAGGGAGGATTACGGTAAAAAATGTAGGGCGGGGTGGTTGTGGCCTATAGCGGGGAACCCTCCCAACCATGGCCTCTCGACTGAGGAAAACCACGAAAAGCCTGTCATTAGGGAAGTAAGTTTTGTTGCAAGATTCAATCCAGGAAGTCCAAAAAGTTAAGCGGTATAAGTGTAGTAAGTGGAAAGAAGATATTTTATAACCAATCACAAATCTGCTGCAAGCGGTTACTGGACTTGTTATTATTTGTTAATATAAAAAAGCGCTTTCTGCTATTACACGTGAAACTCGAGAAATATTGTTAATATATATTTTGTAATAAAATGTTTAGTAGGTAATTAAATAATAAACGTGTAGGTACTGGATAAGGTTACAGTCAACTTCATGTTGTAGGTTATTATAATCACGCTTGTGAATGATTTTGAGCGTGATGAGCTGGTTCTGGGGACTGAGGAATTGTTGGGAGGTACATAATCTATCATTACCACCATCTCCTACTATCACGAACCATTGTTCAGCAGTGATTACTGATTAGTAAACCACTTGTTTTGGGCCGGGTCTATCCGCACGAAAATTTTCGTGAAATCTACGAAGATTCTGGTGCAACTGTCATCCTGTCAGCCTATGTATCAGCTGATCACGAATATTTTCGTACGTAGGTAGCTGTCACCCGACAGCTGAACACGATTATTTTCGTGCAACAACTGTCATCTGGCATCTTAAAGGCATTTTGTGCTGAATCCTCACGAATATTTGTGTTTTTCAATGGTTTTACCATTTTCCCCATGCAGACAGGCGTCACGACGCCTTTATGACGCTCTGAGCAGTCTTATTAAGCAATAGTTTCAGTTTCAGTTTATTGTTTCATCTCACAATATTAGATTAGATCAGATTGTTTATTGTCAGCTTAGGAAATATAATTTAAACTACTACTCATTATTATCTATTATGAAACTGTGTGCGTATCATCTACATTGCCTAGTATCATATTCATTGCTATACGCAAAGTCGCCCATGCAGACAGGCGTCACGACAATTAGAATTGTATCATGTATAGGTACTATCCCTACATATTAAATTAAAATTGTAATAATATATTGGAGATGTACCTAGTTAGAACTATAAAAAATTAAAATATTTCTGCACAAGAAAGACATCAGAATAACTACTCTCAAATAACAGCATTTTTGCATTTTATTCGTAAGCCAGCTGTTCACGAAAATATTTCGTGAGCTGTCACTGTCAGTTTGACAGTTCAAACACGAAAATTTTCGTGTGGATAGCCACTTCGCTTGTGTTGCTGTCTGTTTGCTGCACGCACGCACTTCAGTGACACCGGTGACACTGACCGACAGCACCAAAACTATACTGGCTATAATATATGGCTGCGCGACAGCAATGCATGCACGCACAGATTTGCCAGCTGATTATCATGACAGATGACAGATGTCACATTCTCTGGGCGACACCCAGGACAGAACAGTGAAAATAACCTACGATCCAATGATTCTATAGCTTAAAATACGACATGTGCCGAGTATTTGCGGATTTCGTGGCCATGCGGTGAGAAACATAACACGGATGTTCACATTTTAATTGCACAGACATCAAGACACAAATTCTATAAAAAATATATTTTATTTTGGAAAAAGTAGAGTATCAAATATCAAATAAAATATAAAATCCCATCATCATGGGAAATGAATCGTCATCAAAATGTTGCATTTTTATTTTTTATTGTTTGTTTCTTCGTCGTTGCATGATGATGATTGATGAATGATGATGGTCTGGGGGGTATACCTACACATCGCGGACGAACCAATCGCGGACAAGCTACAATATGCTGCTATTGACAATAAAATTTGACAATGGATGGCAATTTTCTAAACATCGATTCCAGAATCATCTGCGACTAATTTTTATCAGAAATATATTAAATTTCGCAAGTATAGGTAATTGATACAATATGAAATCGATCTAAAACGTTATTGACGAAACATTTTTTTAACATCCAAAATCAGTGATAATTCCCAAGTTAGAATTAAAAAATAATACAGTTACTTTAAAAAAATAATATATATAATATGCAAAAAGCAAATTTTGTAAATATGTGAAACAATACAAAAGTGTTTAAATTACACGTTTGTTCCTTGTCAACATGTGAGGAATTTGTCAGAAAAGTTGTGTTTTGCAATTTTGCACAACTAAATTGTTGTGATTTTCAACTAACGACTTCCGAAAAGGACATTTCAATTCAATTTGATGTCAAAAACTCAGAAGCTGTGTAAGAGTATGGAAAAGTTTATCCCATTCATTTACTATTTCTCATTAGCCCGATGCAAGCTAGATTTTTTTAATTAGTGATGATTACCATTTTAAAATACGTTTTAGGTATATGATACTCGTGTCATTTAGTTTGCAACTCCCGCCCAATAATGAGTTTTCAATTTAATGTCATCAGAGGATGAACAAACTTGAACAGGGAGGTATAGGAAAATCATTTCGAATTTGGTTTGTTTTATGTCTTTTAAAATAGCACACATTGGTATTGTTATCAATTAAAAAAAAAAAATGTGATTATATGTATGAAAATAAAAATATTATGAAAATATCTGAATTTGATACAAAGACGCGACATCCAACAAAAATATGAGCACTGACAGTTCTCATTGCTGCTCTACCACATATATTTACCGCACGCGTTTTCCTAGAAGTGTACTTAATAAAACAATTAGCACTTAGTTTATGCAGTGGAACGTATTTCTGTCTTGAAAACGGATTGATTGCATTTATAAGTATCAGGTATGGAAATGGAAAGAGAGAACGGCAGGTTCCGCATGAATGTCCTTGCGAAGTAAAACGAATGCAAGGTAAACGTGCAGCCAGATAGAACGCAGAAAGATGGCAAAGTAATTGTAGCAACAAGAGAACCATTTTTAACCAGTATTACAGATAAGTGTAGATAATAAAGAAACAATGTTGTCACATAACGTGTATTATTGTGCCTAATTCCCTCTTCTTGGAAACAACCTTTAAATACGTCAGAGTGGGAGGTAAAACCCGCGTGAGCCAGTAAAAAACACGTGAAAGAATGTTTTGAAACATGTCAATGAGTCAAAACGATTATTGCCTAGATCAGACGGATATTAGTAGGTTATCTAATGATAGTGTTTTTCCTTGTTTGCTTGTGAAGGTTTCGTCCTATTTCAGCGGTGACTGCTTTTGATTACAACTTCAGTTCATATTCGTCAAGGTAATGTTCAAATAGAGGAATCGACTGAGTACTTGCTCAATGAGTCCTTTAGACTGATGTTCGGAAGTTGTGAAAACAGACTCTGTTTAAGAAAGTCAAATTGATTGACAGTAGGTATGGAGTTTGAACATGAGCATGCATGAACTTGATAATGACATCGAATTGCCCGAATAAAATACACAAACATTGAAGACTTCAGATACAGTGTGTCAATAATTGAATAAGATACAGCGACTTTTGGTTCACAAGCATGGATCATGGCTGTGTCAATTCAGAAGTTCAGATTATTTACTATGTGTATATAGGTACAATAGTTAGCGTATAGGTATCTCTTGTTTTGACCCGAAAAATAATAAAAAATTACTTCTAATACAACATTTGCCAAATATCGACGCTATAAGTTAAATCGTAATATTTTTCAAAGAGTCGACAATACTCGCATAAATTTCGATTCCGAAGTAAAAAAAGTCCTAGAAATGAATAAAAATGCATTAGCTCTGGGTTGTACGTGACATTTGTGACATTTAATATGATTTAATCGTGTGTTTCATGTTGCATAATACTGCTGTGAAGTAAGTTATTTTAATTCAAATATTGAAAACCACAAAAAACATAAAAAGGCGGCCCCTACTTTGAGGTGCTAACATGGGCATTATATAAGTCTTTTTGGCACCTCTGCCCTGAAATAACTAAACAAAAAATAATACTTTGGGGCAACTATAGAGACACATCAACTCTTTATCTATAACCTGTGAAAATTTGAAGACAATCGGTGTAGCCGTTTTCAATATTTCTACTCAACAAATCCACCTAAATACTTTCTGACATTTTATTACGATATATAGTATCTTCTAAATAATTCTACAGAATTAAGCCATCTCGGAATTACAGGAAATGGCCGTCAAAACAATGAATGATTATAACAATACCATGTATTGTTGTGTTAATACAATACATGTACCTTGTAAAGAGTAATGTTACACTCGTCCAATGAACTGCATTATATTCCTCTAAAATAAATTGGCACACAGAAGTCATTGGCCGCACCCTCGCGTACCAAGTTATTTGCGATTATGAGTGCTACCAAAATAATGATGTCGTTACTTGGCGGCGAGTAAATTAAATCGTGGTTTAGAATCACTTTCAACACACAGATTCTGTAAACTAGGAAAACGCTCAGTGTAACGCGTTGATGAGCGAGCCATCGTACTGCATCCGATTTGATATGCGTTTGCAATCAGCTGCTCTACAGGCCTTGGTACTGAAGCATCAAGAAGGCAGAAATGATTTTAGATTTATAGAATAAAATGTAATAAATGTAATAAAATGAATAAAATTAGTCTTCTAATTGGCAAAAATACCTAAAAGTATGGTGCCAATGACCATGTGAAGTTTTAAGTTGATCGGTCAATCGGTTATAGTTTAAATTTCAAAAATCGCATAATAAATGCATTAGTAACAGGATCCTGTTCAAAAACGATCCCAGAGACCTCATAGATTACATAAGTACGTGTGCAAAATTTAAGGTCAATTGATTGAAGGGTTTGACCTGGGCAGTGATAGTGAACAAAAAAAAGAAGAAACAAAAAAAACACATAGAGAAAGTACCGTAAGAGTACCGTGGTGACGCTCGCTCAATAAATAATATCACATTTCTTGCTCGTGATTTTGTAGTTTATTTGCGAAAATCCTTAGTTGAAATTAATTATTCTCTTGCACTAGAATCCACTGTTTTTGGTCAAGAAATCCCCACATCGCATTGCGGCAACTGATATGTGAAATCCAATAATAGTTGTTTCCCCCGTCCTGTGTTCGATGACAGTCTGTGGTTGACTTGCCCATCCGCCAGATCATCTCAACATCCTATCACCACAAACATACCCATCCCTACATCGTCACTTCCCGAGTCCGGCAAATAATTGCACATACATACTTTCTTGGAAGAAAATAAATAACGTCAACACTCATAAAACATATTCAAATAGTATTCCCCAAATCTCAATATAATACATTTCTGACTCATATTAATTCTACTTTAATCAATTTTTCTTTCCAACATAAGTGCAAGTAACAGATCATGCACTTTGTAAATTGCATGTAATGCTATCTTGTCTGATATTGTCACAATTATTGAGAATGTTCACTTGACTCAAGTAGTGTACACGGGGGCGGATGCCATAACTGACAGGATATTGCGATCTACAGTGAAGACATTGCAATTTACTACGTATAATTAGTAATTACTAATATTATTGATTGGCGTCATCACTCATCCGACTTCAAGAAATTAAAACATGACTTCAACGTAATAATCTCTCATTGTTTTGTAATTGAAGCAAATGTAACTTGAATCATGTGTCATGATCACTCAACAAAATGATTCAACCAAGATTCGCAATTTGATTCAAAACGTCGTAGGTATTTACACCCAAGATTATGGATGACATACCGAGATCTGACGTGCTCAATTTCTAATAACCCCATAAAAACAATAACAATAACACTTTATTGGCCATGATATCATTTCAAGATTACAGTGCTGATAACAGGGCATTAGTACCTGAGCTGAGAGAGATGGATTGGGTGTAGACGCCATTATCAATGTCAACTATAGAGCAACATGGTTCAGGAAGTAACGCTCTGGGTTTGCGGACGATTCTGACTGAGGTATTTCAAGGGTTTCCTCAGTCGTCATCATCATCATCACAATTACCTATTCATAATCATCCTGCTTTCCTCTAATGATTTATGATTGTACGTACGACATTCAGAATTTGTTTTACAAATCCCCATGCTATACGGGAAATTGATTAACAACTTCTGAATGTCACTGTACACGCTGAATGCCTTTCCCACTAAAAAATTACCGTAACCGTTACCATAGTATGCAAAGCAGAAGTTAAAAATTATAGACCAGTCAGCCTCACCGCAGTTATTTGCAAAATTTTTGAGAAGCTGCTAAGTAAATATATCAGGACATTTTGTGAAGGAGCAGGTATATTTAGTGATAGCCAACACGGATTTAGAGAGGGGTATTCCTGTGAATCCCAACTAACCTCATTAGTACAGGATCTCTCAGACAATATGGAAAGAAATATTATAACAGACGCAATTTTTATAGATCTTAGTAAAGCATTTGATTCAATCGGACACAGAGGAATTATAAGGGAATTACAGAGATTACCGCTGGATTTGAGGGTTCTGGTATGGGTAGAGGAATTTTTGAGGGACAGAAAACAGAAAGTTAAAGTGGAGGAGGCCCTCTCCGAGGAAATCTCAGTAACGTCGGGGGTCCCACAGGGGAGTGTTCTGGGCCCATTGTTATTTATTTTGTACATTAATAGAATACCGGATGGTATATCTAGTAAAATAAGGCTTTTTGCAGATGATTGTGTGATATATAGATCTATTGTGGACGAAGAAAGCAGGATACAGCTCCAACGAGACATTAATAAACTGTACGATAAGCTCACAGTACTTGGATTCAATGTAAATAAAGATAAAAGTCAATTATTATCAATAAGGAGAGGAAGTACATCAGAAGAAAATTATCATTATAAAATAGGTGCTTCAGTTATAAATGTAGAGAGTAATGTTAAATATTTAGGGCTAATAATAGATTCAAAATTAAGCTGGAACGAGCAAATAAACAAGGTAGTTAACAATGGATTTAGAAGGTTACACTTTGTTATGAGAATATTAAAAAAGAGTAGTAAGAGAGCCAAGACTAAGGCATATACCACATTAGTGCGGCCCTTATTAGAATATGCGGCAGATATATGGGATCCGTCGAAGGTAGGAGACGTACTAAAGGTAGAACAGATACAGAGAAGGGCAGCAAAGTATGTAACTGGGGAGAGAATTGTAAGAAAGAAAGTGCTAAAAAAGAATGTGAAAGATCTAAAGGTTGTAG
Source organism: Leuctra nigra (assembly GCA_934045905.1). NCBI lineage: Eukaryota > Metazoa > Arthropoda > Insecta > Plecoptera > Leuctridae > Leuctra > Leuctra nigra. The sequence continues at coordinate 33,769,756 of OW203766.1, forward strand.
AGCTGAGAGCAGCACTGGAAAGGTTGAACGTTAAACCAGTGGGAAACAAAGAGAGTATGAAAAATTGTTTACTAAATGTTTTAGAGGGAAGAGGATTAGTAGACGGAGAGATTGAGGTAACACAGTATAACTATACGAGTGTAACAAACTTGGTAAAGAGCCTAAATTGGGAACCACTCAAAGAAAGAAGAAGAATATCTAGACTAACAAAAATTTACCGAGCAGTCACTGGGTTAAAGCCATGGAAGGAGCTAGAAGATAGGATACGACCCGATGTATATAGAGGGAGGAATGACCATAGGTGGAAAATATTTCGAGAGGGTTTTAAATCTAAATATGGAAGCAATTCAACAATTGGACGAGGAATTGTGGAGTGGAATAGGTTGACGGGAGTACTTTCTGATGAAATGCCAACTAGCGTAAGAGAATTTAGGCATGCTATTAGTATGTAAGTCCTGTAGATTGTAATTGTAACATTACTTTAATCTTAGACCTTAAAGAAACAATAATTCGTAACTTCTTAGAAATAGCTTACTCAGACACCGTGTACACTGTATGCAAATCTGTTTTAATAAAGATAATAAATAATAATAATAAACTTTTACAAAAAACATATTCCATGAAACGCGTCGAATTCGTTCAACGAACCCAATGGCCCCCAACAGTTTGGAATTATCTGCGGTGGTAACTCATTCGGTGCTTTCTTCCTGGTGCCTGTTGGTGTGGCGACATTGTGTTGGTTTAACCTTATCACTTACTGATAGCTTACAAATATATCCTGACGTGTGGATAGAGCGACATACTACATGGAACCGAGGGGAGACTTATACCATATCTGCTCATAAATATTATCTTTCCATTTTATGAAAATGAGACAAGGATAAAAAAAATAGTATAGGTACATAGTGCCTACTATCAATGGCAATGGACGGCACGCGGGCGTTTTGTGTGTGATATTCTATGGCCCAGTTACATATGATTATTTTTAATGTTTTCATTGGCGTTATATTTTGTTGACAAAATCCGTGTTTGCCTTTTCAGCCTGCAGTGACAGCTTAGGTATTTGTTTTTAATGTTTTATTTATGAAAAACATAATTAAAACCAACACAAACCGGATTGTCTGCGGGACAATGAATTAATTACACTAAAAATATACTTGCAGATAAATACCGAGAATAATGAGAATAATTCGTTGTTATTTAACGTAGCTCTCTTCTACAAAGGAAAATTATGAATGATTATACATGACTGAGAGACGATGATGAAGAACAGGTAAGGGGGAAGGTGTAAAGGAGGGAAGGATGCAGTAGTGGACTATTTAGTAGAACCCAACATTCTTTGGACTGAGTACATCCAGGAAGCAGCTCAGTTCTTTTGTTTCTCGGAGTTATCACCTATGAACGCTTGTGTTTTGTTGATGAAATGACGGCATTTCGTACACTTCCTACACAATACATCTGCTCGACCAAGGATTCGTGTCCTAGATTCTTGCATCTTCCTTATCAGTTCCTTCGCCGCCACTGCCGGTGTGTACGTGAGCAGATCCGGCGTAGCAGAGTCAAGGTAGAGGCTGAGCAATGCAACGCGGATATCCAGAGAAACATTGTGTTTCCACTACTCATTTCTAACGGTTTCAAAGCAATCATGTGCTTCATTGTGAACCCGTAGGACATTTATAATTTTGACATAAAATATATATCTAGACTAAAAATTAAAATTACTAAATATAAACATTTTATGATGATGAGAAATCATTTTGAAATTCGAACGATATCAATAAATACCTGTATATGACTAGACACCAATTCAATTTTAAATTCTAAGCTCGATAACAGGTTTATGGCTGGCCTATGACAAAGAAAATGTCGTTGTAGTCGCGAAACGCGATGTTTATCAGGTGACATCCAAGGTAGGTACGTCAGGATTTGAGAGCAAAAGTGCGTCTGATAGTCCAGTCAAATCAAGCTTAAAAATGTCCAAACCCAAAACAAATTGCAACATTTGGTTTTTTGGTGTCATTCTCTTCAGAAAAATGCCCTCTACAACATATCCAAAATCCGCCAAAATCCGCGCACCGGAAGTACCTTTTAACCGGAAGTACTGTTTAATTTAATTTCCCATGTTATTTCATCTTGTAAAAAAAAAAAAAAATCATGTAACTCCGATTTTGACGAAACTTGGCAGAATTGTTCACCATCCTAAATGAAACAAATAGCTCTCTGAGCGTTTTCCTCTAAATCTCATCGTTTGGGAAATATGGACCTCGCAAAACGTCAAATTACACTCAAAGTGAACGAAATCGTCGAAAACTGACTACAATATTACTTTTTGATGGGCCATATTTCTCAAACGATAAGATTTAGAGAAAAACGCTCAGAGAGCTTTTTGTGTTCATTTAGGATGGTGAACAATTCTGCCAAGTTTCGTCAAAATCGGAGTTACATGAAAAAAAGTTTTTTTGCAAGATGAAATTAACATAGGAAATTAAATTAAACAGTGATTATAAAAGGTACTTCCGGTGCGCGGATTTTGGATATGTTGTAGAGGGCATTTTTCTGAAGAGAATGACACCAAAAAAATAAATGTTGCAATTTGTTTTGGGTAAATCTCTCGTTTGACTGGACTATGATAAGTGTAGCCGCAGCAGCAGTAATTATACAAATTGGTGTTCCCTTCCTCAACAAAAACAGCACTTTGATATCTAATACATTTTCTTTACATTCCGATATTATACTTTATATAATATGTTTTTGAGTTTGTCTATGAAAAAACAGCTATTATTTTGACAAAAAAGTAAGCCCAAAATTCTAAAAACAAATCGCTGAGAATCAATTTAATGTTCGTAACTTTTTCGCTGCGCGGCGTTTGTTCTAAATGTTTGAATCTAATGAGTAAATGGCGTTTTGCACTGGGCTGCACTAGTTTTGATCTGTTTGAAATTTGATTGAATTTTGTATGGTGACGTCATTTCAGTGCAACCCTGATGCAGCACCAGTGCAGCCAGTGGAAAACGACATGACATTTGTGTCAGTTATTAAATTATTTTAAACTTCAGTTCCAAATATTCGCGCAATGGCAAAATATACACCAACAAATTCATTTCAAACCTGTCAAAGAGTGTTCTAATTAATTATTTCGCTCGCCTATAACATTCGCCTCTTGCTTATTTATTTATTCCCACTGGACAACATTCTGGGGCGTTTTGTAAGGGAAAGGGGTGGGTGAGTTCCTTTCGACAGAAAATTCCAACCTTTATCAGCCGCGTTCTAGTAGGTACTCTTTGGAAATCGAATGTATAGCAACACTTGCTGATAAGCGCCCCGCTAGTTCTTTCCGGTTGCTCCCAAATGTTTCCTATTTGACGCTTCTAAAACCGAGGGCATCTGAAACGCCTGTGTTGCTGCCAACAAGACGTCAACAAGTAAAGATGTGTCATTCATACTTCTCCATACGTCAATACCTGTGCATTCCCTTCAAACAAACAGTCATAGCAAAGCAAGGTTCTACGTTCGTTCTACTTCTCTACAGCCTGTCAACACTGACCCTCACTTCTTCCTCAACTTCCGTTGGGGAGAGTCACAAAATACAGCTCCATTAAATAGCAGAAGTACGTGTGCTAATAGTTATCACCACCACAATTAAATAGATAAAACATAACTAAGCTGGCCAATAAGACTAAATATGTCAAAGTGCCAATAAAAACGCCGAGTAAAAAAAAAAGTGAACTTTAAATATAATAAGCTGGCAGATATGACTCTAGTCATTGCCATTCAACCCCGACACGTGGTGATAACTGATATCCTCAGTAATTCTGAACTTTAAATATATATTAAGTATTTCACAATAACTGAAGATGGCTTATGCCAAAACATAACGTGTGTGAAAAATAAAACATTACAATAATAATTACATATAACAAAAATACATTATCGAAACCAAATTGAGCTGGCCGCTATGACTTATTGTCAAGGCCATTAAACCCCGAAGAGAAGAAGAAGAAGAACACTGACCCTCATCGGTGATCAGTGGGCGCAATTGACCGTGGGTGTGTGACTAATTGCATTAGTTTAATTTCACCGTCGTTATCACCAGCACAAAACAAACATTGGAACGCACAGCTGGGTTGATGACCGCAACAATTAACTGCATCTTTCTCTGTGGCAGAGCATAAACAAAGCCACGCGGGGGGGGCAAACGATTAGTAATAGAATAATTATTGAACTATTACCTCCCGCTTCCCCCGAAAACCGTAATATGGGATCCCTAAACCGATTTTAACTTATATAACCAATGACAATGTTCCAAGGGTCCAGGTATTTCAGTAATGTGATGAAAATAATCACCGAATTTAACCACCAGGAACATTAAGACTTGTTGAAAAAACACTATCAGATCATTATTGCATTTCAACCAACAACTAATTAATCCATTTAGATTAGGTGGGATGAAAACAAGACAATGAATTTAAAAACCAGGAAGACCCATTGACAAAAATGTATGTCAAAAGCGGTGTATAAACTTGAAATCATGTTGCCCGATTCGGACCATATTCCTTATGAGCCACATTTGACCACAATTCATCACAAGAGGCCCCCTATTCTCTAACGAAATCGAAATAATTTCACAGCCATTATTTTAGGCAGTAACGATTTCGTTTTCGTTATAGAATGAGGGTCCCGACCCGAGTAAACGAGACAAAAATGGCATTCGGACTGAAGTTATTTTTAAGCGGGTGATCAGGCCATAGACATTTCTATGATCAGGCAAATGAGAACCCCCCCCCCCCCACCAGAGAGTCGCCGCTGCTCTTACTCATCATACTCTCTTCTTTGTGCAATTGTTGCTGATATTACCATAAGTAATTGAATCACAGAGCATGAACTCAGGTTGTTTTCTACACTTCGCACTTTGTTGAACAAAGAGTGGTCATGAACTTCTCGTGTTTACAAAACATTTCCTTTGCAATTGATTGGGCTGACCGGTGAGTCATTATCACAGCAATTAGGACGACTCGATGTCCGTCTTATCGGCAAGTCGACCGCTTGTTCGAACGATTGTCAAGTAATATTTGGGAAGTCGCCAAAATCAAGACACAAAACGTAAAATAAGGATAGTGTCTAGACTCAACGACTGAGGAACAAATGGATCGTTACTGTTGCGAATTCATGCAGGGAAGTGAAATAAACCGCATTGTGCTTAGTTTATAAATGGAAGAAGCCAATAAAATACATGAGAGCGGATTTATTATTAAAACTACAGACAGAGAGATTTTTTTATAGGTGAAACCACCTGTGAATACAGTTAAAGAGTTCTTTTGTTTTAAAATACTTCCATTGTTGACAAAATCTTTTCTCTACGAGAGAAGGGAATAGAAACTACATAAAAGTGCTCCATTTATTGCAAGTAAAATGGTATAAGTATGTGCGAACGAGAAGCAAACATTCTAATACATTCGGATTGACAGGATTTCGAAGAAAACATTTTGACAGCGTTCAAACGAATAAATATCCTAATAAGGGGAGCCTTTTCATGTAGATTCTATTCCTGTTCCGATAGTATCATCCAATGTTTTTAAGTATCTATAAACAATGGTCAGACAAAAATTGTTAGGTACCTATACCTACATTTTGTCATCAAAAAATAAAGTAACGGTTTGTGCAACAGATTTTCTCTATATTTGTATATAAAGTAAGTATTACATACAATAAATAAGGGCACACTTTTAAAAAAAAGTATATAAATAGTTTGTCTTTCTGAATATCACATAAATAATGTGAAATTTATAATAAAATTGGAAGACATTCTTATTTTGTGTACTAATATAGGTTTTCTTACCATAATCTTCCTCTTTCCTCTTACTTTTCTTCATTATCCTCTGGTGTGGCTGTCACACGTGCTCACTAGACCCTCCACTGCGAGCGCAACATGTGCACAGTACAACGCGCCGTGCTAGACTGACTGACGGACTGAGCCAGCACTCTGCATGGGTCGCCTTGCATATCACATTGCACCGCTGCAAGCTACATTCTCCCGTGGATACATTACAAGGTACAGGACAGGGAAACAGCTGATCTTTCATTCTCATTGCACAGCACGCGGAGCATCAGTACAATAACCGGAAACAAACTCGCGCAAGGGATGCAAATTCAGCGTCAGGGGTGGGAAAATAGGTAACTTTAATTTCTATTTTTACTGTTTTGCAGCTAATGGCGAGGATGAATGAATGATGGTGAAAATAGGTGTGAAGGAGGTGGTCGTGGCCTATTTCTTGTAACGAACCTTCTTCTCAACATTTGACTCTCGACTGAGGGATTTTTTAGATATTTCTTGTAAGCTCTTAATAGACGACTCGACAGCTAGACAGTATTGTATCGGTAAATGATTATCGAGATGATTGGGAGATGATGGAGGATGATGAACGACATGGGGAAAACCACGGCGCAGCCTCAGCAAAGAAGGTCGGCAGGGGAAGTGAACCTGGGCCTCCGGAGTGCAAGGCAAAGCGTTAGTGAGTCTATGATGTGTCACTTACAGCTTACAAGCAACCATAGTCATACTAAGTGATGTCGAGACAATCAATACAAACTTGTAAATTGTATTGTATGAAGAAAATAAAATTTAATAAAAATGTAATTAGTATTGAACGTTAGGGAGTCAAAAGACTTACATTTTTCCTCCATAATATTTTCCATAAATTAAAAAAAAAATTATCCTGGACAACCTATGGTTGTTCTTGCGAAAGGAAAACAGTCAATAACAGACTTATTCACACATGACTAATGGTACTTCCCCCCTCCCCCCTGTAAAATCATTTTTCTAAGATACCTACCTATCTTTTGAGCCAATGAAAACGAGTCTAGGTTTTTTTGGCACCTTCCAATTTTTGAATTTCTGAACTAGGTATGAATGATTTTGTAAATGACATTCATCACAGGATAAGAGATAGGGAATAGGTCGTATTAAATCTATATCTTTTCGACGTATTTGTCACTGATCCATTGTTATCAGTAGGTACTAGTTGGATATAGAGGTATTACCTCCTTATCTATAACACGAAACGAAGTTACGATATTTCGCCCTTGACTTGACAACGCACGAAGGATTAATATTTTATTTGAACAATCACGTACTCGCAGTGATGCTTACATGATCATCCCCATCATATCCATCATCATTGCAAGGTGCAACCAAGGAGGTATATGGTTGCAACTAGTATCAATAGATAAATTATTCGAACAAATAAGCGATACGTGATGGAGCCACTTCTGGCAGGAAACATTTTAGATGCACTTTTTTATTTTGAAGTTCGTGTTTCTGTAGGGCAGTGAAAAAGGAGAGACAATTGAAATTGAAATTTTTAAGCAAATTTAATATAATATATATTTATATACATATTTATAAAGAATCCACCATGAGGCCAGTCGTGTTCCTTATTTTCTCGATATAAAGATTATCTCTATGGATTAACTAAATCACAGTAAACCATAATTGATTTTTGGTGATTTTGGTCTCCATTGGGCTCGAACTCGGGCATGCCAGGACTTGCACGACGATTCATCCAGATCTACATATTATTACTGATATTACTGAAAAAATACATTTTCTACCGAGGGCACGGCTTGGGAAAGCATTTTTGATTTTTTTTATCAATGCATGAAATTTAAATTATTGAAAAACAAACAAGAAAGTAGTGTTGCTTCAAGACGTCTGTGATTATAAAGTTTCATCGTAGGTTTCATGCTTCAATAATCAAAATCTGTGGCCATAACGCATTCTCTTGTCTTGAGCGTATAAAAGCTGTAAAAGATACCTCCTTAGTCCTTGGTGGTGTTGCGTGGTTATTAATAACTATTATTATCCCTTCCACTACACAATATTATAAAATCATTTATGTGAATGTGATGAATGCACAGATATGGATGAATGTCAAAAATACAATTAATTTACTCACCATAAAAATCGATGAATATTATACGCCGGTTTTGTGCAGAATATGAGAATTCCGATATGTCCATTGTGCGCAGCACTTCCCCCTTAGTTTATTCATGAACTAATACTGGTTTATTTATTATAAAAATATTTTGAAATTACTTTTAAAAACTGTGCACATTTGAAGTTTCGCGCATATTTTTGACAGCCAGTTTCACAAACATTATGCAATTAAATTATGTATTTTCATGTTGGTACTCGTAGCCTTTAAATTTGTTTTTGCGCTTTGCGGCCTCCCGCCAGTTTTAACTCTAACCTCATTTTTGACTCGGTGTCAAACTTTGGTGTCAAAGGAAGAAAGAACGCAAGTTTGCTTGGATTGTCTTACTTAGATTCTTGATTTAATTTGGTTACAAATATATAATCAATCAATATGTCGGTTACTACTACTTCAAACGATTTAAAACTACCTTGCATTGAAGAATGTGATGGTATAAAGTCTGCGGATGACAGCATCGGAAACATTAGTGTAAACAGTGACGTAAATGAAGAAGTCAAGTCTTTGGATAATAGCGAAAATCAAAGCTCAGACCAGATTCCAGGCATAAAATTTAACCCACTTAGACGATCATCTATTTTTCAAAAAAGGCTTCCTGCCGAAGAGAGTGGATCTGATAACACACCTCTTTTTACTGGTGCTCTAGATGCATCCTTAGACGGCGACAGCCCAATTCTTTCTCAAGAGAATGTCATTATTTCAGCATCACCAGAAGAGAGAATGCTTTTAACAGAGTGCGTACTATATTCACAACTCAACCTTCTTGATGATGTTAGGAAGGGATACTTTGTGAAAAATATCCGACCAAACCGGGGCCCCGGGTCCTTTTGACCGGGTAGCTCAGTTGGTAGAGCTCTCGCCCGGCAAGTGAGAGGTCCTGGGTTCGAGCCCCGGTTAGTTCGGATATTTTTCACAATGCACATCCCTTCCTACCATCCTGAATCCATGCAAGTTTTCCACAGAAACCTACGTTCTCTTAGAACTTGATGTTCTTGAAATATTAATTACAAAATCTCCCCTCCTTAAGGCAACTATTTTCCACCCCACTAACAGGCATAAAGGCCTTAATTAGAGGAATGGTGACGGACTAAGAGTGTTCAACAAGTTCATTTTTTGTTTCCTTGGCTGTCACCTTAAGATTTGCTTCCATTCCATCCGCCACTGTCGATTGTGGGTAGGCTGTTGGCAACAAGTGGTGGGCATTCCACCACAGGGAACCTATTTTCAAGATCGTTCGAGGCAAATTTCAACGGATTCACGACCGCCAGGGGTTAATTTGGGGGCTGACGCGTCCCCTCACTCTATTTTTAGGGTGGACGCCGTCTGCCCACTTATTATTCATTCATAGAAGTAAAAATTGGCTTCAAATTAAGTACAAATTGCGTAGAAAGGCACCAAATTTGGTCATGAAATTCAAAATTTTCCCGAGGATATGCGTATTATGTTGTAGCGTCCCCCCAAACCCCCTATTGTTTTTGTAGGCAAATGTTTCCCTGACATCGCCCACCGTCCGCCCACTTATTATTTTACAAATTAACCACTGACGACCGCCTGACGTCAGACTAAACAAAGCAATAAACTGACGTGGCAGATTGAATGCTATTTAATTCAGGACGTCGCGCTGATTATACAAGCACCCGAACAATCTCGAAAATAGGGGTCCAGGGTATTTAATATTTATAAGTAGGTAGGAGGTAGTACGTACTAGAGGTCAGATTTGGGTAATTTTTTTTACCCGAGTACCCGTTCAAATTACCCAGGCAATAGAAATTAACTAAAAAAAGGAAAAAAATTGTTAATCTGTTTTAAACTTTTTTGCAGTCAATTTGCTGCCCCATCTGTGTCCCCCTCCCCACCAATAATCCATCCCTCAACTCACGAGCAAAAGAATTTCTGATCAAATTACATGTGTAAATTTTATAATTTCTGTTCTTTATCTTTTGAAGGTATTTAAAGAAACTGAAAGAAGAAAATGAGGCTTGGGTAACTCTTCGAAAAGAGCGAAAACTTAAATATCAAGAAGTTTTCAGGTAGGCTACCAACACAATTAGATTGTTTGCTTCATCTACTACAACATTTAAACCACTAGTATATTGATTTCATATGCCTTAACTTTCTTTCAGCCTGGGACCTGAAATCTTGACATTTGAATCATGTGCCGACGTGTTGAGTAACGAGAACAAGAAGTTCATTCAAGAGAAGCCCGACTACGATGCGTTATCCAGAAGTGTGAAAGAATTGGCAGAAATAGCGGTGATTTCTGCGGCACAAAAGCGCTCTGCGTTGCATATGTCAAAAGCGATGGCGTATGGAGTCGCAAAACGGGTTAAAAGCCTTGAATCAGCAATCGCAAACCGTGATTAAGCGGTGCCTGATCTAACTATGAACATTACACCAGATGCTTGATTGGGTATCTTTCATTTTAAGATGTACCTATAGTATTGTTATTGCAATGCATAAAGTTCGTTCACGATAAGAATATCACTGACGTTTTAGCCGATCACGTCGTTCATTGGTCAGTCACTTGAACACTGCCCTGTCAATGGCAAGACTTTCTTCTTTGTATTATTGAAATTGTATAAATTATGTCAAATACGCAATTTTTAATAGTAGTAAATATTATAAAAATTCAATAAAATTGATTTATTTTTATCTACAGCCGTATTATACACATTTTTTGATTATTATATTGATATTTATTTACATGTTTAGGTATACGTTCACTTGACTACGGTAGTACACGCCGCCATTACGGCTTGCAATTCTAATCGTGAATGAACTTTACCAACATGTTTCTTCTATCCAAATGCAGAGGAAGGCAGACTTTTTCACTATTGGCTAGAAATGAAAGATAGGTCTACATCTCAATATGATATTATGTTACAATCCCACTGTTTGTCCCTTTTCTTGTATTTTCTATCTAGGTAAATGGCTTAAAGCTATATACCGGGTAGCGCAAAAAATAATCACCCTGATTGAGAGGTCATATATCAAAACTATTATAGATAGGATTCTGAAATTTTTACACATATTATTAGACAACATACCAAAAATAATATGTGCAAGTTTCAAAAACATTACTATTGTAGGAAAAAAGTTACAGCTGTTCAAATTTGGTTGTCTAAAAATTGATCATACGGAGCTCTAATAGCGCACGTCCAGAAAACTTCCAATGGCCGGGACGCTATTTCTTCAAAACTAAATACGATATCAAGCTGAAAATTTAAAAATAGATTCAAAATAGATAGATTAAGATCGATTGTGTAAAAATTTCAATCAATCAATATATGGAAAGAACGTTAACTTATTGAATCTTGAAGTTGAGCTTGAAAACAGAATAGTAGGAAAAAATAACTTTTATAACGTGTAATAAAAGTTTAGAAATAATCTACACATTCAGATTTTACGCTCAACTTCAAGATTCCATAATTTTCGTTCCATTCATTAAAATTGTTTGAAATTTTTACACAATCGATCTTAATATATTATTTTCAATATAATTTGAAATTTTCAGCTAGATATCGCACGTAGTTTTGAAGAAACAGCTTCCCGGCCATTGGAAGTTTTCTGGACACGCGCTATTTGAGCTCCGGATAGTATAATCAATTTTTTTACAACCAAATTTGAACAACTGTAACTTTTTTCCTACAATAGTAATTAGTAATATTTTTAAACTTGCACATATAAAATTTTGGTATGATTTCTAATATGTGTAAAAATTTCAGAACCATATCTATAATAGTTTCGATCTAGTGACCTATCAATCAGGGTGACTGTTTTTTGCGCCTACATGAAATATGGTTTTACCTTATGACCTAGGGTAGGTGGTTGTAAATAAATACCAACTGCAATGTGAAAAGATTTTCCTCGAGTGGGACTCAAACCCACGACCTTCCGATATCCAGTCAGATGCTCTACCAGCTGAGCTACCGAGGCAGTATATATATATGTTGAATGAAATTTCTGGAAAATCCGTTTGTATAATAATTTTTATTATCCCGACGTTTCGTTGAGGTATGCCACAAGATATGCAAGATTTTGCAAAATCTTGTCCATGAAAATCTACCCAAACATTTTCAAAATATTAGATTGACACTTTCCTGAGTTTTAAAATGAAAAATGTTGGAAAATAGAATCTTTGATTGTGCCAGTCTGAATTCTTTGTTACATGCTGTAGATTTTGGGTGAATTAACGTCGAGGCATTTATTATATAATCACAATATGTACTAATAATGTAAAATATTTTTTTACGGTCTACAACCTCAATTATACATATTTATTTTCATCTGTCATCGTTTATATTTTGCATCCTCCTTGCTCATATTTATTCGCTAAACATAACCACATCTACAGTAGGTACGTAGGTAGATAGGTACGTGCAGCCATGTTCATCTCTGGCAACGATAATGTTATTAATATGACATGATCTTACTAACTGACCCTCTATTGCAGGAGGGTAGACCAATATACAGTCATCTGTGTACTGCGGTTTGCCTGCTAAAGTGAGCTAATAGGGACCCACTGTTAAAGTTACTAGTAAAGTTAAAACAGAAGACATTTTTGGAATGATATTTATATTTTGAATTGCGTTACAACTTAGGACAACACAATAATGATCAGAGGTTCTAGTTGCATTACTTTTCTTAAAAAAAAATACCTCTTCTTAATTTACCAAATTTGGACACAATATAAAAATACAAAATTTAATTTAAAAATGTAACCTAGGTAATTAAAATGAATTGTAAACTTTAAAGATAAAGAGGTATTGTAGCATGCTCAATAATTAATTAGTATTGGACAATCATGACATAGTAAACAGTAAGCGTTTGTATGAAGGAACGAGGTACCAATGAGGTTCAATCGGAGTCGAACTCGTCGTCGAAGGTCGCTCCTCGCCTGGCGGGCCGTCTGGTTGAGCGGTTTGAACTGAAGGAGTCGGCAAGTGACAGCTGAACAGTTGCAGTTGCATTGCGACCCTGCAACATTGTGAAAACCAATTGACACAAATGAACTTGCAAGTAACTTGTTTACAAGAGAGGAGTCGGCAAGTGACAGCTGAACAGTTGCAGTTGCATTGCGACCCTGCAACATTGTGAAAACCAATCGACACAAATGAACTTGCAAGTAACTTGTTTACAAGAGAGGAGTTACCTACTGTAGGATGTATGAACTAAATCAGTAGGTAATCAAATAATATTGCTATATGTCATAGGCGTGCGCACGGGGGGGGCCGGGGGGGCCTTGGCCCCCCCTAATGGGTCAGCCTCAACTAAAAAATTATGAAATGTGGTCCTCAAAGTGTCAAAATTTTGGTTTAAATGGGTTTAAACAAAACAAAAATCTCCCTGCGGGGCAGACTGGAGTTGCTCAAATCACTGAACACCAAGCAGTAGGTTGATCAAAAACACAAAATTTTGGAAAACAATGCCTATAAAGTACCTTCCAAAAACACGATTTTTCATGAATTTCTAGGTTTTTCCCCTAAAAATTTATTTTTAATATGCCTCAAAATTTCTCTAATATGTATGACCTTCAGAGAATATTTTCTCGGGGGCTTCGCCACCGAACACCCTTTCATATCGATTTATATTTGTATGTCGTGAAAAAATAAAGTTTTGGGAACAAAATGCACCTTTAAACGTCTCTAATTGATTTGCAGTACCTACCCCAAAATAATAAAAATGCTCTGCCCGGCCAGGTTTGGGGCATGCCCCCCTCACCTTATTGTAGTGAAAAGGTGTGTAAAATTAAAAATAATTGTAAAAAAATGCTCCTCAGAACGTCTTACAATTGATTTCAAAATGTGAAAAAACTAAAAAACGCCCTGCGGGGCAAGGTGGGGGCCGCGCCCCCCACACCCCCCTTAACACGTAAGATTTTTTTTCCTTGGACATTACCCCCTGTCATTAATCCTGCCGGCGCCCATGTTGGCCCCCCCTAATGATTTTTCCTGCGCACGCCTATGCTATTTGTACCTAAATGTCCTATGAATATGATTGAGTAATAATACGAAACAAAGTATTATATTATTGGCTTCATGCCACAGGAACTGTTTTCTACCTAGTACCTATACAAATTTGAACTGATAACAGTTTAAGTTCACAGCAGTTTCGTATTGTTTTACCTAAATGGGTCCTGTTTCATAGATTTTCTTGGCATTTTGCTAATAGGGAAGTATTTTCATTTCGATTAAATCAAAATAAAAAATAAGCAAAATTGTAGTGTAAATATAAAAAAAAAATTAAATTTACTGCCAAGAAATTAAGGTCTTGTATATACATACCTACCTATCTTTTAACACTATCAACATGATTTTAAAGGATGGCAAAGGTCAGAAACTAAAATTTTACCATAATTACCAATTAAAATATTAATACCTGTAAGATATGAGAAAGTACCACCAGCCATTGGGTTCATAGTTAGGTATATCACTTTTATGTCCACAACTCCTGCAGTTCGGCACTTCATAATCAACATGAACCAGACTAGCGGAGCCGACTCACCCTGCCCCTGCGTGTGGCCGGCGTCCCCCTTGGCCTGCTGCCGCGACCGCGACCTCTAGCCCTGCCCCTGCTGCTGGTCACAGCGTCTGCCTCTCGGAACTCATCGTCGCTGTCCCCGATTATGATGGCGTCGTCGGGGTCTTTGTCAAGGTCGGTATACACGCGACGACGGTTTGTGCTGGCCAGCGCGGCTCTTGCCTGAGAACAGAATGCAAACATAGATAGAGAATATCTTCAGGTGTAGAACCACCAATCTATCTGCTCGGCTATATTGATAGTGTCTGCTCCCACGTAAATGTGAGCCTAAATTAAAACCTTGCTCTCACGCGAAAACGTCACATTCAAGGTCACATAGTGTGTATTCATGACGCGGTTAAGAACGACGAAAAGCAACGAACCCTGCTAGCTCAGTATGTCGAGTGCTGGCCAATGGTGCAAGGAGGCCCTGGTTCAAATCCGGTCCCGGTTGTACTTTTTTATTTTGAAATTTTCACAAGTTTTAATTCTGCCTAACCATAGAGTTATTTTTTTAAGTTGCTCAGCTTTATTTTCGCAAGTTTGAATTTGTCGACACATAGATTTTTTTTCTTTAGGTTGGCCCAGTAAATGACTTCATGCGCATCACGTGACTTTTCGCGTGAAAACAAGAGACGATTTCAGGCTCACGTTCACGTGAGAGCAGCCACAGCGTTATATATTGCAGAAGAGTTGAATCTTTCAACAAATATCAAATGAAGCTAAGCCTTAAATTTGAATTCCGCTCATTACTTTTATACATAAAAATTCTTAAAAAAGCCCCCTATGATTCTATGTTTTATACTATGCAGAGACGGAAAGAAAATGCCAAACCAAAACGCCATAGATATTGCTGTATACCTCTCAGAAATGGAGGACTAACTTTTGCTCCTCAATGGGCTTGTTCCATGCAAAGCTATTGTAGATGGCGTTAATGTTCCAAAAACTCAAAGAGCCAATCAAAATGCAGAGCGGAAAAAGATACCCAATTTTTAAACCTTATCGGGTGACAGCTTTGCTGGCTCTGCGCTGCTAGAGCCACGAGTTAGAGCAAGTGGCAGTGAACAAGCGAAGCCTATTGCTATGAGGGGGGGGGGGGGGAGGTAGTTCTAGAACAATAGCCAAAATATTTGTGCAAAATAGGAAATCCAAACTGAGAATATTTTATTTTCTGCTGCTGCATATTGGCTATGAAACCATAGAGATACGGTCTCGTTAAGCAAAGAATTTCTCACCTCCGCCACCTCCTCATCAGGTTTGGCGGCCCGCAGGTCTCGGAAAGTCTCCAGCAACTGCGGGACGGTCGCCTCATTGGCAGCATGGTCCGTCAGGAAGGTCACGGTCTTGTTGATTTGGCTTCTGCAAATTGATACAAGCACAACAGGAAATTTTAGTTTTTTTCATGAATTTGAATTGAATTTGAAATTTCACAATCATTTGGCATTTGTACCATTATTTCGTTACTTGATGTAACAGATCGGGGTGCGTTTTAATTTCGCAGGTTCCCTATTGATGTAAACAGGGGGCTGAATCGATTGGTTTTCTGAAGTATTGAAGAGCTTTCACTAATTTATTAAGTGTAAATAATCACGCTTATAAATTCTTTTAGCACATTATTTACTTTTATAATATGCCATATATAATTTGAACAATACTGTACAATATGGCAACATAGTACTTTTGAAATTTGAATTTGTGCGGAATCATGATGGCTGAGCTTGCTGAGCTTATCACCTAGAGTTTAAACATAGCTGGCAAATAATAATGCACGTCCCAACTGCGATTCAAACTCAAATCCTTCGGATTACTTGCCCTAGGTTACGACTTACAAAATAAATCTTGGGTGGAATCTTACTTTTAGTAATCTAAATTGTAAGTTAATCATTAAATGGAATTTTAACACCATTATGTAAATAAATAAATATCGCGACCCTGCTTCCAACTAATGTCGGGTCAGGGGGTGGGATGATCCCACCAATGTTCTAGGTCACTTGTGTTCTCAGAGACGACTTGCCAAATCCAACACTCCACACTTCTTCAATCTCTTCTCCCACATCTTAAGCCTCCTCTCTTTACATCAGTTCCCTCCATCTCTCTCTGTCTTCCCACTCTTCTCTGTTGTAATTACTCCCCAACACTCTCCTCTTTCTTCTGCGGCTGCCTGTATTCCGTTGATTCCTTTCTTCTGCCACCCCTGGCTGCACGCTCTGCCTCTCTACATGGTATCCTCTCTTCTCCCATCCTCTTCATATGTCCGTACCATCTTAGCCTCTCTTTTTCAAGTTTAAATCTAAGAGACTACAGTTCTAGGTCCTTTCTAATCTTAGCACTTCTCACCTTGTCCATCTTCGTCACTCCTGCCACACTTCTCAGGAACTTCATTTCCGCAGCCTGCATTTTCATTTCTTCCTTCCCTCCCATTAGGTATGTATTTGAAAAAATATTATTTTGATAACACTTTTGCTCAGGTAAATATTCAGTGTTTCATATTGTACATAGTAATTTACTTTCCCAACATTTGTTTAAAAAAAAATAATGTAGAACCCTAGAAAGATAATGTTGAGGACTTTTAGTTTATACTGAACTAATTAGTAAAAATGTCGACAATACACACATGGGGAGAGGGGAGGGGGGGACAAATGGTGGTGCTGGTTGTAAAGTGAAAGGCAAAGAAGTCGTAAGAGTGTACCAAGGGCGACAACCGAATGTGTTCAAACTACCTACGTACTTGACTACATCGGCGATGGCGTCGGTGTCTCCCTTGCGGATGAACTGAGTGACGGCCTCGCACATTCCGCGCACCGAGAGGACTTCCAGCTTCTGGGTCTCCTTGGCTTCTTGGAAATACTGCTCGATCACGCGCTCCATCTTCGAGTCCCACACCGAGCGCGGCTGAACAGAAGAGATCACTCAGTCGAGGATAGAGGACGATGTCGAACAATGCTCAGTAAATTAATGCAAATCATTTGAGGAAAAATATTTCTAGACGAAGAACAAAATAAATAATTTAATAATTGTCAAGTACATGGAGAATTGATTTTAACATGCTCGTTCAAAATAATTGTTCGAGGCAAAAAATATAAGCAAAAACAAATATACTACCTACCAGACAAAACTCTTGATTCAAAACATAGGTAATTATTTTATTTACTTTTTAATTACCTATACCCTAGTACCTAGTACCTACCCAATGGACAAAATGTTGAGCAAGAGCGCAATTTTTGATTCCATGCGTATACTTACCTAATTCAATTATAAAGATTATATAAAGATTTGAATTTGCAAATTTCAAAATATGTATAAAATATGTATATTAGTAAATAGTATGTAGGTAGGCAAGCTTGGCACAGCAAAAATTGATTGTTCAATAAATCTGATTGACTGATAAATGTTAGATCGCACCATCAGAAGTCAGTTTAAGCGATCTCCTTGTCTCACTCTAGTTGGTGACTTCACATTTCATGATAATATGTAACATGATTTGATTGGTATGGGATGTGACTAGCAGTCATTCAAATTTGTTCAACAATCAATTTTTTTTGTTCCGAGTGTACCTATCTTGAATCGAGTGCAATTCAATGATCAGACACTACAAGCAGGGTGCGAATTGTTCAATTTTCAGAGGAGGGGATAGGAAAAATTTAAATTCCGAGTATGTTGGGAAATATAGCAAAGGCGAAAAATACGATTGCCCACAAACACAATGGGGGGTGGGGGGAGGGCCCCCCAGGATTATGCGGGTCCGGGGCGCATAGCCCCGGGAAATTTTGAATTTCAAGATTAGATTTGGTGCATTTCTAAGCGATTTGTACACTATTTTTAAAAGAAGATTTGCTTTTAATTTAAAAGTGAAATCAGAAGTGGTGGGCAAGCAAAATAAATCTTGGAAATACTAATAAATCGTATCAAATACAGCTTATTTGCTACTAAGGCAATTTGACAGTTGTTTTGTGTGACAATTTATTTTTATAATTTAAGATTTATTTTAAAAAAAGTAGGTATCTATTGTTTTGTTGATTAAAAGTCAACCATTTTACAGAGGGGGGAAAACTCTATCCCCCCCTGGGATGCTTTATTGGGAAACAGAGCCAGGGATGAGAAAACCAGTGGGGGGGGGGATGGGGGATCCCCCCCAACCCCCCATCAATTCGCACCCTGACTACAAGTCACCTTGAGGAGCGACTCACATGCTCCACCTCCAGCGCTGCGTCCATCGCATCCGCATCCACCTCTCCGAACCCGTTGAGCTTGCCCTTCCGATTCACGGGTTCGCGGCGCAATACCAGCATGTCGGCAGGGTTCGCCACGCGGTCCTGCATCTCCTGGCCGTAGCGGATGGTGTTGAACATCTGATCCTCGCTGCTGTAGTCCACGCGCAAGCGGAGGAGCGGCCGAGTTGGCTGCTTCGGGTGGCCTGGACAAGAGATAATTGGTTATGCTCTGTTTTGAAAGACTGAATGGTCTGCTTCTAGGATGCAAAGGGAGGTATGTATTATTTTATATAGGCATGGCAGTTAGGGGTGGGACGTTTAAACGTTTAAACGTTTAACCGGCAAGCTCGCGTTTAAACGTTTAAACGTTGGTAAACGTTTAATCGCAAAAAGTGTTGACATTTTGTAATACTCAAAACTGTATCAAAGAATACCAAACACCTCTTGTTTTGTCTATTTATTTTGATGTCAGTTCGTCAGAATACTGCGATCAGCTGTTAAGCTTTTACCCCTCCCCATCTGCAAAAAATGTTGATATTTGTAATACTATCAAAGAATACCAAACACCACTTGTTTTGTCTATTTATTTTGATGTCAGTTCGTCAGAATACTGCGATCAGCTGTTATGCTTTTACCCCTCCCCCTCTAGCTACTATCTCACCCCCACCCCTAAGTCACTTCAAGGCTGAAGCTAAATGCCATTCTACATAATATTGACCATTATTTTTTTGCTGGCGACATAGCCTCTGGGAATATAAAGAAAGTTCATATCTTCACAATGAGTATAGTAGAATGGAAAGACTGGAAATCACGCGTCATGCGTAATTGGATATATTTATAGATCAGTCGAGATGCGGGAGTGCTTGTTTCATAAACAACAAAGTGAAAGTTATTTTGAAAAATGTTGCATTTTAAATTGAAATGTACTTTTATTTTGATCAGTTGAAGGAAAGTTTTGGGAAGTGTACAATATCAACAAGTGTTGAGAAGCTCTCAAGAATGACACATGGTCTTGAAAGTGGTTGCACAGGGGGAGAGGCAATAAATATCCTTGTATCATTTTTATGCTCAGTAAACGTTTAAACGTTTAAACGGACATTTTGAGAGCGTTTAAACGTTTACTAAACTGATCAGTTTTTCCCAGCCCTAATGGCAGTCAAGTTAAATAAAAGAAATTTGAAGATTCTCGCTCGACAAAGAAGAATTTGAATTTTAAGTGAAAATAGTAGGTAGGCTAGGTAGTACGTCAAATCTTCTATATAAATTATTTTTGCATTTATTTTAATTGTGTAGAGTGATAAATCATTCCTTATTTATACACATGCAAATAAATAGATATGATACCACTCTGCCTCTCTTGAGACCAAGAGAGAAGTGGAGTGGTCTTATCAGAGAAGACGTGGAGGACAGGCAGCAAAGGTAACAGGAAGTGGAAGCAGAGAAGTGGTGGGAGGACAGGAGGACCTGGAGGGAGCTGGTGGAGAAGTTGGAGGAAGGTGATGACTGATGAGGATGAAGGAGAGGAGGAGCCTGGCCAGCCGGTTTGGAAGAGATCCGAGGCCCTAGAGCCAGTGGGAGCCCCCACTGTCTGACCTGACAACATTGTCAGAACCAGAAGAAGATTATTATTATTTACCACTCTGTCAGTGTCACTTTGGGTTTAAAATTACGATTTTATCACACCAGGGCTATGATTGACGTTGATCAGTGTTATGGTGAGTGGTGACACAACTCTACACTATTTGATTAGGAAGTGGATTGTAAAGGCTGTTCCATGTTGAAGTTGGGTACTAAATAAGAGAGTTCTCCATAATGATTGTTTGCTAGCACAAGCATCACTCAAGCTGGCATCGAGGACATTGTGTAACAGTATTTAGACCATATTGTTCACATTTAACTGATGGTGTGGTGATCAATTCAAAATGATGGAGAGGAAGATTTAATTACCTGTTCGTAGAGTCTCCACTTGAGTGAACATTTTTTCAAGGTGATCCGTTATGTATTCACGTACCTAGAATAAAGAAATACATTATTTGAACTCATGCTCCTGCTCTTTTATTGCATTTCTTTATAAAACATGAAAACAATGTTGTTAAGTGACAGTAGCTTACATTATCACTTGGAGAGTCGTTGTTATCCGGCAGATTGCATTCGCTGAGGATGAGTGTGTCGAAAACAAACGGTCGAACCGTCTTCAACTTGACCGGGGTTAGTTTGAACTCCTTCTTGTTGACGTAGAGGATGGCAACGTGCTTCTCCATGGCTTCTCCCTCGGCTAGCGACGTTGCCACGGTGCTCCCTGGGGATCACGGTTTAATCAAACAGGGAAGAGAACATCACAAACATTATGAAATACGATGGAAACACAAAATGTTGAGAGAAAATGGTACCTAACAGGATGAAGTTGAACCTTTGACTACCTCCTAAAATATTCCATGAATGTAAGTACCTACTTATTATCTATCCCTTATTTGAAATTTCATGAATCATTTAAAAAATTAATAAAATTGCTCTTCGACACTGCACCAAAACAAATTACTCTAGATTTAAAATCTGAATAATATATTACTGGGTTGGGTAGATACATATTTACAACCTATACTCTTTGCAGTAGTTTGATTCTTGGTACCTACCTACAACAGGAACAGATACATAAGTTGTAAAAACAGCAGAATATAAACACATGAAGATTTGTAGAATTTAAAATATTGATACTGTTGTAGAGCACGTTACTATCTTCTAGCTCTTGTATAATGACAAGTCAGTTTCTTGGACAATTACCTGGTTGGGTGACATAAAACTGCCTGCGAGGATTGTGTTCCTCTTGAACGCGACAATCGTGTTCGTGTCCCCAGAAGACGAGGTCGATCAAGGTCGGCAGGACGTCCTCGGAAAGATGCTTGCCGACCCCTCGATCAGCACGGTTCTGATGACACACGAAGATGTTGAACCATTCGTCTTCCGAAGCGCCGCTCTGCGTGTACATGTGCACCTGGCGGCAAAGGAAAATATTTAATTAATTACATACCTACTATCAACTGGTTTTAGGTTACATTATTAGCACAGTTCAACTTGAATAACTAACAAAGAATCACTTACTTCATCAAGCGCGTAGGAATATTATCAATCTGTTTTAAGAAGTTCTCAATTCAAGGATGATGTAGGTGTACCTACTTATAAACAACTTTTAAAATTACAGTACTCGATGAAGAAGACCAGTTATATCTACTTAGCTAAAATTTAAAACCCCTCAGGTATAATGTCAGAGGCAGATGATTGGTAATGTGTCTGTGTTTTTTGTTCTGGTACCTTCTTGTCTCTGAACAGCCTTGACAAGCGCTCATCTTTGATGTAGCTGAGACCGTAGATCGCTAGCTGACTTTCTCCCTTTTTCATCAGCAACGGAGTTATCTTGATCTCGCTCAGATCTTCAACTTTGCCAAAGTAGTTCACCAATCCCGACGCACTGAGTATGTCCAATGTGCATGCTCGACCAAAGCCTGTAGTACAGCAATAGATCAAATGTATTGAATAATGCCTACATCATTGATCAATTGAAGAAGGTAGTGTGTAGTGATTGTTGTTTCTTAAAATCCCCCCCCCCCCCCCCCCCCACCCACGAAGACGCCCTTGTGCATATGGGGCTTTTAAAAGATTGTCAAACTTACCGCTGGGATCATCATGGTTGCCGTGAATTGAGAATATCGGTATAGAAATGTTCAGATTCGGATCCTCGTAGTTAACCACAGGATTGACGCAGTGTTTAAAATTCTGCGATTGGTCGCTTAAAAACTCGATGGCAACAGGTTTGTCTCCAAGGCAATACTTTTTAATCAGTGACATTGCCTTGTGAATGCAAGAAATTGAGGGTTTACTATCATGGAACAAGTCCCCACCGAGTAAGATAAAGTCCACTTCCTCTTTCGCCGCAATAGAAAGAACTTCATCAAATGTAGTAAAACTGTCTTCACCTGTCAAGAAAAATTTGAGGTTAGAATCTTGAAATTTTGAGATAAGATAGATGGCGATTACCTTCATCACGTAGAAAACACCGCTTACCTCTGATAGCATCTTTTTCGTTATATCCCAAATGGATATCAGTTGCAAGCATGATTTTAAAGACATCTTCACTGGAGGCTGCAGCAGCATTGGATGGAACATCATCTTCCGAGTCCGACATGGCGGTGTGATGTGCTGCTCAGCTCACACAACAATAATATGCAGAAGTAAAGGTACCGTACATATACGTCTTACAACGCAGTTAATTAATACCTACATTTACTATGTAATCAAAAAATCGTATTTTTATCACATGTAGGTACGTACGTCCGCGGCGTGAACTTTTGACGCGAACGAGCACGAGCACCTGTGGATGGAGCGATGGAGCCGAGCATAAAACGCGGGAAAGAAAAGCACGTGACACCGGTGTCTTGCACAGTGGCGGCCCCACACGAACATTCTAGAAGTAAATCCAAGGCAAAATGCTGTCGTTGCAAAAAATCCAATTATATGTTTACTGATTAAAGAATGTTCACTACAATTTTTAGAATTAACTATTACACAATTTAATACATAATGTATCCAAGAAGTGATATTTTTATCCTTTAGAATTCATAAAGCTAAGTATTTGACCTCAGAGGCATCGGTTCTATGGTGTAATGGTTAGCACTCTGGACTCTGAATCCAGCGATCCGAGTTCAAATCTCGGTAGAACCTGATTTTTGAACTCTTTCATGAGGTATTTTTTATTTCTTCAAAAAATTACTTATTACATACAAAATGATAATTATCATTTTCACCCCATAATAAAGAGCTCAAGCACCAGTACGGTGTTACATTAAATATTGACAATCGGTCGAAAAGCGATGTTGGTACTGGCAATATTGCGCCATTCAAAAGAAGACGACGAGGATGGGATTCGAACCCACGCGTGCAGAGCACATTGGATTAGCAGTCCAACGCCTTAACCACTCGGCCACCTCGTCAGCTGTTTACCGACCTTGATATCAAGGCATCACAATACCATGACTCTTAGTTCAGCGAAGGGAAAAATGCAATTTGTCAAAAATTTACAGACGAAGATTTATAAGACAGACAATTTCGAAGCTCTCGAAATTTAAAGGGGACAAAGGAACAACCTGCAAAAGCATTTTGTTCTACAAAACCAATAAATTGCAATTCAAAACTTATTCAAGACTTGCTAAAAATTATTGTTATTATTGTTATAACATTATGATAACGAAAACACAACAAAAATCCTCATAAGCTCTTGTAGGAAATAATGTTATTTACATAATTTTCTTTCATTGTGATAAATCTCTTGTTGTGACGTGTAAATAAATGTGACTTTTTTCGAATATTACAAAACAATAAGTAATCAACAGGTAAAAATGAAATATCTAAGATGTTAAATATCTATTTATTTTGTACGTATTTATTTATGTATAAGTTAGCCTATAGGCTATTACAGTACAAATATTCAACAATTAAAATTTTTCACAAGATTCACATTCTATGTGAATTTAGAATACCAATCTAAATTTTAAATTACAATTTTACGTATGTTTATTCCGGACATCCGAACAATATGTCAATAAAATTTTTAAAATTTTGTTAAACCAAAACTTAATAAATCCCACTCAATTATCGTACTACTTACATTCAGGGAAATTTAATTTTTGTAAAATCTGGAAAGTATTTACTGCGAGTTCATACGGGAACATGGGACCTAATTTCGTTTCTTGAAGAACACGAGTCATATTGTATTCCACATTCGCGCTCAAATCTTTGTAATCTGGAAACTCAAAAACCATGACCCCGACGTGATTTGAACACGCAACCTTCTGATCTGGAGTCAGACGCGCTACCGTTGCGCCACGGAGTCAGCTGACGTACTTGCACAAAATAGGAATACACTACTTGACATGCGTGCAAACACAAGACGACCTTGACGTACAAAACAAGCGATTTTCACGTGAAAATAGTGACTGGGATTGAAAATTGAGAAGTGGAAACCATCAAAAGAGCATTTGTGAGTGATAACAGAAAATAAAAATGAGAGTTGGAAATGACAAAAGTGTGGAGATGCCGGGGATCGAACCCGGGGCCTTTCACATGCAAAGCGAACGCTCTACCACTGAGCTACATCCCCCGACGTCAGGAGCGCTGAAATGGAATGTTTTGATATGGCGAGCCGAGCGGCGGGCGCCATATTTGAATTTGAATACCGGTAGGTTCGATATTTAGCCGGACATTGAGTGCCAAAATGAGAAAAGAGTGTAGGTAGTAGGGACAAAATGTGGAAATTCTTGTGGTTGCAGTTGTTTAAATTTTTTTAGAAGAACCCATTTAGCAACTTTGCAGATTTTTTAATCAGAGCAATGAATTAAACAATGACGGGAAAACATGTAAAGTGACCCGCAGTCGATCTGTGGATTGGGATTTTCTTGAAAAACAGGTATTTTACGAACCCCTTAGCGAGCTCAACCCAAGAGAAGGCTCGGCATGAACAATGGGGCATGGTGCGCACGCAGGTAAAGTAGGGTAGAATGTAGAGTGTCAAAATGAGAAAAGTAGAATGTGATACATTGTAAAGTAGAATGTACATACATTCTTATATCTTACTCAACAACTGACAATACCCATACAATATACATGTATTATGTACTTGTCCACGGGATGATAATTAAATACAATAGGTACAATACCACAAAATCTAAAAATTTATATTTGAATGCTATGTTTGATAAGGTGGATTCACACGGCCGTTCCAAACTTCGAGTTTGAAACTCAAGTTTGCCGAAGTTCCGAATCACCGTTCCAAAAACCTTCGTGTGAACTATGAAAAGATTCGAACTGTGAGGATTGAGTTTCAAACTTTCATAGTTCACACGAAGGTTTTTGGAACGGTGATTTGGAACTTCGGCAAACTTGAGTTTCAAACTCTAAGTTTGGAACGGCCGTGTGAATCCACCTATAAAGCTGAAGTGCCATATTGTTACAAAATCAACAGGATTCTTGCATTGTATCAATCTAGATTAAAAAATTATTTTAAATAATTTTCGATTAGATTTTCTTATTTTTTTTATTTCTGTTCAATTTCAATTGTCCTAAAATTTTATGAAATACGCGCCAAATATGATTGTATGTTACTGAAAATCGATTTTATGCGTTTTAATTACCTAATCATCACTGAATTGATTTTCTCAAAAAAAGATTGAATCTTAGAATCAATTTTTTGTACTCAATCGCCTCTACATATTATTATTAGGTAATAAAAGAAAGAGATTCAAAGTTTTTTCATTAAAAGTTAATTTGAGATTTATTTTATCAAAATGCAATTAACTACTGATAAGAAACAAGGAAAAGGAAGGAATCATTTATGTACGTATCTAGGCAAACATCAATCAAACAATTCAATTTCATAACAATCTTTCTGTGCCATTTTATTGACAAATCACACTTAATCTAAAATAACAACAGTACTTTCATAATAATGTAATAACAGAACAAGAGTGCATATCAAAAGCATAAAAGCAGTTCCTTAACAAATCTAATAATTACAAAAAATGATGATTGTACAATAATGATACAATTTTAAGTGATCCACAGACCAATATTTTGTCTCATTCCAGCTATTCTATCCAGTACATAATTTACAAGCTAGCATCTCTCTCTCTACAATCACTGAAGTCCCGAATGGCCCTTTATTGTTTTAATTTTCATTCTTCTTTATAGTATGCAGATGATACCTAAAAAACCTTCAATGTGGTTCAATACAATGATCTTTTGGAAATGTCCCAAGTACAAATTCAAGGCCAAGTAAAATGTGTTCGGCGCAATATTTTTTATTGACTAGACACATAATTCCTCAGTCGAAGGCTGTACACAAAAATTGAGCACTACTTTTGAAACTCACGATAGTATGTATAGTTAGGATTCAAATAAAATGATGAATTAATATTACGTAATGCCCAATTGTGAAACTTGTTCCAGGAGCCCAAGTCTTGAAAAAAGCGTTTAGAAACCGTCTGGCGTTTTCATTGATCAAAACGTAAAAAAGTTGACGACTATACCTTAGCCTTCAACTTTTTTACGTTTTGATGAATGAAAACGCCAGACGGTCTCAAAACTCTTTTTTCAAGACTTGGGCTCCAGTATGAAATATGACAAAAACATGCAGGAAATATTTATTAAGGAAAATCACTCTGGATTGCACCTGCAAATGTTTTCAAGTTAAATGAAAAGAAAATTTGTTCAAATTAATAATTATCTATGGCTACATCAGGACGATACAACGTACACAGCTTGATATCTGACAGCAAGAAACAGTTTTCCGGAAAATCACCTTACCGTACTGTTAGGAGACTAACATTAGCCAATCAACACAAATCAGTTAAAATTACTGAGCAAAAGAGAGAATCCATTAATGATTTGATTCTCTTGCAAATTAAAAGTAACAAAAAATATCTACCTAACTACTATAAAAAAAAATTGTACAAGAAATCTCTCTACCTACTGTCCTGATTATCCAGTAATCTTTTGTTAGGTAATCTGATACTAAGTATTACTAACAATGGTGTGTAGTTCTTACATCTTAGTTCTTAAATTGACTATGAATAACAGGCGTTCTACTTTCTAATGAGGTGAACGCATTCACTGCCAACGACTTTACCAAAAATTGTAAAAGACACTCTTTCAGCGTCAACATTTAGATTAAAATAAGTTTTAGAAATTCCAGGAAAATTCACCAAAACATGAGCAGTGTAGCTTTACTTGCCGAGTGAGATGTAGTTCATCATCTTTACTTAGTCATCCATAGTTTACATCTTGGGGTGGTTTTACCCCCATAAACAATCAAATAATGCACCTACCTCATTATAACTAAAGAAATCTTATCCTGCATGATCAATACATAATCAATACATATTTAGTACCTAATATAGTGATGGCACCATTGAAAATTTTCAATGACCATTGAAAAAATTGAAAATTTTTGAAAAAGTTTAAATCAATTTTATTTGATTTAATAAATGTATGGGCATACTTGGGATGCATACTGAACTCTATTATGATCCGTGTTGTTGTCTGAGTGGTAAATGTGCAAAATGATCATTAATACAGCATTCAAATTTCCCGCCTATGTAGAAATTACAGTCTGGCCAAAATTACAATGAAGAAAAACTGAGATTTGGGCTTATATTTGACTTTTATTTTGATTTTGATTTTACGCTTTTTTCAGATATATTATCAACAATTGTGTGCAATAAAGCAATAAAAATAGTAATTTAAAAAATTTTCAACGCATTGAAAATTTTCATGAAAATTTTAAAAAAAAATTTTTTTCAGAAAATTGCCATCACTAACCTAATACAACTGGAATTGTGGTGAAATCCCTAGAAATCAAATACATAAAAAATTTAATTTTAAATTTCAAAAAATCTAGATACATCAAAAATCTATTTACACGTTTAAAAAAATACATTCTTATAAGATGACTTAAAAAAGAGAGGAAAGAATCAGCCCTCCGCCTACTCTGCTACCGCCTAGAGTAAGATATTGAACTACATCTCAGCAGCTCCAGTTACAATCCCACTACAGTTTACAAACTACAGTTGATCCATACTGTGGAACTCAATCAATTAGCAGTATACCTACTGCTACTGCAATACAATTAGCTTTTGTAATTAGCAATTACATTTTTAAGGAGCTAAAAGAAGTAGGTACATTATTAAACTGAAAAACTGGTTAAAAAATTGTTGGGTTCTTAGTTACAACGAAAAGCAGAGCATAAGTAAAAAAATTCAAAAAGCAAAGAACATGCTAAGGAGGAAGTACATCCATGGACACATTAATTTAACATTTTCCTCATATCTTTGAGTATAAAGGGCCTGGTAAGCAATTGATTTGTCCATGGCTATAACTGAAAATAGTCATGTATCAGCTACCAATGTGCATCAATATCCCTGTTAATGTCACCTCTCGTAGAGAGCTCTAGTGGTCGAGGATGCGCATGTTGCCGGAGACAATCTTGTTCTCGAGCAGCGCCCCCGAGGGGATGTCGATGCGGTCTCCGTGGTTGGCGATGATGATCACCGTGCCCTTCAGCGACACGCCGCGGCCGAAGGTCACGTCGCCGGACACCGTCAAGTGGTCCAGCTCGATCAGGTCCGGGATGTTGGCGAACCGAGAGAGGAACTCCTTCACCTGTCGCGCACGGGAGAGAATGTTAACACCTTGCCTGCGATAGAGTTTGGAGGTAGGTACACTTGAAAACCTCAATAAAAAATGTATCAAGGAAAACCCAGTTTCTTTCAGAGAAAAAGTAAATTTTCATACAAAACTTAATTTTGGACCAAAATATTAATTCTGCAGGCCATATGAACTCTTAAGAGGGCTTGGTAGTGAGCGTGGCCTTGACGAGTTTTTTAATCGATTATTATCAATATCTTTTTCCAGTGTAATTGTTAACAAAATAGGGCTATGGACGTGAATTCAGAACAGTTCAATGAAAAAGTAATTTTCGGGTTCTAAACACCTGATGGACACAATAAAACTAATAACTTATTCCAAACTATGAAATTATTTTCATTGAACTGTTCTGAATTCACGTCCATAGCCCTATTTTGTTAACAATTACACTGGAAAAAGATATTAATAATAATCGATTAAAAAACTCTTCAAGGTCAAACTCACTACCAAGCCGTCTTAATTGTCAGTTTTCTGTACAGTTACTTCAGTTCAATATATATTCTTTATTAATAACAAAATAAAATTACAATTTTCTACAAACTAAGCCCCACTTAAAATGTCCATTGATGAAAGGTGACAAAGAATCACATTTCCTACATGTACACAATTGAATCACTTAGTATTCAAGAAAGGGCATTAGTCCTTAAATCGCCTTTTTTTAAAAAAGAGTTTTTTTTTGCCCCCACTGTTGTGAAGCAACTTACCTTGTTGAAGTGTTTGTCGCCGAGCTTGACCAGCGGCGTGGTGGGGAACATCCGCTGCGGCGACATGACGAGAGAGCCGTGGTTCAGACTGTACAGGTTGGACATGACCAGCAGCAGATCAGACGTCTTCTTCACGGGCAGGAACCGAGATCGCGGCACGTTGATGCCTGCGGGACGAGACACAGTGCATGAGACTTTCTGTTGCGATAACAAAGATAAATTCCTTTCCGTTACTTATCCAAATAATAATGTATGTACACCCGGGGTCACATAAATTGCTTGAAAATTGTTTTGTCCTTTTCAAAACTAGATATTGAGACGAAAACACAGAGATAAATGTAGATTTCGAGCTTGTGGTGTTGGAGAGTTTGATTATAAGAACCAACGAACCACCTCATACATAATATTTATTCCCCCACTCAACAAATATTTCCGGTCATTCAAACTTCAACTAAGCAGTTAACCATCAATTTTTCTGACCGCGGGTGTACATAATAGGGTCATTCCAGGGGATCTCACTCACCTCTTGACCTCGACCGACCCAGATTTTGATGAAACTTGGTACACTTGGTTAGATTAGTGATGTAAGTAATCCAATTTTTTTTTGTTTTTTTTACTCAAAGGGTTCAAAAGTTATAGAGGGTTGAAATTTGGGGCTTTTTCACCCCCGCGCGGCTGGTCGCTATCATTTTAATTAATTGTGAGGGTTGTATGAGAGCTACAGAGCTCCAAAAAAATGCATTTGAAAGGTAAGAACATGGTCTACATGAATATGTATTTTAACTTGACACTTTGTTGACTGGTATTTAATTATGATTTTTCCCATCTACATTTTCAAAAACGACCCTAGGGGAAAAACTTTTTTTTTTTTGGGGTTGATTTTTTTTTTAAATTACAAAACATTTGCATGACTATGTGTGCCAAATTTCAGGACTGGCCCTCCAGAACTTTTTTTTATATGTATTTTTAGTGAGAATCATCAGTTATGAATAGAGCCAGTTTTAAATGGTGATTTTATTTCTTAAAATTCGTTTTTAAAATCATCAATTTCGTTTTTTGTGTTTTTTCTGGAAGAGGGATTTCGCGATTTGTGGTGATATTAAATTGGTTATAAAACACATTGTAATAGCCTCCAGAAACCATAATTTGATGAAAAACATGTATGCCTTTTTGGAGGAGGGATTGGAATGGGTTGGTCATGCACTATTAGCACTGAAATAGGCTTGTCTAGAATGGCGTCTTTAATGCTCTGCACTGTCTTTTCCCCAACCCACATTTTCTCTGTATAGCTGATACATAATATTTAAAATTTCATGACGCAAAATGTATAGTTTGACAAGATATTTTCTTTCCCATTCCAACAATTTTCAGTGCAGTAATTGTTCCAAAATATCCTTCTGTGTAAGTAGACTATTGATGAATAGTTGCGACTGGTTGAGGGTGGAAGGGGGGTTGGGAAAACCGGTTGACCTTGAACAGATGGGGGCGCAAAACAAAGCAGCCTGGAGGCATCATCAACTGGTTAGACTGGTCTGGTTCACTTTGAGGGTGGGTAGCAAAGTGTCTGGCGAGGGGGAGGGGGTTGAGTGAGTAGCACATGGAAAGAAACTGGTTTCGTTTGTTGTTGTGTGACCTGTTAGGGGGATAAAAGCAGTAATTTTAATAGAAAACCTTTATTTCGTGGTCATTTCGCGGAAAATGTTGAATATCGCGATCAGGGTTGGATTTCGTTTTTTTTCGCGATGTAAAAATGGTAGATTTGGGATCTATACACAATGAAATGGATTTTAGTAGAAGAAAATAGTGCAATCAGAACAATTCGCGAATTCGCGCATCACCATTTAAAACTGGCTCTAGTTATGAAGCATCGTTCACCTGCAATATGACAAACTTATAGGATACTTTCTTCCTGTAAAATGAATTAAAATGGTTCTAGGTGACTTCTAGTTCTTTACCTTACTGCAGCAAATGATTTCTAAGCCCTGTAGTGTAGTTGCATTGCTTGTGTCTGCAGCTGACAATACGTATGCTCGGCCGGTAGCAGTAGTTGGGTCAGCCAATGATAAAACTTCATCGAGATGCACTTGTAGCTGGTCTGGTTTAGTGGGGTAGAAGTAAGAAGGTGCTGGTCCATGGGGGTGGAGGAAACTAACTTTCAGTTCACTTGTGCTAGATAGTTTTTACAAAACACATGCAAGCCACCAGTCTCCGTCACAAAACTATGTTCATCGTCAAAGGCAAATGTGTGGGTTTGAATGTCAATCACGCAATCTTCATCACTATCCTCTCTGGCATTTACTTAATCTTCTTCCTCAGCAACATATACAGTGTTTGATTTATCAGACAGAGAAAATGGTTTCACATTCAAAGATGCTAGTGGAAGAAATGCATGGAAACCTCAAGGAGTTAAACCATTCTTTCAGTACAGCACAAGAAAATCTTTGTCAACTTATGTCATCATCAAAAAGTCTTTCAACTCTTCAGCAGAATGGCATTTCTTTGCTAAGTCGCATGGAAAGTGGCCTTGTGACGGAACAATAAAATGTAATTTGGCAAGGGCAAGCTTACAGAAGCCATGTTATGATCAGATAATGACTCCGATTGACTTATACACCAGTGGGCAGCATAAAATATATGGACCGTTACATTTGCATTTATATCGGATGAAGAAATACAAGAAAATGCTGCTGTACTGAAAGAACGGTTTAACTCCTTAAAATAACTCACTTGAACACAATGTTTCCATGCATTTCTTCCATAGTCACTGGCATCTTTGAATGTGAAACCATTTTCTCTGTCTGATGAATCAAACACTATAGGTTGCTGAGGAAGAAGATCAAGTAAATGCCAGTGAGGATAGTGATGAAGATTGCGTGATTGACATTCAAACCCACACATTTGCCTTTGACGATGTATGTAGTTTTGTGACGGAGTGGCTTGCATGTGTTTTACAAAAACTATCTAGCACAAGTGAACTGAAAGCTAGTTTCCTCCACCCCCATGTACCAGCACCTTCTTACTTCTACCCCACTAAACCAGACCAGCTACAAGTGCATCTCGATGAAGTTTTATCATTGGCTGACCCAACTACTGCTACCGGCCGAGCATACGTATTGTCAGCTGCAGACACAAGCAATGCAACTACAGGGCTTAGAAATCATTTGCTGCAGTAAGGTAAAGAACTAGAAGTCACCTAGAACCATTTTAATTCATTTTACAGGAAGAAAGTATCCTATAAGTTTGTCATATTGCAGGTGAACGATGCTTCAAAACTGATGATTCTCACTAAAAATACATATAAAAAAAAAAGTTCTGGAGGGCCAGTTCTGAAATTTGGCACACATAGTCATGCATATGTTTTGTAATTTAAAAAAAAAATCAACCCCAAAAAAAATAAGTTTTTCCCCTAGAGTCGTTTTTGAAAATGTAGATGGGAAAAATCATAATTAAATACCTGTCAACAAAGTGTCAAGTTAAAATACATATTCATGTAGATCATGTTCTTACCTTTCAAATGCATTTTTTTGGAGCTCTGTAGCTCTCATACAACCCTCACAATTAATTAAAATGATAGCGACCAGCCGCGCGGGGGTGAAAAAGCCCCAAATTTCAACCCTCTATAACTTTTGAACCCTTTGAGTAAAAAAAAAAAAAAAAAATTGGATTACTTACATCACTAATCTAAACAAGTGTACCAGTTTCATCAAAATCTGGGTCGGTCGAGGTCAAAATGTATTTTATTTGAGTGAAATTCCCTGGAATGACCCAATATCAAATATTTGTACATTTATTTTATTTACAGAAATTTTCAATTCAAACATATTACAAATCCTATAAAGGGTGCACTATTACTGCTAGCATTCGGCAACGTTGCCCAACTTCCTCAAACAACAATGATGAATAAACTTCTGTACGCATCGTAATCTGCAGTGCATCCAAGTAATATCAATGAAGATGGTGACATACCAAGACCGCCGTCGAAGGACTTCATGGCCGCCCCCACGGCCGTCTCCAGCTGAATAACGTTGAGATTGTTGTCGAGCGTTTTGTTGTTGACGATGATCTCCATGTTGAGCGTTCCCTCGTTGAGCACTCGCTCGATGGCTGCGGACAAAGTAGCGAGTAGTCGTTAGTTACTTCTCAATGGGCTGGAGGGAGAAGCCAGATTCTTAGTCCAATTCATTAACTGACAAAGCAGAAGCCATTTTCTGTTTCTTCAACTAGCAGTGTGAAGCTAGAATGCAGACACATAGGTAGCCAAAGTTAATTCCACGTAAGGTTTAATAACAAGAATGAAAATTAATTGTTCCTTGTAAACCTACATGCTTCAGGACGTGAAATCTTGTTTGATTTTGTCAGAACAGCTTCCAATATTTATCAGAAGTTAAGCGTTCTAGAAGTCTTGCCTCTTTAGTTTTTGCCGAGAATGTCTTGCATAAGGCCAAATACTTACCGTCAAGTTTGGCCCACAGGTTGTTGGTATTGAAGAACTTGAAGGTCTTGACGGACTTGAAATCGTCAATGTGCTCGCTCGGCACTTGAGCGATCTCGAGCAGTCGCAGCTTGTTCTCGTAGTGGATCAGAGTACCGCCCTGCAGACAAACAATCGCTGTAATAGTTGCACTCTCAGCTATCTCCGCTACTTAACCGACAATACACTACAAATGCTACAAACTATCTGCACTGCAACACGAGAGATGGGGAATGGGATCCAAACAAAAGTACTTATCGGGATTTTTTTTGGTCAAAAGTAGGTACAATAAAAGATAAAAAAAGCTCAACAAATCTGGTTTACCTGACCTTAAAGTGACTCTTGACAACACTTTAGGCTGTCAAATATGTAAATATGTACCCTAAGGAGCCTACTTGTGAGTTGTGCGTATGTTAAGTTCCCCTTCTCTTGAGGAACAGAGGACTGATATGATTTACTTCATTTTATTTTTTGCAACATTTTCATAAACCTGTATGTGGATTTTTACTTTATGATAATAATTAATGAAGCATATTCTCTCATAGTAATTTAATGTTGACGTTGGTGGTGTTACGAGGCCTTTAAATGTCACCATTGAACTCCATTCTTTTCCTATCTAATCATAGTTGCCCCTCAAGTATGTAAATTAGGTGTCACAATATTTAGGTATAAACAAGTCCATCTGAACTTTCACAGCATTTGTGGAAATCTGATTTAGGTAGGTATTTTCTCAGTTAGTATGGAGTGAAGAATCCTACAAGACTTGGTTCTCGCCAGTTTCTGCATTCCCACATGAAAGAGATGTACAGTGGAAGTGCCAAACATTATGTAAATGACTGACCTATGAACAAACATTGCAAACCAAATACCCTGACACACATTGAAACAAACATTAAGGACCTAATTTTACAACTAGTATTAAAGTGAATAAACAGTGCACACACTACCAAAGTCAACACAATACTTTGTTAGTAAATATGATCAGTGGAAATAATGAATTATATAATTGGGTTCAATGCCGCACTCTTCAGCAGTAGTTGTGAATTGTGATGATGATGGGGGAGATGGTGATGATTGTATTGGTCAGGATGGAAGGTAGGAAGGAGGCAGTTGTGGCCTACGAGTTGAAAACCCTCCCAGCATTTGCTATCAAATAATTTGCTGTCTTTCTCTTGACCGAGACAAACCACGAAAACACCTCAGTTGGAAGGACGGCCACAGGAATTGAACCTTGGACCTAAATAGTCAAATTCCAGAGCGGTACATCTGAGGCAACTTGCTCGATATGATCTGCACAACTTAGGTAAATAATGCTGTAATAATAGACATGAGTGTACTGTCTGTTACTAACTTGCAAGGAGAAGCAAATTCAGATATTTTTTATATAATTTAGTGGATCGTGCTTCTAGATTTCAGTTGTTTTAGGTATGTTATTGCCGGGTTTTAAGGAGTTATGGTTCGAGGTGTTGCACGTATCCGTGCTCGCTTATCAACGCGTTACACAGAGCGTTTTCCTAGTAATAATATTTTGCAAAATAAAATGATCACCAATAAAGTTAAAAAGGGACTGACTTATGAATGACTACTGAATGATGTATGATATCGGAGTGGATGTCAGCTGACCTTGACGTCGGCGCGCGTCTTGTCGGTGACCTCCATGACGAACTCCGGGGACGGGATGCCGGTGGGATGCAGCAAGAGGTTGAGGATGTTGAGGTCGACGGTGGCGCCCAGGTTGTCGATGTTGCTGATGAAGCAGTACTCGCGGCCGTCCTGGAGGAACTTCCGGAGCAGACCGGAGTTGCGGAAGCTGTCGTAGAAGTCTCCGTGGCCCGGCGGGTACCTGCATGAGTGACACGAATACTTTCATCATGTTTCAGCTAGTTACTGCTTACAGAGATTTTGCAAATGTATAGGTACATTTAAAGCTTGTTGCAATGAGCTTTAATTAACTGAAACGATGTTGATACGAAGGAATTCCAATCCAATTGACATTTGCAACTGCATAAAAAGTAATAATATCCAGATTTGAACGGATAATTTACGTATTTTGTGATTATTACTAAGGAGTCATTGCCCTTGAAATAAAAACTTGATAGTTTTCATAGCCCACTTTTTTTGAAGAAAATTGGTGAATTGGTATTTAATTCGTTAAAAAAGGCAATGGCAAGATTCCCTGAAAACTCTCGGTGAACGTACCACGCCTCCATGTCGGCCTGCACGCACGTGTCCTTGGCCACGGGATGCAGAGAGTCTCTGTTGATGCGCGGGAAACAGCTCTGGTTGAAAGTGTGGATCTGAACCTGCAGCCCCTTGTACTTGCGGATGATCTTCTGCGTGTCCTCGTCCGTGTTGAACGAGTTCATCAGCACCAGCGGCACGTTGGCTTTGTACGTCTTGTTCAGGTGCTGCAACACAAGGAGAACTCACTAACAACGTTTACACGTGCTCTGACATCTACATGAGCTGGGGTTCATGAAGATATATCTTCAGGTTTGTTTTCCAGAGTAGGTGTGAAACATTTTCAGAAGCTTTTCCCCGAAAATGGTGAAGACAGAGCATTGAAATTTGTATTTCTTCAACATTTGAGAAATAATGCTGAAAGTGGATCTATGTCATTGAAACCCCACCTTTAAGTTTTAAATAATAATTATCATTACCTATATAAACTATGTATGAAACTTTCTCAATTTTTTTTTATTTCACAGAGCATACATAAATGCACCCTTCCAAAAATTGGAGTGGGAAAAACATTAAATATAAACATTAAATATGTTAATGTTAATTAAATATATCAGCATTCACAAATTAATTACATCCACAAAATGCTCCTCTTCTTTATATTTTAAGTTTTAACACTTCAATTTGTCAAAAGTCCACTTACTGACTGATAATCTAAGTGTGAGATTTTTTGCTACTAAGTAGGGTTTTGAGTTTTGACAAATTAAAAGCTATAAAAAAATGAGAATAACTATAAAAAAAAAAGGATTTGAGATCCGATCCAGTAACGAGACATGCATTACAAATGCTCGTAGTGGCAATTTGGAACAACAATAAGGAAAACTGAATGATTTCCCGTGACCTGTGCTGGTCAGTATCGCATGACCCACGACGCACCTCAATCTGCTGCACGGTGAGGTCGAGGAAGGTGAGGTCGCTCCGCACGGGGATCACGGACTTGGGACCGTGGCAGCCCATCGACGTGCCGAGACCGCCGTTGAGTTTGATGACCACCAGCTTGTCCAGCATCATGTGCACCTGATCGGTCGAGGGCTGACTCAGCTCTGTGTAGTCCCGCACCTGGTGATATCATCACAAGATGTTACGAGAAGACAGCGGATTATCTTGGGTGGGCGCTCAAATCTCTTCATCTATTAACAAATTTTCATTTCTGTTGTTGTCTTACAAAGAATGGAAACTTTTATTTTAAAAGACTATAGGGATGAAACGTTAAACGTTTAAATGTCAACGTGCATTTAAATGTTTAAGTATTGCCCGTATTGGTAAACGATTAAACATAAAAAGTGCTGTTTTCTGTAATAACTTAAAATATTTTTTGTCAAATTTGCTGAAAATGAGTTATTATGTTCTTTTGTGAAAATAATAATGTTATTTTGAAATTAATGAAGTGGGGAATCTGGAAGATAGTGCAGTGTACAATTTCAGTAGTTAGAGTCAGTTATACCCAATGCATAATTTGTAGGAAGATTTTCAAATTGGATTATCACTCTAACGAGAGTGAGAATGATGGGAGACGTGAAGAGAGACTTCTGATAGGAAAAGATGTGTGAAGTGGAAAATATCCAGCCTCACCTGGGCTTGAAGCTGGACCTCTCACTCGCCAGTAGAGATCGAGCTCTGGTTCAGCAGGATTTCTTTACCTTCACTCATCTAATCATCCCGACTCCTCTGGAAGTTTTCCATAAGAAAACCTGTTTTCGTGTTGTGTCACCCGCACGCCCCCCGACGGCTGCCACCTTAGAGCGGTGTTGGGGTTTGTGTTGGCCAATGATCCACTGCAGCTACGCCGGCGAGCATATGCTCATGTGTAAGGGCTACCCATACCGGACAGGTCAGTGGTGAGGTCCTGACAAACGGCAGCCAGGGTCGACCTACCCATGCCCTCCCTTGAATTTGCGGTCCCCTTGGGCCGGCCTCCCCCCTCGAGATGATTGTACCCCTGAATCGGATCCCACCAGCCCGAACCCTCCCGCCCCCCGGTCTGTCCCCATTCCACCCTGGCCTTCCCACCAGTGCTGGACTCCCCCGGATCAGGCCCCCTTTGTCAACCCCTCCCATGACTTTCCTTAATATTCAACAAAGTAAAAATAATAAAAGAAAGAAGAAGAAATTATACCAAAAACCAACTAGTAATAATAATAAAAAAAAAAAATTATTAAAAAAAAATTTTAATGTGCGCAAAATGACTTTGCTGTTGACGCGATTATACTACTATCACCCACAGGATGACCGAGCAAGCGCACGTCTCAACTCACGGCATTCTCGGGCAGCTTCTCGATGCGCTCCCATTCGACCGACGGCCCCTCCTCCTGCAGGAATCTCTCGAAGAGCCTGGAGAAGCCGGCCAACTCGCGCTGGACGGCCGGCTTCCTGGCGTCCACGCATGTGTTCAGCAGCAGCTCCAACTCCTGCTGGATTTGCAGTTGGCAGTCGCGCTTCGTCAGCTCCTTGAACTCCCGAGAGCCCGACGGAACTCTCTGGTGGCCGCGAACCTGCACAAGCAAGGCACTAAGTTACATGTTCAACAATAGGGAATATGCATGAGTTTATTGAACACTATAATTCAAAATAACAACATATTTGTTAATAAATCACACTATTTTCACACTAAAAAGCGTAAATTTTCATTCATAAATATGAAATTAAAAATCACATCACTGAATGATAAATGACATCACTGCCGGGTTGGTGTTTTCCTGCCAAAATTTACACTGATTTTTAATTTCATATTTTTTAATGAAAATTTATGCTTTTTAATGTGAAAATAGTGTGATTTACCAATAAATATGTTGTAAGGTATTTTGAATATTGGAATTTAACCACATTAAAAATCTTTGCATATTACCTATTACGTCATTAGTTTTTGACTGCTTTAATTGAATCAATGTGATCTTTACCTTTTTACCGACTTTTGGGGTGACATTTGGAGTAGTCATTGAAGTCAGTGGTGTGAATATTAGGAGCATGGACTGTGATCAGTTTTTTTATGAAGTAGCAAAATATGATGTCGTGTTCGTTTTCGGAACCATCGTGTAATGAATTGGCAGTGGTGACGGTTTGTTCCGATGAATGTGCTGGTAGCCCTGATAAATGAATGGTTTAAAAACATATAGGTACCTATTTACACATTATTTTGTGGGAAATAATATAATTATTTTTTTACTTCTAGAGTTGGCCTGACTTTGAAGATGCCAAGGACTAAGAAGATTGTTTTTACTTCATTGCTTAAACAGGAGGGTCAACTGTTTTACCCTGGGCATTATAATACAATTAACAAAGTTAATTAGGTATATTAATTAGCATAAATATGCAATAACATTTGTTTCCATTAGATACTGGACGCAGTAGCTATGTTGAGTCTCATAAGGGGACATATTTTGATGTAACCACATGAGTTGGGAGTTAGAATCTACATAAAATGGGCTTATTTTCTTGGAGTAATTTGCTTGTGACAGTTGTTAAGTTGTCAAAAGTCTGCTCAGCAGTCCGGAAAGCCAGAATGGTAGAGCTCATTCGATTGCAAGTGGACATTCAACAACTTAAAAATAAAATCTATAAAAACGCATAAACAACCCGAATATAGTTGATGTTTATTTTCCATGTCGTTAAATTTTTGTCACTGCGAAAGATATTTAAATATCCTACATATTATATTGTTGCTAATGCGTCCCCTGCATCACTGGCAGCAAAGATCTAAACAGATTCTTGACACCAACCAAGTTACATTGTGTAGATATATTTGCATGTCTCCTCAACTTAACTGATTAACATGTTAAGTATTAACTGAAAATAGACATACATTATCAATGGCAACAACCAATCAAGTACTTACTGGAGTGTGCACTTTTAAATGCTCATTAAAACTTCAAAAACCCGCCGTTACTTAGTGTGAAGTATCAGTACCTATCTAAACAACTTCAGAAATGCATTGAATTGCATTTAAAAATTTAAATGGGTTAACTATCACTTTAAAATGAGCGTGTATTGTTAATAATGTGTGTGCTAAAAGAATCGCCCCTTTTTTCATCCATCAATTCACTTTTTAAACCAAGACCTTGATTTTGGCGGTAAAATATATATCGAATTTGAAGCAACCATTTTCATGGACAATTACGTCAGGATTGCAATGTCAAGATTCGCTAATTCGCCTGAGAATATTAATTACCATGACTGGATGTCATACGCATATAACATCATCAATATAATCACCATAATTACTGGCATGGACAACAGGGTCTTTGCCAGGGGCAGCAAATTATTTTTTATTGCTATACATGCAATAAGCGCAAAACAAAGAGAAGCCTGAAAGCTTCGGAGACTCATCATCAGTGAAAACAAATGCGGAATTTCCACAATATTACACGTACTATTTACCAAGAATAATACGTATCAATCAAGAATGAGGGTATAATTTTGTGAAAGGCGCAACAACAAAAAGGAGCTACGAGAAACATTTAAAATACGAAATTGATTAATGAAATTCATCAAAAAACGCGTGAAATAGAAAGATATTCACCATTGATGCGAATAAAATAGAAACATCAAATAATACATTACTACCTATTTTAATTCATAGCTTGCACGAACTCTTTTGTTTTGCATCAGCAATGCAAAATTATTGAATTTTCCACCTGAGGCCGGACATTTTGTTGGCACGTTGACGGATCAGATTTATAACTTTATTGAGGTAAATCGATGTATGTAATGTGAGTGATTCCTCTTCGTAATAAAGACATCTCCGGAGCCTATACAATTTCCAGAGAATCACAGCTATTCTG
This sequence comes from Leuctra nigra, assembly GCA_934045905.1. Taxonomy (NCBI): domain Eukaryota; kingdom Metazoa; phylum Arthropoda; class Insecta; order Plecoptera; family Leuctridae; genus Leuctra; species Leuctra nigra. Next base: position 33,810,919 of record OW203766.1, read on the forward strand.
CGTGCCATCAAGATCAGGCATCAATGAGATGATAATGACACACGTGCAAACTATGATATTTTTCTTATTGATATAAAAGTGTGTACTTTTATATCGATGAAAACCGTGCGTGACGAATATTTATGACGAACTCATCATAGTAAAAGGAATCGACACAGGATCCCGTTTTCCTCTTTCATCTGAAATGCGCTTACGATCTCTGTTTGGTCCAAGCAACATCATCTGAGATCATCACTGCCTCTTTGTCATGAAAGTGTCTGATTTTGGAGGTCGCTCACCGTCTCCTTGACACCAGAGAAAGCTGCTGCAATATTACACGATCATCCGTAATCATTGTCGCGTTAGATAAACACTGCATCATTGTGTTCGCAAACAAACATCCTTTGTGGCATTCGCAACATTAGCCGGTGCTGCATTTGAGTGCAGCTGCACTCAAAGGTAAACATTACATAATATTTCGAATCGTCATTACTTTTGAACGATTCAATTATGAAAAATGTGAAAAATAATTGACAACATTTTATTTTAGTCGACCTTAGCAACAATCATAATAATGTTAATAAATGAGTGTAAAAAATTAGCTTAAGGTCCCTGTATATCACGTGACTTTTTAACCAAAAAGCTACACATTTTCTATTGGAAGGGTTCATTATAACAAAGACTTCTCCCTCATCAGATAAGTTAGGACACATCTGTTGGAACTAATTCTACGCAGAAAAGAACTGCGAAAATAACATATTAGATGATTTTACTTCCTTGCACCTAAATATTCTCAAATCAAGACCTGAAGTTGAAGGAAATTCTACGAGTTGCCAAAAACAGCAAACATTACTCTAATAAAAAGGCATATATGCATCACAAACCTGACGCAATGTCAGAATATATAACATGCGCTCTTTCTTCCTCTTTCCAACGAAATGTTGAGATATTAATTATATCCACTATTATTAATGTAATGTTTAAACGAACAGCACTTGGTTTTGACAGTCTTCACACGCGTATGTATACACGATATTTGTATTGTTTTTATTATTAAAATCACTGCAAAATTAAATAATATTGACTGCAAATATTGATAAGCTCCAGTATGCAGTGAATTTCCTTCATAAATCACCTTGGATTATTCAACATGAACGATGTAAGGTATGTACTCATAGGTAACTATTTCTTTTGATCGGATGTAGAGAAAAAAAGTCACGTGATACACAATGGCCTTAAGGAGGACCATCATATATACCCTTTCTTAAGAAATTATTATAATTCTTATTCTACATAAATATAGAAAATGTAATTGCAAAGAAAAGGTAGGCACTTGACTAATTTTCGAGGTATCCCTTCAAAGTTACAATTTACATTGCGACCATACAGCAAAGGACATGCTGATATTTCCAAAGGTTTTTCAAAGGCGTTTTCCCCACCCTTAGATTTTTTTTAGATAAACTACTACGTGTATCAGGTACAATATTTTTATTCTAACAGTTTTAAAAGTACACGTTCCGATGATTAACTACTGAGCTACGAGGGTTTTACTGCTATTATGTTAACGCTTTTTCTTATAAAAATTGCAGTTTCACATGTAATAATTGTGTTGGCATGGTGAAACGGTCTTCTAGAAATTCGCATTTCTTTTCAAATTTGTGGACATTTCAAGAAGACCGTGATTATCGCTAGTTCCTCCTAACATTTTTCAAAGTGTTCGTCATTTGAATGGTTCAAAACAAGTTATCACGAATATAGTAAATGTTATCTTCAATGTTTACATTGAGTGCAGCAATGCCAGATTAACAAATGACACATTAATTGCTAGGTTGTGCATTAGTAATTAATAGCATGTAATAATAGAACGCTGATAACTAAGTCTTTGTCGCTCATGCAACGAGCAAGTGGCATGCAACAGTTTGCTACAAGGCGAAAAACAGCCCGATAAGCAGTTTTGTCCACATTTACTTCAGAATAGTTAAAAAGCAATTTCAAAATAACATGTCAGACTTTTGCATATCTAGGTATTCTAATTATTTATTTAATAATAATATTATTATTATTTATATTAATTATTTATTATATAATATCGAAATTGCGGAAAATAGAAAATTACCTATATGAGAGCATTAGCACAGAAGGTACCTACTTGGCACTTGCTTACGTTATATGTAACTTTTATTATTAGCTCGGATATTTTGGCGGAAAACGATATGTGTCACCACAGGTATTTCAAAATCATCATGCCATTTGTATCGAAGTCCAAGATTTTGTGCTACCATGTTGAAGACTTTGTTAGCCAATGAAAAACAGAAAATTATGTCCATTTTACTGTTTTTAGAAACTATAATTGGTTCAGTTATCCTGTAATGACAGTCAGGCATGTTTTTTTAACCAAAAAAAATTAGGTTTGTTTAATCCGACACAGTGGGTTAGGTTACTATTTTATTTCTTACTTTTATAATAAGAATGTATTGTAAGGGGCGAAACACACGGGGCGACTTTTAATCGCTCAGTCGCGCGATTTTGCGCCCTGGGGAGTTTTAGACGCGCGTCTTTTGCGCGTCTCGTGTGTTTGCTCCCATAAGACTCAATGCTACCTAACTGCAAGCGTCTTTTAGTCGCTGCGACTGAGCGACTGAAAATAGCCCCGTGTGTTTGCAGCCTAAGACAATACATACGTACTTCGATATGGATATGGACAAGACCAAGACTTTATTTTGTTTCTTTAAATTGTTTTGTCCAAGGATTGTTAATATAATCGTTTCCCGAGTAAAACCTTGTAGTTGCATATTACCTTATTACAGCCGTCACCACGAACTAATTATATTTCTAATATTTTAACAAAATTTAACTCTTAAATTAAAGGTAGATACCAATATCAGTAAAACACGTACCTAGTTGAATAAAGCCGACAAGAGTTCTTGATAATAATGAAATTTACATAATTTGAAATATTTCGTTACATTTGTAGTGTTGTCTATCGAATTATTATACTTTAAATTTGGGAGGTTTCACATTTTATACCTATAGTCAAGCCTATAGTTTAAATTTAAGTCCTCAATATTTATCACATATCACTCAGTAAGTACCCAATAAAACATTATATTAATTTTAATATTTAATATAATATAATTTTCTAGGAACAGCAGTCATTAATTAAATTGATTCCTATTCTTCGGGGTATTCGGATAATTCTGAACGCCAGTGTGACATATCTTCCGCCGACACTGTGGTTGGAGTTGTAATATTCCGATCAAGTGTCAGTGCAACAGGTTAAGCACGTGCCTCGGTTGACAGTGACAGCTGGCCGGCAATTAGGCAACCCAGCATGTATGCTTACGGAGGAATTGCGTCAATCATGAGAAATCTCTTCGTAAACGATTTGACATTGGTGCCGAAGTGAGTTGTGCAAGTCAAATCAATCGAACGTTATCAGACACATAAATTCATATAAAAAGAATGGACGTTCACGATTATAAAATCGAACTACAGGGCAAACTTGAGTAATACAATTGACATTCGGCACTTTCAACTAATTGTAGCAATTGGAGAAAATATTTATATCAACTTACCAGATAATGCATTTATAACTGGGTGCAACAAATGATAATCAGAATATCTGTACGGTTTCTTCTCTATAATACCAAATTAATTCTAGGTAATTTTTTCAAAATTTAATTAACGATTAAAAAAAAACGTCCTGTATCAATGAACAACTTGATTGATTCTATCACGTGATAATTCTGTAAAATTGGTTTACGGTTTTAGATAAGTAAAGCTCTAGTAACAAGTCGAATTAAAAGATAGAAAAAACTATCGTAAGTAGATAAGTATCTATAATCCCTTCTTACCGCATCCAAAATACTCTTCTTTCTGCCATTTGTAAGTTTCACACTGTCAATACCATCATTATCAGGACCACCATTTATCCTCATCTGCTGTGAATTAGAGTTTTCCAACACCATTTTACAGGAGACCACAGACTTTGTCACTCACACCCACTACTATGTCAATGTTTTTCCTTCACCCACTTCGCTCTACTACTAGACTGATAAGAGTGCTAGGGGACGCCTTATCACTGGAACGATGACACACGACGAGATAATATATAAATACATGTAATGGCCCAATAGTTAAAAGGCGTGATTTTTAACACTGCTTGCGAGACGAAATGATGTAATTAAAAATACTTTGTCACTCGCGCGATTTCTGTGATAATGCAGAGCCGCGAGCTCGTGGCACTACAAAGCCGAGATTTGAAATATTCGAACGAGTAGGAGCGCTACTGGTGTTGAAGGACGGCAAACTAATGTGTTGACTTTTGTTTTTCCGCGAACATGAACGAAACAAACTTGAAACAGACTCGGGATTTTTACAAGGAAGAAGGAATGTTGCCGGTTTCTTGGAAATGGCAAGAAACAAAAGTCTAAAGAAATTGCGGGAAAATATTTAAAAAACACGTAAAATTAAAAAGATCGTAAGTTTAAAAATTGCAAACGAATGACGTGATTGATACGTGTTGGATGAAGTAACAAACTAGACTGCGAATAAACTGAGCAAGGTCGCAATGACAAGCGTATTCTACGTATTAATTATTGTAATTGAGGATAATGTTTATAGCACTCGCATTAAAACAAGGGGGCCTCTTTAAATTCAAATGTCAAGTTCACTATGTTAAATGAAGACACATAAAAAATAAGGTGATGGAAATAAACACAATTGACATTAGTGGTATTAAAAAAAATAGTTGGCAGATAATGAGCAAAAGATCGCTTAGGTTACATAATCATATTCGTACGTAGTGCATATCAAAAGAAAAAGTTTCTTGACGAGAGTGATCAATGATTGATGATCCCATAATCGCATGCAGACAGGTCTTAGTGTGAAAACAATAGGTACTAGTTGAAATTATATATTGAATTGTTGAATTAATAAATACAACTTTTATTCATTTGGATCAGCTTCAGACCGCGCTGTAAAATTTGATCGGTGAAATTCACCCGCGCGTCACATAAATTGCTTGCAAAATTCTAAGTCCTTTTTAAAACTTGATTATCCAGACGAAACACAAGTAAACGCGGATTTCGAGCATGGGATTGGAGGATTTGATTATAAGAACCAACCAACTATCTCATATCGAACAATTATTCTTCCATCCAACAATTAATATTGACTGTAATCTGAGCTCTAACTTCGATTTTTCTGACCGCGGGTGTACCTAGACAAATATTGATAAATAATTCTGCTCGCTTGCGGCTCAATTAAATTTAAATCATTTTGCAGTAAAAATGGTATAATTGGTATAACAGGTACCTATACAGTTTATCAACGAAATGATTGAAAGAATCGACTTACTTTATCTAAAATGAAGTCCATGATAGTTGGTCACTAGGAATATTGTTGAACTGGCGACTTACAAGTGTGAATGATAGCGATAATACTTGTGGTATATATTAGCCATCTCCTTGCTTATCAGCAACAGATTTTTAGTGTATATAATTATCTCAAATTAATTAGTTCAATCTGATTGGTTAATACACTTCAAAAATGTGCAGGCATTACATAATGATAAGTAGGGTGGGGGGGGGGGGGGGGGGGGGAATTGTTGCTACTATTTCCTATTAGTTTGTAAAGTTTGTAAATAAGGTTAAGTGCAGTGCAGTGCAGTCTTAGCAAAAAATGCAAGTAATCGGAGCTCCTTCCACCAGGTTAAAAATCCAGTCTTATTTATCTTTACTAAAGCTAATTCATGAATTAACACTAAAGTTACTGGTCCCTCCAATCCAACTTATGGCACAGATTTAAACACAAAATCGGATGAAACACAAATACAAATTATGTATGCAACTAGCTAGGTAGTAGGATGTTGATAAAAGAGCTCTGACTGAGTCATTGACTAGCTAACATAATGCATTTCATAAAAGAGCATACTACTATCAAATCTCGAAATTATGCCCGATCGCTTGATCATTCGCTTGATTTATGCGGAAAATTTAAAAATTACTAAAACGGTGGAAATGAAAATACAAACGATAGCTTCTACAAGTTTACAACAAAACTTCTGCTACGCCCTAGTATTTGATTCAGGAAAATATAATATTTCGATAAGACGGATGTAGTATCAAAATTCAACTTGGCTTTTGGTACAAGACTTTTGAATTGAATATTGCGCGGGTTGGGACAGTGAAGGTCACAGAGGACATCCTGAAGGTCAAATAGTTTTGACGACACGAGACGAAAACAACTGGGGTTAATTCATTGCCATGTAATTAAACACCTCTCTTATCGCTACAAATGATGTAATTAACAACATCCAAACTTCACAGAATTAACCGAAGTCGAATATTATGTACTTCATGTGCACATTACATGAAAATAAAATCATTGATATCTTCTCCATACAACAAAACTTCTGCTAATAATTGGTCACAATTGACTCTCAGAAACAGCAGCTCTATATAAATATGAATAATGATTTGCTAATAAAACACCCCAACAATTATTAGCTGCCTTGAACTTTTAAGAAGCTGAAAATTCTTATTCTGATCGAACATTGAGAATCTTGTTGTTTACACCAATGCTGTTGTCCAACTCGAGCTACTAGGAAGATTAGATGGCAAATTTGATAACTTACTTTTTTATCATCTTGACCTACAGTTAGCATTGAAGCTAACCCCGTATGTTTTTAATAAATTAAATGAACTCTTGACACCAGATAGTAAAGCGAACCCAGCAAAATTCCGCTCAAATCAACTGTCAATGCCAACACGCTGTATGCATGCAACAGCTGACTGTTGGTAGTACGCTTTGCTGCCAGAGGGCAGCACAATGCTGAACAGTGATGTTTTAATTTGAATTCAAGGCGGGATTCCATTGAAAATATTCTTTTATCTACTTAGGTTGTTTGGCCTGATTATGAAATACTCTGGTTATCGTCAATAAGCGATTAATCTTTCGTCAATATATGAAGATAACCTTATCTCAAATTTGTCAGAATTGATGTTTATTTGAATTTACTTCGCAGTGACATTAGCTAGCAACAGGCGGGGTCAAAGCTGACCAATCAGGATTCGCTACGTGTGTCTGGAAGGGAGGAGCTACAAAGCAAAACACGAGTGACGTCTAGCATTTGGTAGGTGACTTTGATCTTAAAAGTTCCATCACTTCGTGAAAATAAACGTTAGCAATGGAAATTAATCAAATTCCAACGTTTGAAAAGAGATTTAAGGTGAAGACTACATTCAAGAATAAAAAATCGTATGGTAAGTGAAAATCCCGATTGTTTTTATCTAGTTAAACGTAGTCATGTTGCAACCACGAGGATTCTGAGAAATTCTTTATTCTCGTGTAGGTATTTGGGAACAAAAAACTCCAGTGAAAGTAATGATGAATGGAGCTACTCGTCCTTGAGAGCCTGGGGGCTATCTTGGCTATGTTTAGACTCGTACCTTTGTTTACTATCTCATTACCTAGAAGGTTGATAATTACCTTGTAGGTACTACATTAAATTAATATTACCAAATATTACTGTGTCAATGTTATTTTTTTATCCTTACCACACAAAGCATGATTCAATTAAGGAATATTTTCTAAAATTTTAAAAGTGTCTCATTTCTCTTGTTTCTTTCCAGGAACTAGAAAGGAAGAAGTAGCAGCAATTCGATCACAATTTCCAACAAAAGTTCCTGTAAGTTTAAATTTCTCTGTGCTAGCCTGCCTACTATCTATCAAATTACACTCACAGTTAGGTTTTGTACATGGAGATAAGGCTTCCCTTGTCAGAAACTGCTTAAACCTCAATAGAAATGAGACAGATAAGAAGACCAACATAAACAATAACAACTGGGCTAGGTAGTCTTTAAACTGTTGCACATTTCTATTGTGTAAATCTAGAGCAAATGCCCAAGCTGCTAAGAATACATTTTTGTCATGGTTCCTCATTCAATACAAAAAAGCTTACTTTTCTTATTTATTTTTTATTTTATATAATGGAGGAAATGCAAATAAACTTAAATAATTAGGAAGGAAGGCACTACGTGTGCAAAGATACCTTCTGTTCTTCATTCAAAACAAAACTTAGTAGCCTTATTAGGTACAAAATTGAAAATAAATAGTTTTGCCAGACTAAAGACATTATTCTATCACTGTAAAGCAGTAAGCAAATCTGCTAGCAATGATATTTTGCCATAAGCTTTACACCTGTACCCAGTGAACACAGGTCGTCCCAGGGACAGACTATTTTTAGGATATCCTAGCCTAAAGTAGGACATCCTACTAGGATGTCCTGGGTACCTCCCTGGGATATCCTAATAAAGGAAGAATATCCTTTTTTAGGAACATTCTTCCTAAATTAGGCAATTGCCTTTTTTAGGAAGAATTGTCCTAAAAATGGCTGCTACTGAAATCCTATTTTAGGACAATTCTTCCTAAATTAGGCAATTGCCTTTTTTAGGAAGAATTGTCCTAAAAATGGCTGCTATTGAAATATTTTTAAAAGTTTCTACAACTGTCAACAGAGTACTCTGCCCTTCGACTTCACAATATAGATTTTTAATTTCAGCATATCTCTTTATCGTTTGTTTTTAAGTAAGTTATATTATTTCCAAAATCTGCCAAGTATTATAAGATATTATAACAAAAAGAGACATGTCCTATTGGATGATAGGAAAAATGTGTATTTCTTTTATTTTGTACTGGAACCTAAGTTGTCACCTTGGAGTCGGAGCCATATTTTTTGGATGCAAACATTGATAACTGAATTAATGAATATGAATAATGCGAATCGTGCGAATTGGTGTCTGTGCAAATAGAATCTGTCTATTAAATATGGCAATTGCACCCCAATAGGGGAAAATTATCTTCCATAGGAAATACCATTCTATTATAATAATAATGAAAAATTATATATTAAATTTGTCATTTTCATCTTAATTTAGGAAAAGTATCGACCTAAATTAGGAAATGACGTCCTAAACTAGGACAATGGATATCCTAAATTAGGCAGTGTCGTCCTTTTTTAGGAAGGTCCGCCTAATTTAGGACGTACCTGGGATCGAAAAACTTGTGTAAATAGGACACTCTGGGGACACTCTGGGGATCATTTTAGGCCGAGTTTAGGACGGACTGGGGATGTCCTACCTAAGTAAGTAGTCTGTCCTGGGGACGTCCCAGGTACGTCCTAGTGTTCACTGGGTATAATCAGGAGTACCCCCAGGCAAGGTCCACTAAATCTTCTCCTAGCGGAGAACAGGCGAACCGCCAAATAAGGTCGTTCCATCTGACGCCATTACGGAGTAAAGCGGAAGTAAAATCAAGCGGAAGTAGTCAAGCGAAAGTAAAGCGGAAGCGGAAGTAAACTTTGTTGAATAACTTTGATCGCACAGACTACATTAAAACCAAGACGATGAAACTGATCAATATCAAACAAAATGTAAACATCAATTTATACTATTTTGTGCTTATGTCGACTTACTGACGGACACTTCATGTGACAGTTCAGATGTTAGCTTAGCTGTCTTGCGCGGTCTTGCGCATGCGTGACGTCTTCCGTCTTCCGTTTGGCACCGCAATGGCGGACACTTTTGTATTTAACATAGTGGAAGTGTGTGCAACGACCTAATTAGCACCGTGAGGTGCTGCGCGCTAGTAGGAGCGGAGATTTAGTGGACCTTGACCCCAGGTAGTTATTCTAAATGTCATTGTCCTCTCGTACAGCCTGTATCAAGTGAAACAAAAGTAAAACAACAATGACATTTAGAAGAGCCCTCCAGGGTTGGGCTCAGTATGCTCTGTGCAGTTGATGCATTGTGGGATTTTCTTTGTTATTGTGTATTTACCTACTTATTATGTATAGGTAGGTACCTAGGTATTATTTTTCTTGGGGGGTGTTGATAAAAAATAAATTATAAAAAAAATATGCATTTTCATTGTTAAAAACTTGAAAAGGTAAAATTAGATATTGATTAACTTTTACTCATCTTTACACAACTACAACACAAAAATTATGAGTTTTACCTTGTTTTACCCACAAAATAGTACAAGGTTTTTTTGTCAATGGGTTCTACATTGAATTTATAATCTATCCTAGATTTATAGTTATAAGCCAGGGGTCGGCAACCTTTTTTGGTGAAGGAGCCAATTTCCCAAAAATTAATAATACTGGGAGCCGCAGGCAGTAGAGGCAATCAAATATGAAACACTGACAATAATAAATGGCATGCTAGTTTATTTTGATATGTTAAGGAACCCCTAGTTGTTGCCTCGCAGGGCGATTTTTTTTAGAATTTCTACAATTTAAAAGTGATTATGGAAAACCATCTAATTGTTGCCCCACAAGGCGTTTTTTTTCTTCAAATTTTTCAATTCTGGATTTTTATTTAAATTATAATATCAAGCAATATAATAGCAATTAAATTATCAAGAACCACCAAAGAGCCGCAGGTTGCCGACCCCTGTTATAAGCTAATTTAATGTTCCAGGTGATTGTGGAGAGGTTTACGAAGGAGCAGAGTCTACCGCACCTCGACAAATGCAAGTTCCTCGTGCCGCAAGAGATCTCAATGTCTCAGTTCGTGACGATCATCAGAAACCGCATGCGGCTCGGCTCGACGCAAGCGTTCTATCTTCTCGTCAACAACCGGTCGATGCTCAGTCTATCCAAGACTCTGGCCGAAGTCTATGCAGAACACAAAGACGAAGATGGTTTCCTTTACGTGACCTACGCTTCGCAGGAAGTGTTTGGTGATTTCACATAGTTTGATATGCCTCTATTATCAATATTTAATATTGGACTATTATTTCAATCTGAGTATATTTGCCATTTAGTTTTTAATTCTACGTAGTATATTTATGATACTATACAAGTTGAGATATTGTCTTCAAGAATGCTATGGAAGAATGTGGGATATTTGATTCTAATTTAGATTGAATAGTATGTGGAGGAAGACTGACGACTTAAGTTACGCACATATTGAGCGGAATTGCATTTGGCGGAAGCATCTTCTTTTCTGATAAGAAGGCCACTGGAGCGTTGTCTCTCTGGGCAAAAATTAACACGAACGCATTTTGATTGTTTTTACAAAAATCCGCAAAATGCAAATCAGCTCGATCTGAACGTAGCTTTACTGACACATATTTTATAAATCAAAACATATTTTTATTGTTGTGCTTGTTATATTATAATAGTATTCATTACCTAACAGATAATCATTGTTATTATATTCATTAGTAATTAATTATAATTACTAAGACATTAGGTACTTTACTCAATAGTGTGTTATCTTCAAATTAATCCAGTATTGTAATGTAATATGATTTGGATCTTCATTGATGACAAAAGTAATAAACTTTACACTGACGACTCGCCAATTTGTTTTACTCTGTACAATACACTGATGTCATTGCATCATTCCCCAGGGGCCATGCTTTGTGCCGCGGCTACTAGAGTATCGTGAACCTCTTTGGCGTAGTTGACTTGTGACCGGACAGTGGCCAAATACTGTGGATATGTGAGAGTTCCGCTATCTTGATTCGGCATTGGTTCGGTACGAGTCAGAGCTACGTTCAATGGAAGATAACGCTGGCTGCTATTGCCCTGCGTGCAGCACTCGATAGACGTCTTTAAGTGTAACTCAATCTGATCACATATAGAATAAAATTCCTCCATATTTTTGTCAAATCGAGGTATGGTCGCATCCACTCCTTTTCTACAGTAAAGAAAGAAACTGTTTACAATTTGTTCATTAAGTTGTAACAATTCTACATTTTATCAGCTAAGTACTTACAATGATCCTACATCAATGACACTATTTTGGTTTAAGGTTTGGGCTGCAGTTTTCAGCGTTCCCTGCGGCAAGTTAACAATCGATTAGCGGAATCCTGCCATAGCGCATTTACTGTCAAATACATTAGTAAAGCTACTTACAGAGAGAGATTCCCGTAGCGGTCCGACCAAAGACTTTACTTTTGATATGCCGTCCAGTTTCTCTTGAGCTTGGATTACCTGCTGAGGCATTTGTTGTTGCATTTGTTGAAGTTGTTGTGGAGTGCCTGGTTGCTGGGAGATCAAACCCAATCCTAACCCCTGAGGAACCGGCATTCCTCCAGGCCCTGGCTGTTGCATTGGAGGCATATTCATGTTTAAGAATAGCGTAAAATCAATTTGGTAAAGATTAAATGTTTTATACTACAATTAGGTAAATGTATTTGCACAAATATGTCACTGTCACACGCACAAACAAACTTCACGAACAAGAGGACGCAGCCATTTTGGAATTAGTTGCCCCCAGTTAGTGGCGGTACCTACCGGTCGATAATTAGCTATGTGAACTTGGCACTCCAGCACTGAGTGCCCAGCAACATAAAAATCAATGCTACCAACATACACTAAATAGAACTAAAACAACGAAGCAAATACATAAAATGCAACAACGGGGCATATTTATTTGCAACATGATACACTTATGTAACGTTTTAGCGCATTCCACTCAAAAAACATGGTAAATACTATAATAATAGAGTGGGTATAGAGTGGTTAACGCTCTCAGCTTGTATTCCGGAGGCCCGGGTTCGATTCCCGCGGCCGTCCTTCCTGACTGGGGTTTTTTCGTGGTTTTCCCTCAGTCTTCAGGCAAATGCTGGGAAGGTACCCTACTAATAGGCCACGACCGCCTCCTTCCCACCTTCCATCCTTACCTACTCTTCACCATCATCTCCCAATCATCATCATAATCATCCATCCGTCGCCATTAGCCTCGCTGCAGAACAGTGCGACGTTAAGCCCCAGACAAAAAAAAAAAAAAAAAAACTAGAGTGCCAGCCCTCTGGAACAAAAATTGGAGGATATGCAACAATAGGATATTTTTACTTATTTACTTTATACTCTAGGCTAATGATTTTAGCTAAAACCGGGTCCAAAAAACATTGCTGTAACAATGAAAAAAAATGTTTTTTTAATTCATATAAATAATTTTTTATTAAAAACCAGAGTGCCAGCCCTCTGGAACAAAAATTGGAGAATATGCAACAATAGGATATTTTTTATTATTTACTTAATACTCTAGGCTAATGATTTTAGCGAAAACCGGGCCCAAAATACATTGCTGTAACAATGAAAAAAAATGATTTTTTATTCATATAAATAATTTTTTATTAAAAACCAGAGTGCCAGCCCTCTGGAACAAAAATTGGAGGATATGCAACAATAGGATATTTTTTATTATTTACTTTATACTCTAGGCTAATGATTTTAGCGAAAACCGGGTCCAAAATACATTGCTGTAACAATGATAAAAAATGTTTTTTTTATTCATATAAATAATATTTTATTAAAAACCAGAGTGCCAGCCCTCTGGAACAAAAATTGGAGGATATGCAACAATAGGATATTTTTACTTATTTACTTTATACTCTAGGCTAATGATTTTAGCTAAAACCGGGTCCAAAAAACATTGCTGTAACAATGAAAAAAAATGTTTTTTTAATTCATATAAATAATTTTTTATTAAAAACCAGAGTGCCAGCCCTCTGGAACAAAAATTGGAGAATATGCAACAATAGGATATTTTTTATTATTTACTTAATACTCTAGGCTAATGATTTTAGCGAAAACCGGGCCCAAAATACATTGCTGTAACAATGAAAAAAAATGATTTTTTATTCATATAAATAATTTTTTATTAAAAACCAGAGTGCCAGCCCTCTGGAACAAAAATTGGAGGATATGCAACAATAGGATATTTTTTATTATTTACTTTATACTCTAGGCTAATGATTTTAGCGAAAACCGGGTCCAAAATACATTGCTGTAACAATGATAAAAAATGTTTTTTTTATTCATATAAATAATATTTTATTAAAAACCAGAGTGCCAGCCCTCTGGAACAAAAACTGGAGGATATGCAACAATAGGATATTTTTTATTATTTACTTTATACTCTAGGCTAATGATTTTAGCGAAAACTGGGTCCAAAATACATTGCTGTAACAATGAAAAAAAATGTTTTTTTTATTCATATAAATAATTTTTTATTAAAAACCAGAGTGCCAGCCCTCTGGAACAAAAATTGGAGAATATGCAACAATAAGATATTTTTACTTATTTACTTTATACTCTAGGCTAATGATTTTAGCTAAAACCGGGTCCAAAAAACATTGCTGTAACAATGAAAAAAAATGTTTTTTTAATTCATATAAATAATTTTTTATTAAAAACCAGAGTGCCAGCCCTCTGGAACAAAAATTGGAGAATATGCAACAATAGGATATTTTTACTTATTTACTTTATACTCTAGGCTAATGATTTTAGCTAAAACCGGGTCCAAAAAACATTGCTGTAACAATGAAAAAAAATGTTTTTTTAATTCATATAAATAATTTTTTATTAAAAACCAGAGTGCCAGCCCTCTGGAACAAAAATTGGAGAATATGCAACAATAGGATATTTTTTATTATTTACTTAATACTCTAGGCTAATAATTTTAGCGAAAACCGGGCCCAAAATACATTGCTGTAACAATGAAAAAAAATGTTTTTTTATTCATATAAATAATTTTTTATTAAAAACCAGAGTGCCAGCCCTCTGGAACAAAAATTGGAGGATATGCAACAATAGGATATTTTTTATTATTTACTTTATACTCTAGGCTAATGATTTTAGCGAAAACCGGGTCCAAAATACATTGCTGTAACAATGATAAAAAATGTTTTTTTTATTCATATAAATAATATTTTATTAAAAACCAGAGTGCCAGCCCTCTGGAACAAAAACTGGAGGATATGCAACAATAGGATATTTTTTATTATTTACTTTATACTCTAGGCTAATGATTTTAGCGAAAACTGGGTCCAAAATACATTGCTGTAACAATGAAAAAAAATGTTTTTTTTATTCATATAAATAATTTTTTATTAAAAACCAGAGTGCCAGCCCTCTGGAACAAAAATTGGAGGATATGCAACAATAGGATATTTTTTATTATTTACTTTATACTCTAGGCTAATGATTTTAGCGAAAACCGGGTCCAAAATACATTGCTGTAACAATGATAAAAAATGTTTTTTTTATTCATATAAATAATATTTTATTAAAAACCAGAGTGCCAGCCCTCTGGAACAAAAACTGGAGGATATGCAACAATAGGATATTTTTTATTATTTACTTTATACTCTAGGCTAATGATTTTAGCGAAAACTGGGTCCAAAATACATTGCTGTAACAATGAAAAAAAATGTTTTTTTTATTCATATAAATAATTTTTTATTAAAAACCAGAGTGCCAGCCCTCTGGAACAAAAATTGGAGAATATGCAACAATAGGATATTTTTACTTATTTACTTTATACTCTAGGCTAATGATTTTAGCTAAAACCGGGTCCAAAAAACATTGCTGTAACAATGAAAAAAAATGTTTTTTTAATTCATATAAATAATTTTTTATTAAAAACCAGAGTGCCAGCCCTCTGGAACAAAAATTGGAGAATATGCAACAATAGGATATTTTTTATTATTTACTTAATACTCTAGGCTAATGATTTTAGCGAAAACCGGGTCCAAAATACATTGCTGTAACAATGATAAAAAATGTTTTTTTTATTCATATAAATAATATTTTATTAAAAACCAGAGTGCCAGCCCTCTGGAACAAAAACTGGAGGATATGCAACAATAGGATATTTTTTATTATTTACTTAATACTCTAGGCTAATGATTTTAGCGAAAACCGGGTCCAAAATACATTGCTGTAACAATGATAAAAAATGTTTTTTTTATTCATATAAATAATATTTTATTAAAAACCAGAGTGCCAGCCCTCTGGAACAAAAACTGGAGGATATGCAACAATAGGATATTTTTTATTATTTACTTTATACTCTAGGCTAATGATTTTAGCGAAAACTGGGTCCAAAATACATTGCTGTAACATTGAAAAAAAATGTTTTTTTTATTCATATAAATAATTTTTTATTAAAAACCAGAGTGCCAGCCCTCTGGAACAAAAATTGGAGAATATGCAACAATAGGATATTTTTACTTATTTACTTTATACTCTAGGCTAATGATTTTAGCTAAAACCGGGTCCAAAAAACATTGCTGTAACAATGAAAAAAAATGTTTTTTTAATTCATATAAATAATTTTTTATTAAAAACCAGAGTGCCAGCCCTCTGGAACAAAAATTGGAGAATATGCAACAATAGGATATTTTTTATTATTTACTTAATACTCTAGGCTAATGATTTTACGAAAACCGGGTCCAAAATACATTGCTGTAACAATGATAAAAAATGTTTTTTTTATTCATATAAATAATATTTTATTAAAAACCAGAGTGCCAGCCCTCTGGAACAAAAACTGGAGGATATGCAACAATAGGATATTTTTTATTATTTACTTTATACTCTAGGCTAATGATTTTAGCGAAAACTGGGTCCAAAATACATTGCTGTAACAATGAAAAAAAATGTTTTTTTTATTCATATAAATAATTTTTTATTAAAAACCAGAGTGCCAGCCCTCTGGAACAAAAATTGGAGAATATGCAACAATAGGATATTTTTACTTATTTACTTTATACTCTAGGCTAATGATTTTAGCTTAAACCGGGTCCAAAAAACATTGCTGTAACAATGAAAAAAAATGTTTTTTTAATTCATATAAATAATTTTTTATTAAAAACCAGAGTGCCAGCCCTCTGGAACAAAAATTGGAGAATATGCAACAATAGGATATTTTTTATTATTTACTTAATACTCTAGGCTAATGATTTTAGCGAAAACCGGGCCCAAAATACATTGCTGTAACAATGAAAAAAAATGTTTTTTTATTCATATAAATAATTTTTTATTAAAAACCAGAGTGCCAGCCCTCTGGAACAAAAATTGGAGGATATGCAACAATAGGATATTTTTTATTACTTACTTTATACTCTAGGCTAATGATTTTAGCGAAAACCGGGTCTAAAATACATTGCTGTAACTATGAAAAAAAATGTTTTTTTTATTCATATAAATAATTTTTTATTAAAAACCAGAGTGCCAGCCCTCTGGAACAAAAATTGGAGGATATGCAACAATAGGATATTTTTTAATATAACTGCAACACTGCTACAGCGTATCATTTCAAATTTACGGTCACCTCCCTCTCAGAGACTCAGAGGAGCGATGGAAGGCTTCTAGTGAAGACGTGTTTTGCAGTTTGTCGTGCTCTCCGTGGAATCATAAATCAACGATTTTTACTGTGTGTGAATCTTCATCTTTCATCGGAACCAAATGGAGATCAATTGTCACGAATAATTTTTTTTCCATTCTGGTTCACCCAAAGTCGTTGCGCATAGAATTTTGATTTTTTTTATATTTTGCACAGTTGTTCCTACATATAAGGTGATGTCAAATCTCTAGTTTCAGTTCGTTTCAAGTCGCCCTTCTCAAATTACAGATATTTAAAGATGGCGCTGGCGGGAAATTTTCGATTTTTAAGCGTCCAGGAGAAGTGCTGGCATTTCTATACTATTCAAGATAACAGGACGATCTTTACGGCGTTTTGTTCATAAAAGACCTGTCTAGAAATAAGTTTGGAAGCATCATGCTGTATATGGAACCCTTCATCACGTAAATTTCCCTCAAACTTGGTCAACATTTCTTCGATTTTGGTAATATTTGATACATGTTCATGTACAGAAGGAGGCAATGGTAGACACTCATAATTTTTTTTTAGTATCACCTAATATGTGGTAATAGATTTTAGCACTTATTTGTTAGATTGTATAAATACGTTTTTGCCAAAAAAATATACAATAGTGCTTTTTTCCAAAAAAGTACCATTTTTGGTACCATTTTACTCTGGTGGGGGTCCAGATAAAAAATTGATTTTTACGCCAAAATAACAATCATACCTTTGTGTATAATTGCTGAAAATTTGGACTTGTTTTTTCAACGGGTGTGGAAATGCCGAGTCATTAAGTACAAGTACATTCTACAGGCAATTTCTGGTATTAAGATATCGCACTTTGGTAATTTAATTGCAATTGTAGGAAATTATCTAATCACTGATCAGTTTGATGTGTATAAATATAAAATAAAGTACATACCCACAGTGACTGGTGATATTATGGAGCTTGCGTCACTCTTACTGTTCTGTAGGTAGTTGAATTTGATGTGCGGTAGACTTTCATTGAATGTTTATTTATTGGTATGAAACAGTGATTTTGTCGTGTATTTGGTATTGTATTTGCTCGTTGGTATCTTCCAGACAGTGATATTTCTGCAGTTTCTATGGTATTGGACGTAACATAGAAGAATTGAATTCCCAGGATTTTTGAGACACAGAAATTGAACATTGCCTCAGGTGTAAGGATGTGATCACCTGAAGGCCTCTGCAAACTGGCTTTGGCCACCAACCGTTTGACGGTGCCGCCAATTCCGTCACATGGACCTTTGCCGTGTGAGGTCGCAAAGAAGTGCCATTCAGCATTTAAACCAAAGTCTGTGACGTGGTGACAGAGATTTGTGAAATTTTTCCTGTTTTTATACTGGCTTGCAGCTCCATCAGAGAAATACAAAACTGTGTCAATGTTTGGAGCAAACTTTTTTATTTCATCAAGAATTAATTTTTGAAACGTGTAAACGGCAGTGGTGGAGTGCTGGAGATGATCGCTTATAATGCACATACTTTTTGATATGAGTTCGTTATTGTCATTCTTGAGGTAACACACGAAGGGATGGAGAGTAGCTTGATTCTTAATCCAGTGATAACTTTGGATTTCGTCTTGAATGACAAATGAAAAATTTTCTGAAAAGTCGCCGCTAATGATACACTCATTTTGTTTCAAGTTTGACTTTTTCTCTTTTAGAAACTCAGCTTGCGAAGTTGCAATGAAGTGATGAGGTTTTAGGTTTTGTATTTTCTCTGTCAAAGTGTCTATGAACTCTCTGTATTTTTCAACAACAGTCACTAAGTCACATCGGTCCGTGGACACCCACTGTTTATACATAATATTTTCGTCCAATTCATCTTCACCGTCGACGTGAGATAACAGCATCTCTCGAATATTGTCTAATCCTGGGCAGTCGGGACAGCTGGAGAACATGCACTCTTCCCTGGACACATCGCACACGATATCTTCAAGTAACTCTCTGTATTTTAACTTGAGATTGGCTCCGCTGAGCATGAGTTTAACATTTTGGTGAAAAACACAAACACAAACAGAATGCGTTCCACTAGGGCCAGCAAGCACACACCACTTAGGCCTTAGTTCTGCAAATTTGGAAAACCCAATTTTCAAATTTGGATATTTGTTCTTAAACGCTGTATACAATTCCTTAAGATTACATAGCACCAAATATTTTTGTTTGTGCTCCTTTTGTCCGTCTTTATTACGAACTGATACACAGTCTTTTTTGCCCGGGCACACTCGACTAAATTCCTCACTTTCATAAAACGATATCACTTGTTTATGCACATTGTCACTTCTCTGTACCCTGGTTTCTTGGGACTCGTGTTTGGAGAACACCTTGTTTTTTCACTAATTCACGGGATAGTCTAACAATATACTCTGACACTTTAAATTCTGAACACACCTTTTCCTTTGACCAGGACTGCGGAAGTAGGCTTACAATTTTTACCTTATCGTCTATTGTCAATGCTGTTTTCATTCGATTTTTTAGTTTCTTTATCAGGTCCGACATATCGTCATCTTCACTTGTGAGCTCATATTTGTCACTAACTCGCTTGGCTATTTCCTGCGAAACTCGATCTAGTTTTTTCCTGATAGCTAAAGAACGTTGATTGATGTTTAATTTTGCGACTTTTGGTGCGGGTGTAAGATCCAGAGCAGAACATACGACATTAACACTGTGTAGTGGCGATTCCTCATCGGGTAGTTGAAATGCATCTTCTGTGTCACTCTTTTCTTCTTCTTCTTCTTCTTCTTCTTCTTCTTCTTCTGCCGAGTGTGAAATTTTATCAAAACAAACCGAGCACAATGATTTCCCCGGCACAAAATTATGTTTTGGGAATTTCTTGGCAAAATCGAATGATATTTCTCTCAATGATTTGGTTATAACTTTTTTGTGCCGGCGCAACGGATCACTGCATTTTTGCCCAAATAAGTGATTGTACTTATTCAAAAACTTTTTCTCGTGATAAATACAAGTTGTTGTTATATTATTGTCCCGCACTCTACATTGAAGTAATAATTGTTCACCTTCGGAAAAATTGCTTACATGACTAAACGTATTTCGAACACCATAAGATGTGTTTTCACAACTTTCATGTAAAATAACACCAATTGAACACTGCATTGCGAACAAATTTATCGAACTTCCTTCCTTGAGGACTGTTTGAAACTGACTGAACATCTTCAAGATACATTGACTTCACTTATCGGGAATATTAAATCATTAGAAGAGGGTATGTGATTCCTCACATGGTCCAAAAACCACATGTTAAACACTTAAGTGTCCTGAACTGAAGTGCCTCCAGATGCTATGCAAAGCATCTCAATTTGATTAAAATGTCAAGAATCATGTCATTTTATGTATTATGCATCATCAATAATATGATTTGTAATCACCACTTAATCTGACACTAATTGAATCATTTTTAGTAATAATGTAAGAAAGTACAATCTTCATCAAAACAATGTACATATAACAACACGGCATTTCCACACCCGTTGAAAAAACAAGTCCAAATTTTCAGCAATTATACACAAAGGTATGATTGTTATTTTGGCGTAAAAATCAATTTTTTATCTGGACCCCCACCAGAGTAAAATGGTACCAAAAATTGTACTTTTTTGGAAAAAAGCACTATTGTATATTTTTTTGGCAAAAACGTATTTATACAATCTAACAAATAAGTGCTAAAATCTATTACCACATATTAGGTGATACTAAAAAAAAATTATGAGTGTCTACCATTGCCTCCTTCTGTACATGAACATGTATCAAATATTACCAAAATCGAAGAAATGTTGACCAAGTTTGAGGGAAATTTACGTGATGAAGGGTTCCATATACAGCATGATGCTTCCAAACTTATTTCTAGACAGGTCTTTTATGAACAAAACGCCGTAAAGATCGTCCTGTTATCTTGAATAGTATAGAAATGCCAGCACTTCTCCTGGACGCTTAAAAATCGAAAATTTCCCGCCCGCGCCATCTTTAAATATCTGTAATTTGAGAAGGGCGACTTGAAACGAACTGAAACTAGAGATTTGACATCACCTTATATGTAGGAACAACTGTGCAAAATATAAAAAAAATCAAAATTCTATGCGCAACGACTTTGGGTGAACCAGAATGGAACGAGCCATTTGGTAGTTGTGAGATATAGAAAAAAATAGATCTGGTGACAAAAACAACAGTTTGACAACACTGAACTTTAGGCAGAGAGATAAGCTCTAATAATTTCCAGGCAAAGCTCGGCTCGATTCCCTTCAAGCATAACACAGAATCACATTTATCAAAGAGAAGAGAAAGAAGAGAAATTACAGGGTTTATAAGACATATTCAGGTTCTTACGGCCATACTTTAGGTAACAAGTTAAAAATTAAAAATTATCCATTGCTGCTTATTCTACATTTTTTGTTCCACAGAGCTAGCATAATGATTTTTTAAATAAATTACATATCATTATTACAAACATTTTTTTTCATTGTTACAGCAATGTTTTTCGGACCCGGTTTTCGCTAAAATCATTAGCCTAGAGTATCAAGTAAATAATAAAAAATATCCTATTGTTGCATATTCTCCAATTTTTGTTTCAGAGGGCGGCACTCAAGTTTTTAATAAAATATAATTTATATTAATAATAAATTTTTTTTTTCATTGTTACAGCAATGTATTTTGAACCCGGTTTTCGCTAAAATCATTAGCCTAGAGTATCAAGTAAATAATAAAAAAGTCCTATTGTTGCATATCCTCCAATTTTTGTTCGAGAGGGCTGGCACTCTGGTTTTTAATAAAAAATTATTTATTTGAATTATAAAACATTTTTTTTCATTGTTACAGCAATGTATTTTGGACCAGGTTTTCGCTAAAATCATTAGCCTAGAGTATTAAGTAAAAAATTAAAAATATCCTATTGTTGCATATTCTCCAATTTTTGTTCCAGAGGGCTGGCACTCTGGTTTTTAATAAAAAATAATTTATATGAATAAAAAAAACATTTTTTTTCATTGTTACAGCAATGTTTTTTGAACCCGGTTTTAGTAAAAATCATTAGCCTAGAGTATAAAGTAAATATTAAAAAATATCCTTTTGTTGCATATCCTCCAATTTTTGTTCCAGGAGGCTGGCACTCTTGTTTTTAATAAAAAATAATTTATATAAATAAAAAAAAACATTTTTTTTCATTGTTACAGCAAAGTATTTTGGACCCGGTTATCACTAAAATCATTAGCCTAGAGTTTCAAGTAAATATTAAAAAATAACCTATTGTTGCATATTCACTAATTTTTGTTCCAGATGGCAGTAAATCTAGTTTTTAATAAAATATTACTTTTATTTAATAAAACACATTTTTTTTCATTGTGACAGCAATGTTTTTTGAACCTGGTTTTAGCTAAAATCATTAGCCTAGAGTATCAAGTAAATATTAAAAAATATCCTATTGTTGCATATTCTCCAATTTTTGTTCCAGAGGGCTGGCACTCTGGATTTTTATAAAAAAAAATTTATATGAATAAAAAAAACATTTTTTTTCATTGTTACAGCAATGTTTTTTGAACCCGGTTTTAGCAAAAATCATTAGCCTAGAGTATAAAGTAAATATTTAAAAATATCCTATTGTTGCATGTCCTCCAATTTTTGTTCCAGGAGGCTGGCACTCTTGTTTTTAATAAAAAATAATTTATATGAATAAAAAAACATTTTTTTTCATTGTTACAGCAAAGTATTTTGGACCCGGTTATCACTAAAATCATTAGCCTAGAGTTTTAAGTAAATAATAAAAAATAACCTATTGTTGCATATTCTCTAATTTTTGTTCCAGATGGCAGTAAATCTAGTTTTTAATAAAATATTACTTTTATTTAATAAAACACATTTTTTTTCATTGTGACAGCATGTTTTTTGAACCCGGTTTTAGCTAAAATCATTAGCCTAGAGTATCAAGTAAATATTAAAAAATATCCTATTGTTGCATATCCTCCAATTTTTGTTCCAGAGGGCTGGCACTCTTGTTTTTAATAAAAAAATTATTTATTTGAATTATAAAACATTTTTTTACATGGTTACAGCAATGTATTTTAGACCAGGTTTTCGCTAAAATCATTAGCCTAGAGTATAAAGTAAATAATAAAAAATATCCTATTGTTGCATATTCTCCAATTTTTGTTCCAGAGGGCTGGCACTCTGGTTTTTAATAAAAAATAATTTATATGAATAAAAAAAACATTTTTTTTTCATTGTTACAGCAATGTTTTTTGAACCCGGTTTTAGCAAAAATCATTAGCCTAGAGTATAAAGTAATTATTTAAAAATATTCTATTGTTGCATACTCTCTAATTTTTGTTCCAGGAGGCTGGCACTCTTGTTTTTAATAAAAAATAATTGATATGAATAAAAAAAACATTTTTTTCATTGTTACAGCAAAGTATTTTGGACCCGGTTATCACTAAAATTATTAGTTTAGAGTTTCAAGTAAATAATAAAAAATAACCTATTGTTGCATATTCTCTAATTTTTGTTCCAGATGGCAGTAAATCTAGTTTTTAATAAAATATTACTTTTATTTAATAAAACACATTTTTTTTCATTGTAACAGCAATGTTTTTTGAACCCGGTTTTAGCTAAAATCATTAGCCTAGAGTATCAAGTAAATATTTAAAAATATCCTATTGTTGCATATCCTCCAATTTTTGTTCCAGAGGGCTGGCACTCAGGTTTTTAATAAAAAATTATTTATTTGAATTATAAAACATTTTTTTTCATTGTTACAGCAATGTATTTTGGACCCGGTTTTCGCTAAAATCATTAGCCTAGAGTATTAAGTAAATATTAAAAAATATCCTATTGTTGCATATCCTCCAATTTTTGTTCCAGAGGGCTGGCACTCAGGTTTTTAATAAAAAATTATTTATTTGAATTATAAAACATTTTTTTTCCTTGTTACAGCAATGTATTTTGGACCAGGTTTTCGCTAAAATCATTAGCCTAGAGTATTAAGTAAAAAATTAAAAATATCCTATTGTTGCATATTCTCCAATTTTTGTTCCAGAGGGCTGCCACTCTGGTTTTTAATAAAAAATTATTTATTTGAATTATAAAACATTTTTTTTCATTGTTACAGCAATGTATTTTGGACCAGGTTTTCGCTAAAATCATTAGCCTAGAGTATTAAGTAAAAAATTAAAAATATCCTATTGTTGCATATTCTCCAATTTTTGTTCCAGAGGGCTGGCACTCTGGTTTTTAATAAAAAATAATTTATATGAATAAAAAAAACATTTTTTTTCATTGTTACAGCAATGTTTTTTGAACCCGGTTTTAGTAAAAATCATTAGCCTAGAGTATAAAGTAAATATTTAAAAATATCCTTTTGTTGCATATCCTCCAATTTTTGTTCCAGGAGGCTGGCACTCTTGTTTTTAATAAAAAATAATTTATATAAATAAAAAAAATCATTTTTTTTCATTGTTACAGCAAAGTATTTTGGACCCGGTTATCACTAAAATCATTAGCCTAGAGTTTCAAGTAAATATTAAAAAATAACCTATTGTTGCATATTCACTAATTTTTGTTCCAGATGGCAGTAAATCAAGTTTTTAATAAAATATTACTTTTATTTAATAAAACACATTTTTTTTCATTGTGACAGCAAAGTATTTTGGACCCGGTTATCACTAAAATCATTAGCCTAGAGTATTAAGTAAAAAATAAAAAATATCCTATTGTTGCATATTCTCCAATTTTTGTTCCAGAGGGCTGGCACTCTGGTTTTTAATAAAAAATAATTTATATGAATAAAAAAAACATTTTTTTTCATTGTTACAGCAATGTACTTTGAACCCAATTTTAGCAAAAATCATTAGCCTAGAGTATAAAGTAAATATTAAAAAATATCCTTTTGTTGCATATCCTCCAATTTTTGTTCCATGAGGCTGGCACTCTTGTTTTTAATAAAAAATAATTTATATGAATAAAAAAAACATTTTTTTTCATTGTTACAGCAAAGTATTTTGGACCCGGTTATCACTAAAATCATTAGCCTAGAGTTTTAAGTAAATATTAAAAAATAACCTATTGTTGCATATTCTCTAATTTTTGTTCCAGATGGCAGTAAATCTAGTTTTTAATAAAATATTACTTTTATTTAATAAAACACATTTCTTTCATTGTGACTGTTTTTTGAACCTAGTTTTAGCTAAAATCATTAGCCTAGAGTATCAAGTAAATATTAAAAAATATCCTATTGTTGCATATTCTCCAATTTTTGTTCCAGAGGGCTGGCACTCTGGATTTTTATAAAAAATAATTTATATGAATAAAAAAAACATTTTTTTTCATTGTTACAGCAATGTTTTTTGAACCCGGTTTTAGCAAAAATCATTAGCCTAGAGTATAAAGTAAATAATAAAAAATATCCTATTGTTGCATATCCTCCAATTTTTGTTCCAGGAGGCTGGCACTCATGTTTTTAATAAAAAATAATTTATATGAATAAAAAAAACATTTTTTTTCATTGTTACAGCAAAGTATTTTGGACCCGGTTATCACTAAAATCATTAGTTTAGAGTTTCAAGTAAATAATAAAAAATAACCTATTGTTGCATATTCTCTAATTTTTGTTCCAGATGGCAGTAAATCTAGTTTTTAATAAAATATTACTTTTATTTAATAAAACACATTTTTTTTCATTGTAACAGCAATGTTTTTTGAACCCGGTTTTAGCTAAAATCATTAGCCTAGAGTATCAAGTAAATATTTAAAAATATCCTATTGTTGCATATCCTCCAATTTTTGTTCCAGAGGGCTGGCACTCAGGTTTTTAATAAAAAATTATTTATTTGAATTATAAAACATTTTTTTTCATTGTTACAGCAATGTATTTTGGACCAGGTTTTCGCTAAAATCATAAGCCTAGAGTATAAAGTAAATAATAAAAAAAAATCCTATTGTTGCATATTCTCCAATTTTTGTTCCAGATGGCAGTAAATCTAGTTTTTAATAAAATATTACTTTTATTTAATAAAACACATTTTTTTTCATTGTGACAGCAATGTTTTTTGAACCCGGTTTTAGCTAAAATCATTAGCCTAGAGTATCAAGTAAATATTTAAAAATATCCTGTTGTTGCATATTCTCCAATTTTTGTTCCAGAGGGCTGGCACTCTGGTTTTTAATAAAAAATTATTTATTTGAATTATAAAACATTTTTTTTCATTGTTACAGCAATGTATTTTGGACCAGGTTTTCGCTAAAATCATTAGCCTAGAGTATAAAGTAAATAATAAAAAAAATCCTATTGTTGCATATTCTCCAATTTTTGTTCCAGAGGGCTGGCACTCTGGTTTTTAATAAAAAATAATTTATATGAATAAAAAAAACATTTTTTTTCATTGTTACAGCAATGTTTTTTGAACCTGGTTTTAGCAAAAATCATTAGCCTAGAGTATAAAGTAATTATTTAAAAATATTCTATTGTTGCATATCCTCTAATTTTTGTTCCAGGAGGCTGGCACTCTTGTTTTTAATAAAAAATAATTTATATGAATAAAAAAACATTTTTTTTCATTGTTACAGCAAAGTATTTTGGACCCGGTTATCACTAAAATCATTAGCCTAGAGTTTTAAGTAAATAATAAAAAATAACCTATTGTTGCATATTCTCTAATTTTTGTTCCAGATGGCAGTAAATCTAGTTTTAATAAATATTACTTTTATTTAATAAAAAACATTTTTTTTCATTGTTACAGCAAAGTATTTTGAACCTGGTTTTAGCTAAAATCATTAGCCTAGAGTATCAAGTAAATAATAAACAATATCCTATTGTTGCATATCCTCCAATTTTTGTTCCAAAGGGCTGGCACTCTGGATTTTTTAAAAAATAATTTATATGAATAAAAAAAACATTTTTTTTCATTGTTACAGCAATGTTTTTTGGACCCGGTTTTCGCTAAAACATTAGCCATAAAGTAGATATAAAGTGTCGTATAAAGGTATAAAGTTTACATATAAAGTAGTTCATAAAAATTTTCCTATAGACCGATTTAAAAATTATCTAGGTGGCTCTGCTTTTCAAAAAATTTCACATACAGTTTGGCTTTCCATATATCTGTTGGTGTTTTTATCCATTGTTGTAAAACACCAATAGATATATGGAAAACCAAACTGCATGTGAAATTTTTTGAAAAGCAGAGCCACCTAGATAATTTTTAAATCGGTCTATTGTTGCATATTCTTTTTATTCTTTTTATTCTTTTATTCTTTACTCTTTTTTTTACAAATTATGTATCTTCTTTACTTCAAAGAAAAAAGGATTCTATTGTTGAATTTATATTTCTTTTTTATAATGAGTTGTTACAGTTATGGCTTCGTTTACTTCTTTTAGGGATCTTTTTTTATTCCTGTTGGTACCACTACATTTCATAGTGCTGGGCTCTCAGTGCTGGAGTGCTGTCTTCACACTGCCTCGATAATTGATGTATCACCAAGAGCGGGAGATTTGAGTTCCAAATAAAATCAGAAAATGCGGTCGAGAAAAACACTTTTCGATAGCAAACCGAGTGAAAAATGGATATTAAATAAATATTTTCAGTAATATTCAAATAATAGAACATGATCCTGCATATTACGAATGGAAGAAAATAATTAATATTAATAATAATTAAATTTCATTCTATTTTATAAGCCAAAGTTTAGGAACTGAAAACAAATGCTTCGACTCCTACCCTGCTAGACTGCCATAAAAATAATTTACGTTTGGAAAGTAAATTCAATTGTGGGAAGAAATAAAGATAGTACCTGGACAATTTTCTTTTAATAAAGATTCTTAATTCTTTTGTACAATGGCCAAACAACGTTCAGCTTCCTACATACAGATCTCGGTCCAAACATAAACTGAAGAGAAATATTAAAAAATAAAATCCTTCTCAGAAACACAGTGTTAAAGTTAGTACACCTGTTCGCATATTGGCGCCGAGGAATGAGTTTGTAGAGGACTAGCAACTTCAGTCCGACCGGTTCCACCAACTTAACAACTGTAGATCCCGGGGGGGAGCGCTCGCCCGCTTGCTCAACGAATGGAATGCCGAGAACGTGCGACGATCTTCGTCCAAGTCGCAGGACCTCCGATGGGGAGAGCTCGTGACTTCGATTGGATCGCCGCCCTGCTCTCGGAACTCTGCTCGGTGAGCGAGAGGGGCGCTGGGATTAGACATCACTGGATTGTCGGAACTTGTCATGCCACAGATTGTGATTGTTGCAGAAACGTCGGCGGTAAGTGCGGTCTGCCCTCGAGTTTGGCGTAGTCGAGATGGAATTCCTTGGCGACTTTCCGCCAGTTTTGTGCGTCGAAGAAGTAGTAAGTGCCTCGCTCGTAGGTGGAAGTCTTTTCGGATGCGCCGAGACCGGGGGCTTGCGTGATCCAGACCTTCTCCTCCGTGTGGTATCGCCATTCTCTCGCGTAGCTGAAACATCCAGCAATGTTAATCTCTGTAGCCTTATTCATCATTTAACATTCTACATGTTAAACATGTTAAAATATATAAAATAAATGGAATTAAGGTACGTACAAATTTTTATGACAGGATATAAATCTAAAGTTCACTGGTTCGAGTTCACTTGGTGGCAGACCATTTAAATTTATATTGAAATTGCAAAATATTACTTTTAGGGACAGTCTTTCATTACTCTGCTAAATCAGTTTATTAGGACTATATTTAGCAAGGCAACAAACATGATATTCCATGAATTACTGTTTACATGCAGGGAATTGTAAACCGGAGGGTGTGATAAGGAGTTTGGAGCAGTTTTAAGTCCATATTCCACTCCAAACACCGTCAGTGTACCTACAGAAATCTCTTCAAGAGCAGTCATCATGCAAATGGGTTCCGATAAACCGCGTGATGACTGATCTTCAATTCAACGGTTCCGAAAAGCATACAAACTGTGAGCTCTAATATGACAACAGCCAAGGGAGCATTCTGACATGTAGTAACAGATAGAACAGACTTGATTTGTTACAACGACAGTACATCGGAGCAAGTTGGCTCAGGCATTGACACCCTGCAATTGCATGGTTTAAGGTTTTTCATGGTTTCCCTCATTCCAATCGTTCATACCTTTGGAATTTATCGCTAACTAGCATCATTGCAGTTTAAAAATCAATACAAAATAACAAGAGTCAAACTAAAACATGTTGAAGCATGACTGCATCAATCTTGCATAATTATCATGCATGAAAGCGCACACTATTAATCAATAACAATAATCAATGCCAATCAATAACACAAGGACAACTTGACATGCAAGTTTCTGCGACTCACAGCCAAGCGTTAGGAAATTACCGGCAGAATCCATCGCCTGCTGGTTGTCAAGCAAGATTGACATGCAATACTGATTAGTGATTGACATCAGGATTTAGACAAAGAGACTAATCAATAACGTCATTAATGTTGCTTGCTAATGTGCAAATTAATAATTAGGTAACATGGGAGTCAGGGTTGGGTAGGTTCAGAATAGGGCTATCACGGGGGGGGGGGGGGGGGGGGGGGGGGGATAGTGGGAGATTTTTGGATTAAAATGCGATTTTTAGAGTTTAAAATAAACTAATGCTCGGTATTACAAAAGTTAAATTGTTAGGGTTTAGTGTTCACTAACTTTTGGATTAATTTCTGTTTCAATTGCTTTGAAGTAGGTATGATTGGCTGAGACACCAGATCAATTTCTGAATTGGTCACTACCTTTAATGCAAAATAAGATTGCAATAATAAGTAATCAATTCAACAGTTAATTTGTATGAATTCCGTAAGTAATAGAATTCGAAAACAATATGATCGGGAGAGTTATCTTATCAATGAACAATGGACAACAAAATATTGCATGCGGCCCATTTCATTCTGAATAGCGTCTCAATGCTGCCCTTCAGAAAAAAGTTTGTCAGGTTGTGTCCCTGGTTTGCCAATGGGTTTATGAAAGGAAAGATGGTGGAGCCTAATTTAGCGAGCACCAACACGGAACTCTTGACACTTTCTCTGTGCTTTTTGTAACTAGACCTACTTATTCTCTTTTTGTTTTTTGTTTGTTTGTTTTTGTTTGTGTTTTTGTTGTCTTTTTGACTGCCCAGGTCACACCACAACAAATCAATAAAAAAAATTGAAGATCCTGTCACCTGTGATTAGTTGAAAATTAGAATTAGATAGAACCATTGGAAACTTTAAATTTTGCATGCTCGTGCTGTGTTTTTGACATTTCAGACAATTCGGTATTCGGACTTCAAGATTGACATTTTCCCAACGTTTTATGCTTGTTTTGAAAAATTCGTCAAAATTCTTCAAATAAATTTGATAAAAAAATTACTGCTCACTTTGACTTATTTTAGTCTGCTGTCAGCTTTCCAGGGTCTCTGTACAGCTGAAAGAAAACTACAAGCTAGAATCTACCTACCATGATTTTAATTTAGTGTTCTACGAATACGATAGCCACACTAGAGTGACTATAGTGGAGTTCTAATTGAGCGAAGTATGCCATCCATGTCTATCAAAATTCGTCACTATCCCCGGTGTTTTGGTATTCGGCTGCTAAAGCTACAGTCACTTTCTGCGACAGACCAACCCACTCCACCTTTCTTACAAAATGTTTAACTACGTGTGCGTGACACTACGTTTGGAGTGAAAACCACTGTAGTGTATTCACTCAACAAAACATATATTTAAACAGTATTTGAACAAAACGGATTGGCTGCTTAGGTTCCTTGACAATAAATCCTTTTTACATTAATGAAATCAGAACTTATCTACTAAAGCTAGATGACGTTGATGTGTTGGCGTTAGCATGACTAACATCGAATGCAGCAAACAAATCTTTAGCCAATCTGTTTCTTTCGTGAGTGTACCTACTACCTTACTCAATATCAGTCTACAAGCAAAGATGCAGTTCCTGGTATCACAAGCTATAATACTCTAAGTCACGAAGAGGATTTTAAAACTATCGTCCATCCCACCCTAACATGGCAGTGGAATGATCTATGTTTTATCTATATTTCCAATATTGCACAGATGTAGATTCTTTGTTTGAGAAATATTCCGCTGCCATGTTAGGGTGGGACTGACTATAGAAGTAAGTCTGTAGGTGAAGTACGTGTTGAAAACTTACAGTTCCGCAGACGCCGCCAGCTGCAGTACGTCACCGTAGTTATTGTAATACATGTAAAACAGGAGATCGTCTTTGTATCTGTTCAACTTGACAGGCGCCAGCTTTTCTCTGATGGCCGAGTTGATGAGGTATTCAGGCGGAACGTGGAAGTCAATATCCTGCGGCCGGCAGGGCGTCTCCGCCCACGGCCCGCCGAAGTTAGGATACAAGTTCTCAGGCGAGTTCAAGTTGAGACCGAGAGCCGTCAGATCCTGGCCCAGTGCCAGAGACACGAGGTTCGGATCGGTCTCCGCCGCTCGGATGAACGTCAAGAGTCCGACCATTCCGAATTGATCCTTGACCATAGAGCCGGGGATGTGCGTGACCTTGCCGTCGGGTGATGTTTGGATCCCTCTCTTCCCGTTCTTCTCGGCTCCGGGCGCTCTGTTGGGCGAATCTCTGGGATCTGATCCGTTCGCTCCTTGGAGCTTATCTCCCGACAGGCTGTCGCCTGAAGAAGGTCCGTCAACGGCTTGCGTCCCGGGCAACGCGGGGAAGTCTTCGGAACTCATCTGGAACTCGCTGGCCTCGGAGGTGGGTTGCTTCATGATCCCGACGTACGCCTGTTTTCCCGGCATCGGACTGGGCTGCGGCATCGCGTCGCCCTGCCCTCTGTTGGTGAGCGATGGGAACTCGGAGAGATCGAGCAGCGGCGGAGTACTCGTGTCGCCGCCGCCGAATACGGAGTGGAAGTTGTTGATTGCACCTTGCGACCCGTACGATCTGCTCTGTGGAATGCCAAAGCTTCCCATCGCCATGGGATTCGAGCTGCCGAGACCCGGCATGGGCCGCCTCTCCGGGAATGCTCGCTGGCCGCCCCCGAAGAGTCCTCGTGTACCCATCGGGAGGAGGTTTCTGTTGGGCGATAACTGCTGTGGTGTGAAGGAACTCGCCAGTCCCGAACTGCCGGGGAACATGCCTGATGTCGGAGTGACATGGCCGGATAGAGAGCTCGTGCTGAAACCACCTCTTGAGAGACTTTGATTGGCGATACTTCGCGGTGGCTGCTGGAAGTTCAGGTTGGCCATGCCAGATTCACCCTACACAGAACACATCATAAGAACTACGTTGTTCAAAACATTCAGAAAGTCATCTCTTGGTCTGTGGTTACTCAAGCGTTACGATGTAACAGAGCTTGATTTAGGTCTTGGTAAGCTAGATGAAGATTGCAATCCTTCATATCATCATAAAGTTAAACATTGGCACACCCTTACCAAATACACAATAAACTGTAGGTAGGTAGTAAATGCTTATCTTTCTGAAGTTGATTGTATGTAAATATTGAGATAGGCATGCTAAACTCTGCTAGTCAACAAGAAATGCATGGGGAATCAGTTCGCTTAGGAAATATGATCCAAAATTTAGAATAATTAAATTAATAGTTTTCAATCTATAAGATTACCTAATCTAGCTACCTAAATTAGATTTTTACGCACCTATTTCCTACCTACTAATCGGCTGGCCTCAGCTGTCACAAATAGGCTTAGCGCACAGTGTCATTGGAAGTAAACAATGGTTTGGGACACCAAGCGGCAGCATTTAATGTTATTTAAACATACCAAAATAGCGTTAAATATAATTGAATGTTTATCCACAACAATAGCACGTGTATAAACGTAAAAATACAAATACTAGAGTTGACAAAACAGCCGAGTTGAGTAGCCCTTGGGCCTAAAATGTATGCTAACTTCTAGGCACATTCCGCTTAGTATCTACATATCCACAAAATGTAACAGATTCTTTTTTGTAAAGAAATAAATGGAGTATAATATTTCTATATAACAATAGAGCAGCTTACCAGAATAATAAAAATATCTTTCTTTATATTGTCATATGAAGCAAACAATAGTGAAAACAATTTTCAGCCATATTTTAGTAGTAACACAAAAGCAATCAAGTGAAAGCACGCATTACCTTGAATTTTAATCGATTTAATCTTGAAGTGGATAAATCACGATAATTTATAATATTATTTTATTCACAAAATATTTGATATTATATTTTAATACAAGATAATACGTGTTATAGTGAAAAGTTCATTATGAAACTGATGTGAATTTGACTCTGTATGTCACGTGATTGTCAATCATATGACTGCCATTTTTACTTGCTGAAAGCCAGGATTTGCTCTGTTCAATTTCACTTATTTATTTGATATAAGGCTTAAATAAAACCTAATTCACCATGGCACTGAGCGATGCAGATGTGCAGAAACAGGTAATATAATTTAGACCTATTTAGATACTCTTTTATCGTCTTAAGTCCACAATATGGATCAATGCAAGAGGGACCAACCCACTTTTGACTTTCTTGTCACAGATGCATGACCGTTTTCTAAAATCCCTCTAAATTAAGAGATGTAAGCAAACTATTATTTCCTTATTTCAGATCAAGCATATGATGGCATTCATTGAGCAAGAAGCCAATGAAAAAGCCGAGGAAATTGATGCAAAAGCCGAAGAAGAGTTCAACATCGAGAAGGGGCGGCTTGTTCAACAACAGCGATTGAAGATCATGGAGTATTATGAGAGGAAGGAGAAGCAAGTTGAGCTTCAGAAGAAGATGTGAGCATAAATTAATAATTATGCAGTCCTAGAACATAAGATAGCTAAAAAGAACACTCCTAGTGGACAATCTACCTTAGGTACTCGAAACGAAATGTTATCGAGCCATTTCTCTTGACCCTTCCCAATTCTCAAAAGAATTTCATATTATCACTGATCGTCGTATATTTCATCACTATTTTCAATTTATTTCACTGCCAAGTTATCTTATTAACTGTAATTGGCCTACAACCATCACGTTTTGTGCCTCTTGAAGAATATTACGTCATATCTTGAAAACATCTAGGTGCTTTCAGACTGATTAGCGAATGTAACACTCATGGCTCGTGGGAACTAATTTACGGCCTCCTGATGTCAGACCGAACAAAATAATAAACTGATTCTACAGATTGATGCTTTTGTTTAGTCTGATGTCACGCTTCTAACATCTCAAAGATTGGGGTCCGGACTAAAATCACAATTTTTACAATTTTCAGATGGCTTAGACTTAGAGTGACTGTTTTAGTTTTACCCAGCTGGCACTGATTTGTTTCAACCATAGACATTTATACTCACTGCGTTCGAGATATGCATCTAGCATGGCGACGTGGGAACCTATGCTTGACCTCTATGCGGCATCCATGTTGCGGTACATACTATTTGTTTACATTCTGTCAGTGCGTCAAAACGTGGTAGAAATCATGGCAGATTGCCAATCCTTCAAACAATACCGCAACATGGCTGCTATTGCTTAGCATGACGTCACGGCCTAGGAACCACCTTGGGTACGCCTCTCCAACCCGTAGATGCATATCTCGAACGCAGTGAGTATAAATGTCTATGTTTCAACCACCATTTTTAAACCAAAGGGATGGATGGAACTATTGGACGACACTAGCTCTTTAAAATTAAATGATCAATTAAATGCAACTCATGCATATTATTCGATTTTTAAATTATTTTTGAACATTGCATTCATTTGAAAGTTGTGATTATGGGAAGGCAGTGAAATCAATTTAAAGGAAGTCATATGAGACCATTGATCTCGGTGCATAAATAATGCAATGCTTGTTTCAATTTTCAGCCAATCGTCAAACATGCTGAACTTGGCTCGCCTGAAAGCCCTGAAAGTCCGTGAGGACCACGTCCGCAACGTCCTGGAAGAAGCTCGTCGCAGACTCGGCGAGGTCACCAAGGACTCGTCCAAGTACACTCACATCCAAGAGCTCCTCGCGCTGCAAGGTCTCCTCCAGCTCCTCGAGCCCCACGTCGCTCTCCGCTGCCGACAAGAAGACCTCTCCATCGTGCAGAGCCTCTTGTCCACCCTCAGCAAACAGTACAAGGAGCTGACCGGCAAAGACGTCAACGTGAAGGTCGACTCCGAGTCTTTCCTCCCGCCGGACACCACCGGAGGAGTTGAGCTCCAGGCACAGCGAGGCCGCATAAAGATCTCCAACACGCTGGAAGCGAGACTCGAGATGATCGCGTCGCAGCTCGTACCCGAGATCAGGAGCGCTCTGTTCGGACGAAACCCCAACAGGAAGTTCACCGATTAAACTCCGTTGTACTGTAACTTATTCACGGCTTTAGCATTCCATTCTTCATGTAAATTTACCTTCTTCAGATTGTTGTTCGTGTAGAATCACTTTACTGATATTATGTTTTTATGTAGTTCAGGTTTATTTGCATGTGTTATATAAAATATTAATTGGTCTATTGTTGTTGGATTGTTTATCCAGAATTATTAAGTGAACTCAAGCTAGTAGTGCAGGTGTTGGGCTTCATGCCATATGACGTAGGTGTGTTGTAGTACTAACGTAATGTATAAATTATAAATAAACGTAACTAATAAAATAGAGGTAACAACAAATCAACAATTTTTTTTTTTACTCCAGTCCAGCACAAACTATATTGAACAAATCAACATGTTCAAAAGATGTTCCTACCTATAATCTTCCTTGTGTTGCTAATTAAAATTACGTACTAAATAATATTGAAAGAAGGACGTTGGAAGAAGTGGTGAAAGGTTCTGAAAAGCGAGTTCAAACACTTTCAATTTTTTATTGATCCTAGATTTTATACACGAAGATCGAGTATTGACGATCACAGTTTTTCTTTCACATTATATTTATCAGCTGAATCATTCCCAATTTAACTTGTCTACTTCACTGAACAATAATAAATAAATAACATTTTTTTTAAATCAGCACCACATCGGTAATTATGCATTAAAAACTTAGCTAGAAATGGAGAACAAGAAATGGAATTAGGACAAACAATGCAATTGTTGCTAAAAGGAAAAATTAAAAGGGAATGAAATCCATTAAAAATAATGGAATTGTGATAAAATGATGTGCATTCTCTAGAAAAAAATAAAAAAATGTACGAAGGTGACTCCTGCCTCAAGATGGGCAATTCTGCCTAATATTGACTCTACTGTCTACAATGTTAATCGATTCAATTCATCAGCCCATCTCAATAATATACTCTATTTGGAATATTTTGCCATCATTTTTTATAAAATTCTTGGGATTTGAGTTGAGTATGTGTCTAGTTATGACACTTGAAATTTCATAAAGAGATTTCAGATTTAAATTCTGAAAATCAAATCTAAAAGTCAGTTATGTAAATATGATGATACATCGACCATCTCTATTACCGATCTAACCAAACCAAGGGAATGAGGACATCAGGAAACAATTCAGCTAATTTATCTAACCTTCTATACTTTTCCAATTCTTTCAACATTAAAAATAGATAACCATTCAATTCAACATAGAATAAAACGAGCACAGTTTTAACAGCAAAATAGAGAAGTGCTGGTTCATATACGTAGGTATGCAGTGCATTTCAAGGTCACTGCTGAAGAGAAGTGAACCACGGAGTTTAAGGTGAAAGACCACCCATCTGCTCTTTGGCAGATCCCAACATTTTTGAAGCTGTCCCCATATTGTTGAAGAGACAATAAATGTTCAAGAGATAAAGTTGTAGAGAATGAATTGCACTCCAAATTTTTTAATCTTGATGTTCTGACTTTTGAGTGATTATATTTTGCCCCGCACATATCGCTGAATATCAAATCTGGCAAAATTCTGAACTTGCATCTGCTGTTTAAGTTTTAGCAGATGAAATTTGTGAAATAGGTTTGTGTCCTTGCTTTTCCAATATCAATTCATTTACTATATTGTCGCTTCAACATCTCTATCTTCCAACGAGATGGTTACAACACAAAGATGGTGGTTTTAAGGGCATTCCTTCCTCTCAATCAAACTCATCGGTCACACAACATGTAAATGCCGTACCGTCCGGCTGTTTCTGGAAACACTCGCTCAACTGTCCATTACTACTGACTCCTAGACACAATGGACTTCAAACAAGATACTAAACATTATAAAGTAGCCAGGAAATCTCCACATAAACAGGGTTATAAGGTTTCACAAGCGCGCCATTACCAAGGTAGATCAGTGAAAACCTTGAAAGCTGTATTTGTCACACATTGAGTATAAATATAGGCATTTGCAAATTGTTGTGATTTCCAAGTTTGAAAGTATATGAAAATCAAATTTGAACAATGTAAAGTATTATAAAACATGACGGGGGAGGGTAAGAATGCATGACCCCCTTATACTAGAAATATGAGCGTATTTTAAGCATGTAACCTCTATACAAAATTAATATCTATTATGCATAACAGTGTGAAGTACTTACCTACACTGTAAGTAGGTAACCTACAAACAACATACCGCTAGGGCTTGATCGAACCCCATCAGTTTAATAAAAATTAATTAATTAAATTCTCAAATCTAACTGTGTGACCAACTATTGTAATTTTTGTTGCTACTTTCTCGAGAATACTTATTTAAGCCTCCAAAGTAATTCTAGTCAGCGCTTGCTACACCTTACGAGTTACGATTTCTTCAGCTAAATCTGTGTCAAATGTTATCGGAGTCTTTCTTATTTTACTCAGCACGGAGTAATAATAGGTTTAGCAGACAAGATAAGTAACCAGCAATGCATTGGAAAACTGTTACGTAAACATAGAAAAGACAACTCCTCCACCGATGAGACTGAACTTAGTAACAATTTATGTCGACAATCGACACCTGCAAATAATATTATTGGCCAAGTCTTTGCTTTGATGTCGAGAAGCAATAAAAATCAACCACATAAAGAACAATAGGCAATTCTCTCTAATTTTTTCCCCTTTAATAAAAAACTAGAGCCCAAATAATCCCTAGAAACATTTGTTTAGTTTTGTAGTCCGACATATTCATTGATAACTCTCCCATTGAAATTACAACTAGAATTTTGGTGGGAAAAACATAGTGAGTCAAGAGTATGCAAACAGATTGACTGCGTTATGTTATTGTTATGACATATAGCAATTGTTATTTGCAACTTGCAGTTGCAACCAACGCCATCAGATTTAAATTGTTTAAATTAATTTTATCTAGAGAGAGTTCCCTATTGCCAATTAAAATTCAGTTAAAGTTAAATTTCAGAGTTTCTGAAAACATCCACTTTTCAAAACTTCCTTCATATTTGTGATGATATACCAGTCTCTACAGGCAATTACTTCTTATACTAAGGTCAGTCAACTGTTGTAATAAATTATCTTGAATTTTGTGGATTTTTGTTTTCAAAATATATATAATTTTTCAAGTTATGAATGTTACTCAAAAGATGACAATTATTCCGTACAATCATACACTGACATAATTCCATGTAGAGATTGTTATTTCATGAAGGAAGTTGCCAACACGACAAAGACTATGGGCAAAGATAAAACATCATCGGAGGAAAGACGTCATCCAGCAGAACAGACACTGGAATGTTTGAATAGTCAAATATTCCACTAGGCAGATTGAACAGTTGATATTCTATTCTGGCCACAGAGCTGCATGATATGTTTAGGAAGACCACTACAGTAATGGCCATAATAATAATGATGAATGTATGATATGATGCTCACGATTGCAAACTAATATTTGCAACAGCTCTCCTACTTGATAAATATTATTTGAAGATTATTGCTTTACTTTTTTCTCACAGAAATCATCTTTACAAACTATACTGTTGATTGAACAAATACAAAAATAAGAAAGATACTGGGTTTTATGGAATTACTTCCATGAGAGTCAGAATGAAGCAAAGAAATGGGTGTTGTGAATAATATTGCGCCCCTTACAGAGACTCGAAGCTAGGTCCTCTCACTTTCATGGTGGAAGATTCATCAACGCTCAGAACGTAGTGTCCCTGGTTCAACAAGATAATATTCACATCATTCTCCCTTAATTTATTACAGAAATATAGTCATCTACTCTAGTGAAGATATCTTTCAAAAATCAATGCTGCACAATTTGATGATTCATGAGAATAATGTAAGTGCAGAAACTTATAGTATGGTCTGTTGCCTATAAAGAATTCCAACTTTCCAACTGCCTAGTTGTACATAGCTGTTGTAATAAGAGAAGAACCGAACACACATTGGTTATAACATGGCTACGCTATCGCTACATTGGGACAGCGATGTGACTAACAGTTAGGTTATTGTCTTGTTCCATGCACTCGTATCGCGCACGTATACTATGCCTAGCGTTTGATGCCCATTAGTGACTCCGCTACGCCCAAGTAGTAGACCATCTGCGCGATACCGAACAGCGGTGCGATGACGATCATTCGGCACGCGCCACCCTTGAAGAATGCGGTCACACCTTCGTTCTTCAACGTTTTTCTGAAACACATTAAATTGTGTAAATACTCTATGAAAAGTCAGAGCTAGAATAATTCACAACAGCTCAATCAATGAAGAAACAATGATCAATCAATGATGAATGATGATGCATTTGGGGAAAACCTCATTCTTATCTGACAAAGTTATGTAGTGTATCACTGTATCACATATCAATGTATCACATCACATACAAAAGGAAAGCTCAGCAATGTGGTGCTAAGACGGCTGAGATGTGAGTTTGACCTTGAAGAGTTTTTTAATCGAGTTTTATCAATATCTCTTACAAATGTAGGTAATTGTTACTTAAATTAGGCTTTGTACGAGTCTTTAGGAAAATAATTTCATAGCTTGAAATAAGTTTGGAATTAGCTTGGAATTAGTTTATCAGTTTTATTTTGTCCTACAGACGTTTAGTGCCATATTTTTACTAATTTTCATGCACTAAACTTAGACTTAAACTTAAACTTTAGTGCATGAAAATTAGTAAATATATGGCACTAAACGTCTATAGGACAAAAGAAAACTAATAACCCATTTCAAACTATGAAATTATTTCCATTGAACAGTTCTGAAGACTCGTACAAGGCCTTATTTTATAAAAAATTACACTGGTATAAGATATTGATATAAATCGATTAAAAAACTTTTCAAGGCCACGCTCACTACTCTGCCGTCTTAAAAGTCATCAACGCAAATCAAAACAAGCTGCTAACGTATGAACGATTCATATTCCTTTGAAGAAGATTGTTCACTTACTATGCAATACTTCTGTATCAATCGAAACTGAAAAAACTCTATTTGCACCCCCTCATAATCTCACATTATCTTACTCACAATATGACGTCTGTGATGCCGTTGTACGACACCTCACCCTGGGCTCGCTTCAACAGCTGCAGTCGTGTCTTGATGACGTCGAACGGATTTACTACGAGGGCCGATATCGAGCCCGAAGCACAGCCGCAGATGAATGACCACCAGAACACGGCCTCGCCTGCAAAACATTCACGGTGCAACTCAATCCCCTCGTAACACAAGGTCAATGTCCTGAATCAAGACTCAAGGTCAGGGAATAATTTAACACATTTTAACACAGAAACGGGACAACTATGTCAGTGCTAACAAAAATCACAATGTTAGTAGGTAACAATTATTCACAGGAATAAATAAATTAAATTGTGAACTTGTGGAATGAAAACAACATTATAGGTACTCCCAAGAATTGTGGCTAAAACGTTTGATTTATTATTTTATAAATGTCAAGACTGAACATTTCAAAATTTGATTGACGATGTCCATACCTATATCATGTACATGTCAATGGGAAAATAACAAATAACAAACTCAGTATCAAATCATGAGCCAAAATCAAAGCTCAAAAGGTAAATTAAATGACTGCAAAAAGACCTTCTCCCGAAAATGATTTTTCACTCCACCTACAAATGTACCAATTCATTATGAGTAGCTAGTAGCTACCTTTAAATCTCTGTAGGTATTTTTGTAATACTGAAAAACTTGTAGAATCTCGTAACAAGCTGTAACTTGATGTGAGCTGTCTGGAACGGTTTCACAAAAGAGATACAGTGATTACTTTTACAACTCAGTACCTGAGCTATCGTTCTTCCTTGGTCCAAGAGCATTAAGTCGAGCGAACAACGGGAAATACACGACAGAGAATGAGACGTCTCGAAGCATAGTCGCTCCGATTCCTTTGTACAGCCCGAAGATACCTTTTGTTTTAAGCAATTCCATAGTAATAGACATAGCAGACACCTGAAATCAGTTCCACAAAATAAATAAATAGGATGCACCTATTAAGCTATTTATTATTTGCTCTAGAGATGGATATTATGAATGTAATTTTGTAATTTTAATTATGCTAGGAAAGATGACAATATGGTTCAATGCCATACAAAATATGAGATCTTTTAATCAATATTTCACCCAGCTAGGGTAATGAAAAAATGTAATTATTGAAAAATCAAACATTTGCATATATTTTTTTAAATAAGATGTCTTGCTCTTTGTACAAGAAGCCTTAATTATGTACTCCAGTATGTCTTTATTTACCTATCTAGTTAGCAAGATTAAATTGTGTGCAGTTGCTAGATTTTTTAAAACTTCATTCTTGTCAAGAGAGTCAGAGGTAGGAAAGCAGAAGGGAGGGAGACACCAATGAAAAGTGAGAGGACCCAGGATGTGGAGAGAGAGAGAAGTAGAGAGCAGTGAGAACAGGAAGATGTGGAGACAAATGGAAGCTGGAAGAGATAAGAGGAAGGGGAAAGGGAAGAGGGTCCTGGCCAACTAATCAAGCAGAGGCCCAAGATGAAGGTGGACCTCCACCCCCCGACCCAACATTGATTGGAAATAGGCAGCATAATGATTATTTTTATTAACCTTGAGCTCTCAATAAGATCATAAACTCAAAGAACTGTACAAAGCTGCCGGTGATTGCAACATCCCATTATTTAATGCACCCGTCTTTAACAATTCACTAAGTGGTCAAATGAATTCTTCATAGACTAAAGAAATGTATGTAGATAACTCTGCGAAGTACAGGTAGGTAATAAATGTAAAGAAACGAAACCACGCAATAGGCGATTCACTGACCTTGGGAATGACCTTCTCCGTCCCCTTGGCCGCGGCTGATATTCTCCCAGCATCCTGTAGCTGGATCTTCAGAAGCTCCATCGGCGTCGTGATGATGATCTGACACAGGCCGGCCAACCCGCCAGATGCCATCTCGCTCGTCAGCGGTAACTTGCCACTGCAAACGAGGCCAGAGTTAGACTTTCACTTGACAATTCAATAGTTCAGTCCAAACGTCCAAAGGTAGCACAAAATAGTACTACGTTGGTTCTACTCAAAGATGTGTGGGAAATTTTCTCGCAAACGTTTTAAATGTATAACTACTTTGTCACTTGTGGTTTGGTTTGGGTACTACTAATTACCACTATCATATCCAGTATTTTTATTATCTGCATTCCAAAAATACGGCTTTGTACTTTTAATGGTGTTGAAGATCGCACTGATCTGCAACTAAGCGACAGATTAATGATTATAATGAAGATATGAAGATGATTATGAATGTGTGGTGTGTGTATTACTATTATACAGAATAGTACTATAACACTATCACACTACTACTACTACTATCACTATATATATATAAATCTTTATTCACAATAAAATAAAGTCTGCCTTTGTACATAAAGGTTGTAAACACACAGAATAACAATCAATAAAATAATACATTAATTTGATATAAAACATAAATGAAAATGATTTGATTAAACAGAAAAGGAAAATCTAACTAACAACTAATTACTATAACAATGGTTTCTAAATATTTGAATTGAACCCTTTAGGGACAATAAAACTATGTTATAAATTATCTTTAAACTTAACTTAAAACGTTTACAAAACTTAACAAAGAAATCTGAAATGGTGCCACGAGCCCCGACCCACAAGCCAATCACTTCAATGTCTTTAAGTGCATATTTCTCCTTAAAGTATTCAATAGTTGGCTCATAAATGGTCTTCTTCTCCTCGTGCACTTCTTCGGGCTGCCCTTTGTGTGTTTCAAATCTCACAGTGGGGTCGAGGA
This sequence comes from Leuctra nigra, assembly GCA_934045905.1. Classification (NCBI taxonomy): domain Eukaryota; kingdom Metazoa; phylum Arthropoda; class Insecta; order Plecoptera; family Leuctridae; genus Leuctra; species Leuctra nigra. Next base: position 33,854,136 of record OW203766.1, read on the forward strand.
TGTAGCCTTGAAGAGATGTTCTGTTGATGGCAATTATGTCGATTCTTCTGTTGCTTCCATTTGCAGAGACACCAGCGACTTCTTCATATACCTCAAGACCTTTCTGCTTCAGGCTATTCGCTAGTAGCGTCCTGATGTTATGATGCCGAGTGTTTCGTAGTAGCTCTCCATAGGGACAGAAGCCTAGGACATGGGGAAGGGTTTCTTTCTCGTTGTCGCAGTGACGACAACGGGTTCCGTCCAGGCTTCGTCCATGAAGAGCTCTCACAGGGGCGGTGTTAGTTGTGAACTTCAGAGCTTCACGCCATTCTGAAGATGATAGTCCTCCTTTTGTTGTGATCCATTCATTTATCTACTATCACAGAGCAGGGACAGTGGTACCTACTTCCCACATAACGTAAGTAGTGCTACTCATTTCATTTTACTCACCCATCCTTAGGAGAGAGTTTGTGTCGGAAGAAGTCGTTTGCTGCCAGTTTAATTGCTTTTTCAGGCGTTATGAGAAGTATATTTACCGCAGATCCTGAGGGAAAAAAAATCATTGTATAATATTATAATTGATATTGTTTAAATTGAATTGCTGAGTAGGTAGAGAAGAATTAATAAACTTACCTCTATACATCCCAAAATATCCTTCTGCACGATATGTTTTACGAAAACAGTCCAACCTGCATCATGACAAGAAAACACGATAAATTTATATAGGATGAAGAATAGATGATAATTGATAAACAGACAATAATTTAAATGGGACCTTGACTCCTAGCTAATGGTTATACCATAACCATTATGGTGGGTATGGTTATTGCTCATATTTTCAGTTAGAATACAGTATGTACTCAGTTAAAAACCAATTATATGATCCACATGCAATAGGAGTTCATTATATTTTTCACATTCACGACATTCGTAATCTTTCAATTAAATTTTTACTATTTCATGAGGTAATACGTTACTAATAGATGCACATGTTGCAAAAACACTTTTACCAGTTTGGCTTTAGTTTTACAATAATCACTCGATGTGTTGAAAATAAAGTAGCTTCCATTAGTTGGAAATTTTGATTCAGGTAATTTCAGAAAATCATTCCCATCACGGTGCTTGTTACAAGATTGATACCACCTACATTGATTTATACTGTTTCTCCCCATTGGGTCCTATGGTCTGATTCTGTAGCCGGGTCTTGACGAGGTCCAATGGGAAGACGCACGACACACCGATGATTCCCGCGATGCCGCCATTGATGATCTTTGGAAGCAAACTAACAACAAGACATCCGTTAGTTATGTCACCTGATACCAATCCACCTCACTCTTCATCCGACTTGACTTCAGATTGTTACATCTTGTATTCAATATTAGCATTTCCATCAAATTAAACTGTTATAATTTGGTAGGTAACTACCTACCTACCTAATTGAAGCAACCTCATACACAGACTCCCCAATTTTACACTTTTACTTAAAGAGTTCAGTCATACATTATTTTCTCAAAAATAAAATTATAGGTAGTAGGTACTAGGTAGGTATAGGTATAGGGATTATAGGCTACACCCAACAAATCATAAAACGGTATTTGAACGAAACTGAATTGCTGCTTGTGAGCTTTCTTAACAATCAACCCTTGTTATTATCAATGAAATCAGAGCTCACGTAGGTACTAGAGTTAGATAACGAGTTAGGTACCTAGCAGAGACTTCATCGGATGATGCCATCAAAAATTTTTCAGCTAATTAATTTCTTTCAAATTTACCGTTATTTTCATTTGTTGAGTGTACCTACCTACTACCTAGGTAGGTTTACTTTGATTCAAACTTGATTTCTTTGTGATTTTTGAGCTTATTTGTACCCTAGGTAGTTCTACCTAATTAATTTTTTTTTTTAAATAAAGCTTCTACTACTTCTACTAATAATAAATGGAAAATAATTTCACATCGAAGTTCCGAACAGCCATTTCATTTAGAGCCTTGTTGAAAGTACAAAACATTGAATTCAATCTTCCATTTCAATTGGTTTCTTACTGATGGGAGTTTTTGAAACGGCAATTCAGAACTTTGGCAAACTTGGGAAGTTTGGAACGGCCGTGTGAATCGGCCTTACAGAACTTCCATTTGTCCCATAAAACCCAATAGCTTACCTACAACTTATAATTTAAGAAATCAAAAGTAATACTTGGTGGGAAACCTACTACCACCTATACAGTTAGAAGAAAAAACTATGGATACACTCATAGGCAAAATGCCAGACAAATTTGAATGAAAATAGCACTACACGGTCAGTATTGGATTTGAGAAAATCTTGGCAAATTCACCTATCTCATTCAAAAGTCTTGGAAATTTGCCATTATTTTCAGAGAATCCATTAACACCTGAGAAGTGAAAAGAAACGAAATGTGCAGCATTTTGATTTGCATGAAAAACAGTGTCTTACCACTGAATATTATAATGTTGACGACAGATAAGATGTTTGTATAACTAAACAAACACACAAATTAGTACATGTTATTTGTTTATTATAATATGCGACTCGTTTCTCAGTTCATGTAAAAGAGGTTTACATGTTGAAATAAGCTCACAAGCAGGCAATCAATATTTTATCGTCTCTTTCAATTAGATAACTGAGATCTCTTGAGTTGTGCTCCATCAAAACAAAATGATTAAATTTCAAGGTCTGCTGGAGCAAAAATTTTAAATTTTTCATCTCTCTTTATCTCAAGTATTACCGACAACAGGTGTCTACAGACAAGTAGACAAATAGCGGCCTTAAAATAAAGACAGTGTCTTTATCTTTAGTGTCTTTACCACAATGACTTTGAATTTTTGACAATGTGACAGTTCCCAAATGTTATTAAATTCATAAAATTGTAATGACAAAGCATGTTGGGGTGTGTCGGCACTCAAACTAGTAACTAACTACCTATTGACAAAATGTGATTGAAACCAAACTATTATGACAAAGGAATTAGGCACACCACGAAAATTACCGGCGTCTTAAAAGGGATGGGGAGGTGACCTCAGCAGGCCTTTAACCTTTCATCATTGACTCGGCAGTTCACTCTTTTCATCATTGTCTGCCTGGACAAAGTCTGGACGTTTGAGAACTATCACATTATCAAATGTGTGCTTATCTATCTATAGATTTTGGAGCACATTGTTTGCGTGACATAACTGAACACGTTATCAATTAGTGTCATTATAAATAACATAGCTACAGACGGCTCAAATGTCAAATGAACGTGTTTGCGAAATACTTACGCAAATTTGGGTTGATTTTTCTCTCCCATTGCAAGCACGGTGGTGACTCCAGATGGTTAAACAGCAACAAAATGTGTCGTAATCACTGACGGAGAGAAGAATCCCTTCAACAACTTCCTTCTTTTCCTCTGGATGGAGGGAATGAAATCGAAAAACGCGTTTGCGATGACCTCCCTCTTGTTGCAAGGTGGGAGTGGGAGTCGTCAGTGATGTCATTCGCTGAACTGGAAGGGGGAGAGAAGAAAACAGATGATCGTACAGTGCTGCATTCTACTGTAGACTATGGACAGCTAAACACTTCACTTTCTGTCTCTCTTCGACACTTGGCCAAAGTTGGCTTGGCTAAAGAGAGAAGTCAACACCCTCCCCTCTCACTCCTCATGATCTGTTGAGTTGATGCCTTTTTTCCCCTTCCACCTATCAGTCAGCCAGTTTACTGCCAGTGCCAGTTCTACGAAAGCCAGCTATCCATTAGCTCTATTCTGTGATAAGATTTAGCATGAAGTGTTTTGTGTGTGTTTAGTGTAAGTTACAAGTTTTTCTTCCGATATGTCAAGACAAAACGACCGTCAAAGTTATGCTCAGACTTATAAACTTGTCGTTGTGGGTGGTGGAGGGGTTGGCAAATCTGCGATCACCATACAGTTTATACAGGTATATATCACCAATTATTACACTTTGCTCTCTGCTGTCATAATATAATTTCAGAAAATTAACGCTAGACAAATAGATATTTTCAAATTTCAATTTAATGACTGTAGTTTTGTCCTGTCATTGTTCTAACGTGGGTGTAGCCAAAGTTTCTTGGCTGCTGTCGGCAAGTGTCAGTATGACCAACCTTGATCGCCCCTTGATGATAGGCATCTAAAATAACACCCATGTAAGATTGGTAGACCATTTAAGGAAGTTATTGTATAACGGGTTGCCTATATTGGCAACCAGCTGATATTTTATTTTTCTCGATCTCATCAAATTTCATAAATGTGGACAAGAATGAAAAGTTTAAACTAGAAAATTTCTATAAAAGATCGCTGAAATGAAAAACAGTTGTCAATGTTTGCAAAGCAAGTAGAAATAACTTTCACATCTCCTTTTGTGGAAAGAATTATTCTTGTCACACCCGTGTTGATAAAAGATCGTGGTTTATGAACGTCATATAAGTTGACTAACGTCACTTATCGCGAAAGCTCATGACAATCGAGGGAACTTGATTTAAAAGCACGCCACTTCCGTTCCTTGGGGAGCCTATGACGTAATCCAGTGTCCGCCTCCACTCCTTCCCGCTACTAAGATGTGGGTTTCTTCCACTTGCCTCTCAAGCCAATGAATTTGCATTCCAGTTCTTGTAAATGGAAGATCATAGAACGCTGGTCAGAATGCAACTTTGATAGAATGCCGCCTAAAAGGAGCACGTCCTTGTGCCCATTATTGGGCAGGGACAACTCCCCACGTTCTATGACGTCACTTCTACACACCCACGTGCGCTGGGTCATTTCTGTTTCCTACGAGACATTTAAAAATGTCAATCACTTTTGTCCGCGTCCAAGATTGATTGAAAGGCGATGTCAATTCTTTGGACACTCCCAAACTTCCCACGTAGCAATTCATATAAGGAAAGAAACCGTTTTTTATTAATAAATCTACTACAATGATGATTTACATAATGTTGAAGCTAATATTTAGAACGGCTAGCCACTTGTCCTTCCCAGAAGTCCCAGCATAGTGTTTTTCTGAACAACAACAGTGATTTGGCGTCTATTTTAAGACATCGAGGGCGCCAGTAGATACATGGCTAGTGGGAGTTTAGTCTGAAAATGTGTGTTTTATTTGATTGTTTCAGAGCTACTTCGTGACAGACTATGATCCCACGATCGAAGATTCGTACACCAAGCAATGTGTTATAGATGACATACCTGCCAAGCTTGACAGTGAGTGTCTGAAACATAAATACAGGTTTAATCGATAGAAGTAGCAATCAACACAGTTGGCTCAGTGCCAGAACACGGGATAGGCTTCGACCGGCTTGGACGACGCGAATGCATGCATGATCGTGGTTCACCATGATTGCAACCACCATCATCACACAGTTCAGTTGCCATTCATCTTTTTTTATTTCCAGTAATGTTTTTGAGTTTATTTTAAACTTTATAGTGAAGTAGGTACCTACTTACTTAGTTTTGTCATTAGTGAGGTCCGCCTATCATGATTATGGTTCTCCATGATTTCAATATTACCAGTCGAGATACACAGCTGACCTTGAGTCTTTAATTACTCGTTTTAAATCGTTTTTATATTGTTACCTCAAGATTCACTAATGCTTAATCTCATGTCAATTGCGTAGTAAATATTATTTACATTAGGTACCAATTATTGTTTTTATTTTGTACTTTATTATTTATTTGCTTTCATACAGTGTTGGAAAGTTTCATGAAATTTTTTCAATGTTTGGAATTAGATAAGTTTTTATAAGGACAATGCATAGTAATTTCAATTGCAAAAAAGTCATCCATTTCAGTGGTTGATTTGGAATTGTAAAGAATTGAAATTAACACAGAAAAACAGATATGTACACATGAAACGTGATGTGCAGCCAAAAAAATGAAAATTTATACAGAAATATATATTTTTTTTATAAAATTTGAAAATGTTCAAATAGTACAACACTGCCTATTCATTCATATCTTGCTTTGTAAACTTGGTACTATCTTGAAGCAGCAAAATATGTAGTATGAATGTCAATACGAAGATGAAGATCTTATCTGGCATTCCTGGCAGCCATTAGACAGCTGATGGACGGACGACTGATCCAATCAATTACCTATATACTGATTTTATCATTATTGCCAATGTGCCAGCCTGCAAATTTAAATTAAAACTTAAAAACAAATTTAAACTTGCAAGTTAAAAAAAATAAAAATAAATCTATTCTTGCACTTTTTGAGTTCTTTTTCTACTAGCAAGTATTTTTTTTTAAATAACATCTCTAGGTAAACATCCATTGCTTAGCTATTCATAGGTTTTTAAATACATTTTCCAAAATATTGCAATTATAGTAGCCAGAGCCTACCTATATTTTTATTGTTGCAATTATTGTCAAATATGGATGGAAATATAAAATTTCAAACAAAAGTCCAGAACATTTTTATTTTTTTTAAATATATATCTGGGGTTTAACGTTGCACTGTTCTGCAGCGAGGCTAATAGAGACGGATGAATGAGTATGATGATGATTGGGAGATGATGGTGAAGAGTAGGTAAGGATGGAAGGTGGGAAGGAGGCAGTCGTGGCCTATTAGTAGGGTACCTTCTCAGCATTTGCCTGTCAACTGAGGGAAAACCACGAAAAAACTCCAGTCAGGAAGGACGGCCGCGGGAATCAAACCCGGGCCTCCTGAATACAATGATCAGTGAATACAACACTGAATACACTGAATACACTGAACACTGAATACAGTGTTCAGAAAGTCCAGAATTCTTGTGCCAGGTTTATATTCAATATTAAGAGAAGACACCATATAAGTCCCTACATTCAGAAACTTCATTGGTTGAAGATGGAAGCAAGAAGGAATCTTCACTTGACATGCGCAACGCACAAGATACTGTTAACAGGAGAACCTAAATATTTGAATGATAAGTTAAGAAGAAGACAAGATATTCACGGAAGAGATACGCGGTCCAAAGAAAAGCTCGACTTTGGCACTCATCGAGGTACAAAATTTAAGAATTGTTTTTCATATTCAGCCTCGGTAGCGTATAATGCAACAACTAGGGAAGAGCAGACATTAAGTTTAATACCATTCAAGACACTAGTCAAGAACAAACTCACGCTAATTCAAGAACAAGAATTCAAGAACAAGAAGTAATGTGCATTGGAAGACAACAATAAAGATCACACACATCCTGCTGAGAATGTTTTTTCAGTGGTTTTCCCTCAGCTAAAAAAAGCAAATGCTTGGATGTTCTTCCAATATTACCACTGACATTGAAGCACAACTATATGTATAATGACTTTTATGAATAACTTAAGAAGAAATAGGTAAACGGTGAAGAGGTGAAGCAGCTGAAGAGAAGAGATGGATGTATGGAAGATCAACGACTCGATTGTTGAATACAGACCAATTGTGTACCTATTTTATGTGCTCAATAAATTACATTATTATTATTATTATTATTAAGTTCCGAGCGTTACCACTCGCCAACGTGTTCTGTGAACATTTTTGAAATGAAAAGGCATTTAGGTTTGTATTTTATTTATTAGTTACATAAATAAATATCATATGAATGTGCACAGATTGTCACGATATTTGAGCAATATTCAAATCACAGATCATATTTTAATTTTGTCACTTTTTATCATAAATGAATGCAGTAAACTGGGGTCTCTGGCATGAACAATCACATTTTATTTCCCGTATCAAATGTGTTGCACGTGTCTGTACCGGCATCAACACCTGCATGTCTGTGTGCGCAGTCTTGGACACGGCTGGCCAGGAGGAGTTCAGCGCGATGCGAGAGCAATACATGCGCTCGGGCGAGGGATTCCTGCTCGTCTTCGCCGTCACCGACAAGCCGAGCTTCGACGAGATGTACAAGTTCCACCGACAGATCCTGCGGGTCAAGGATCGAGACGAGTTCCCCATGCTCATGGTCGGCAACAAGGCGGACCTCGACCATCACAGAGCGGTGAGTCCTGGGATCAGTCAGGATTAATAACAGTATTATAATTACTTTGGTACTTATTTATTAGCACTTAATCTTTTTACGGTAGAAATCTCCTTAAGCCCCATTTACACGGTGCAATTTCTTGAACAACTTCCGTGTCACAGAAGTTCTGCACATGTGCAGATTCCCTTTATCATCTCAAAAGGGATACTGCACACGAGCAGAACCTCTGTGGCACAGAAGTTGTTCAATAAATTGCACTGTGTAAATGGGGCTTTACATTTTCTTTGAACCTTATTAAAACTATCGCAAAATAATATAGGTATTAAAAATCTTTATTCTTCAAAATCCTTAATTTTTAGTAGGTTGTTAGGTAGGCAACGTAATACTTACAAATACTTTCACTGAATGGTACGATATAGCCAGGTAATATATAGGTAATATATATTTCAATGCAAGATTTCGGTACCTATCTACTAAAAGTTATGGATTTTGAAGCAAAAAGATGTTTTAATATTATTTAATATTTTTGCATTACAAAATGATTTTAATTAAAAACATCAGTTCTGTGGGGAAAAAGCTTGACAAACTTGGAGAGAGAAGACTTTTCAAATGAAAGTGACTTCAAATCACTGAAAATAAATGTTTCAATATGATATCGATAACATTGAACAACTGAGAACTGATGTTTTCAATCAAAATCAGGCGCATAGGAACTAAATTTGCAAGGGGGGGGGGAATAATATTGTAAAAGAGCTTGAGCTGGAAATACTAGTGCCTACGAAGACAATGGGGGGTCTGGGGGGAGGACCTCCCAGAAAAATGCGGGTTCAGGGCGCACAGCCCCGGATTTTTTTTGAATTTCAGACATCAATTTGGTGCATTTCTACGCAATTTTAACACTTTTTAAGCATTTTTTTTTCTTGACACATAAATGTATAAGAACATAGGGAGGGGAATTGAATCAGAGGGGGGGGGGGGGGATTTTCCCCCCATTCCTCCCCCCCCTTCCTACGCGCCTGATCAAAATCATCAAATTACAATTATGAAGCATTTGGTCTCTTTCCCACATTCACCACACAGAGACGGTGACTATTCATCTCGCAAGGATTAGACCCAGGTAATTAAAAATACTCCTCCCTTTTCATGCACCGCAGGTAACCACAATGGAGGCACAAAACCTGGCTCGTCAGTTGAAAGTGCCTTACATCGAGTGCAGCGCCAAGCTGCGCATGAACGTCGACCAAGCGTTCCACGAGCTGGTGCGCATCGTGCGCAAGTTCCAGCTCTCGGAACGTCCGCCGCTGAAGCCCGGATACAACAGTTCCAAGAAGAAGTGCTGTATTTTGTAATAGCGTCGCACAACCGTAGAGCTACTTGCCTTTCAGAGAGAACATCGAGGTGGGTTATTCCACAGTTTAGTTCAGTCTAAAAAGTTGTTGAGGGTAAATGGGACTGTACTGTATACATCATTTACATTTAGATTTTTAGAGGCCTTAAATGCACAACGACTTTGAAGCATTTTAAATATTGTTTTTATTTATTTATTTTGCTTCTATTTATTTAATACAACTTTTTCAAAATGTCTTTTTTTGCTCCCTGGTTTGTCGTACATTTGTATTAATATTTCGAAAGAATGTCAGCTGCTTGTAAATAACTCCAGTTCGTATTAAAAAGTCTTTGGAAGTTAAATTGAAGACGTTTTGCAAAAAATATGACTGCAAAATAATAAATCAGTGTCAAGGTAACGAGGTAGATAAAATCCCGAAAGCAAGACTTCACGAACTCTTCGTGTCCCTAACCACCCACGGGTTTTGGGATCGCCACATACCTATGATTCCTCTCTCTGAAAGGTTCTCTATGGAAGCACATCACTGTCCCATGTGTTCAATACGGCGACACTTGATCAGTCGTCCAGTAACTGTAACATCGATCCTCCTGCCTTTACTTCCGGTCTCATTGCTCTGCAGAGTCGATGTGATTTATTAAACATCGTTTTCTTTTCATACTTTACTGCACTGCCAAGCTAAAATAAAATAATATTTTCATTTTCTTACACTTTTTTACGCTCTACTCTGAAAGGACAATTCTATCTTTTATTTGTTGGAAACGGGCGACAGATAATGTTTTACACAGGATTAAGTTTATTACAGCATGCATGACAGCTGTTAGATTTTTGTAGAGAATTTCAATATCAATTAAATTTTTTTTTATTATTATTATTATTTATGAATGTTCCTTTCAGAATATAATTTATCTACCTAAAAAATATACAAGAAGTAGAGAATAATTTAAGTTGTAAAACCTGAACTGTGTATGAATGAAAGTGAAACCCTAAAGATCCACTTGACACAGAAGATAGACGAAGTTTGGATAATCTCATCGTCCAGCGGTGCATTGAATGTAAACTTGAGTTAAATTGCAAGGTGGAATGTTAATGTTCTAAAAGTAAGAAATAAGTCGAATTTTAAAAATCGCCTGCTGTTTGCGATCTTTTGATTGTCAATCTTTCGAAATTATTGATCTATTGAAAAAGGCTTTATGACATTCGTTTTGAATATGAAATGTTTCTACTACTATTCCTATCAAGTGTTCTACACAATTGGATTTAAAATAGAATTCGACATATTGAAAAAGTTGGTGTCCCCATGTTCAGGTAAAATATCTCATGTGGGATACCAGTTTATCTTTTTTTGTACATGAATGTAATATCTAGAAATCCGTTCAGTCGCGAATTAAAAACAACTTTTTCATCATTTTGTGAAATAGGTAGACCGTACAGTTTAAACTGTCAATGGCAGCTTGAATAATGGCCAACGTATTACAAATAACAATAAGCAATACTCCAGATGCAGCCACAGGGCAAAAGTAGCATGTTTAGTTTCAATTCTCAATTCCTATATTTTTTTACATTACCTCCATAGACAACAATTTAAATTATGTATTTTTATTGACTGTCAGAGCACCAGTTTATTGAAATGGGATCTACATATACTTAAAATTGCCCAAATTCAATCAACTTTAAAAACGCCAGTTTTAAGTGTTTTATTAGTACGTAATGTTTTTAAATAGCATTATTAATGGATATACAATAGGTAGAATATTGTGGATATATTTTACTTATAATTTAGTAGCGAGAAAAGCCATCACTGCGTGCCATTGTGCCTTCAATTCTCAATCATTTTTATGGTCGATAAGAAAAAGATTCTAATGTTGACTATTACCCATTGTTATGTACTAATACTTTTTGAGGAAAATTGGAATCTGCTAAAAAATCTGTCACGATTGGTTGGTGCTATTAAAAAATTACTTCCCGGTACATATTATATTACATTAACCACAATGTTCCGAAATGTTGGACAGGTGGGTTCAATAAGTTATTTCGTTCCGCAAAAGTTCATACTAACTTTCATGGTAATTAATTGGTAATCTTACCTATTGTTATAATTGCTCTGGAAAGTTACCGTTGGAAAACGTACTATAATTATTACGACTAAAATTGCATCAATCTGGTAATATGCACAATAATATATCAATGTTAGATCATTAAAAAAAAAATCAAAGTTGCAAATAATGAATGTTTTGGATGTCACGTCACAAGAACCATCAAGACTAATCTTCAAGTTTTATTTATATTGTAATTTGTGCATCTGTTTTGGCCAAGACTAGCAACCAGTTGATTATTTTATTTGTGTACAAATAGTTGTCTTCCATATGCTTGATTTTCTAACTCCAGGCTCTGAAGACTCGGAGAATGAAATAACATCAAACTAATGTGCGAATAACATTTCTCAATGACAATAGTGTTTTAGTTATGTACGTGGCATTGCACAGGAATATCACTGGAACTGTTGATGCTATTATTACTAATTACATGATATATTTTTATTGTAACTTTCAATACCTACAATGTAACATCGAATTAGAATTACTTACTATTAAAAGTAACGAAACGAAGCAAATGTAGCGGTTTATTTATCTTTGACATTCATTCCGTTACAGATTGAATACTGCTACAACGGCAGCGCTGAACGATTTCATCTAGCTTTATAAACACAATTATTCAATCTGTTTACAATCTGATCATGTCCACATAAGAAGCATTTTGTGCTGTCCAGTTACCCAAGAGCTCGTAAAATGTAGGATGATGGCGAAGAATTTGACCTTGGCCCATTATTTTGTAGCAGATGGCAAACTTTGCCAATAATTACCTATACATTATTAATGACAGTGATTCCAATCCGCAACAAAAGCGGTAGCTTATGATGACCTTTTCCTTCCCTAGTCAATTTGATGCGCATTGGTACGTATAGCTTTATTAGCTGAAATGAACATTATAATTGAATTTTAAATAAGTTAGCAAAACTTGCAATTATTTGATTCAGCTTTCACTCCAGAGTGTAAATCGGCAGCTAAAGCACGGCTTTTTACCTCCACCCAAGAGAGTGGATTGCTCATTAACCCATTACATTGAGCATTTCTAGTTGTAATACCTACTCGAGAATAGTGCATGGTTAAGAAAGTCAACAGTGTAACTACATAATTGCATTTATTCGGAGCTAGACATGCCGACACACCGTAATAATGTTTACAATTATAATTTCATAATATTAATAATATATCAATGTACACAGAGAAGTTACTAAGGAACCAGACACGAAGGAGGTCCTTTAGACCTTGACCGCGAGCGTTCGCAGATCCGCGATGCACTTCTGCAAGGACTCCTTCTCTTGCTGCGGCGTGATGGACTTGAGGACTCCGGACACGATCCATTCGACCATGTGCTTCTGGTTGATTCTTCGGTCGATGTTCTGACGCTCAACCTGGTAGTCCAGGCGACGCTTCACCTGACGAAGATGATGTGCGGAGTTAGACATGTTAAGTTGAGAAGCATACACATTGTTGGTTCACTAATGGATTCTATCAAACAGTAGCTACGAAGTTAATTATCAAAGCAGAAGCAATTGACCATCCTATCCACAGGAGAGCACTTTTTCAGGATTTCAACATCATAAAGTATGGAACATGCATTAAACTAGGAAAACGCTCAGTGTAATGCGTTGATGAGCGAGCACGGGTATGTGCAAATTCTCGAACCGGAAATGCGTACACAACGCACAGAAAACATATACATCCATAATGAATTGAAATATGATCACTCAATCAACATAAAAGTATGCTTTTCATCGAAACTTGAAAATAGCATTTATCTAAGCACCCTGGTAAATATAACAAATCAGATTCAATTCAATTAGCACTGGAAAACATTCATTTTGATAAGTTGACAGATATTAAAAATGTCAATAAGTTCATTTTTTAACTGATTGAGATGAAATTTTGTAAAATAAGAGACAATGTTGGTCTTAATGATCATGCAAAATATGAGTTTGATCAGAATTATCAAAGACCGTTTTCATTTTTCAGCCTATCAGAGATATAATAATATAATATATCGCGACCCTGCTTCCAACTATTGTCGGGTCAGGGGGTGGGATGATCCCACCAATGTTCTAGGGCACTTGTGTTCTCAGAGCCGACTTGCCAAGTCCGACACTCCACACTTCTTCAATCTCTTCTTCCAGTTCTTCAGCCTCCTCTCTTTCCACCAGCTCCCTCCATCTCTCTCTGTCTTCCCACCACTTCTCTGTTGTAATTACTCCCCAACACTCTCCTCTTTCTTCTGCAGCTGCCTCTATTCCGTTGATCCATTTGGTTCTAGGTCTTCCTGCCTTTCTTCTGACACCCATGGCTGCACGATCTGCCTCTCTACATGGTATCCTCTCTTTTCCCATCCTCTTCATATGTCCGTACCATCTTAGCCTCTCTTTTCCAAGTTTAAATCTAAGAGATTCCACTTCTAGGTCTTTTCTAATCTTTGCACTCCTCACCTTGTCCATCTTCGTCACTCCTGCCACACTTCTCAGGAACTTCATTTCTGCAGCCTGCATCTTCATTTCTTCTTTCCCTCCCATTGGCCAAGTTACTGCTGCATATATTAAGATTGGTACAAAGTAGGTTTTGTACAGTAATATCTTACACCTCTGTGGTACATCTTCATTCCATAGTAGCTTCCTTACACTCTGGTAAAACACTTCTGCTGCTCTCACCCTCCTCTCGATCTCCCTGTCCACCTTTCCATCCTTTGCCAATACACTACCTAGATATTTAAACTCGTCTTTTTCCGTAAGTTCCTCTCCTCGCATCTGCATCCGGCACAGTGTCTTCTGTTGCCTTTCCATAACCATGGTTTCGCTTTTTTCTCTATTGATTTCTAGTCCATATTTTGCTGTCACTTCTTCCCACCTGTTGAGTTTCTCTTGCAACTCTTCCTCGGTCTCTGCCCACATTTAAAATTTATTTAAATTTTAACCAATGAATAGATTTCAAAAAAAATTAGGGTCAGCAAACAGAAAAGGTTGTCTCTACATGTGTGCAAAATTTCAGATCGATCGGTGAAACGGTGCGACTTCCATTGCTCCAGGATGCAGCCAATAAAAACAAATATAAATACAAAAAAAAACAGAGGTCTGTGCCAAAAGAGCCAAAAGGAGACGCTCGCTTCGCTCGCTCAATTACAGTGGAGCCTCTTTAGTACGTTTCTCCTTAATACGTTTTTCACCCTACTGCGTTTTTTTCAAAGGTCCCCCAGCCCATAAGAACACATATGTGGAATTGTTTCTATAGGTACCTAGTATGTTTTTCACTTTAGTAAGGTACATTTCTTTATCCTGGTCCCTTCTAAAGAGGTTCCACTGTAACATAATGTTGAGTTAACAGTTAGTAAGTTGTGTTCCTAGGTAGGTACCTACTTCTATTTTATCAAAACAGGAGTTGGTTATTTTCCTTAATTTTTTCATTTTCGTATAGGAAATAAGAAAAAAATTTAAGTAAGAAAAAAAATACAAAAAAGTAATAAAATAAAGCTCAAACAAAAAATATAATTTTCAAAAATGTTTGATCCACAGAGCTTTAAGGTGGCTGGATCGATCAAGGTCATAGTCTCAGATCTTCATAATTTTGTGTGTACTTATTGATAACCATGCCATACACAATCCCTGAAAAAATTAAACACTTCTCGTGTCTAGTTTCTGAGATAATTTGAGTTATCTCCCCCATGTTATCTTATGGCAGCCAAGTAGAATCGTGTCATTTTTAAGCTAAAATGGAGTTCTAATCTTTTCGTACCGTTAGATTTTAACAAAAAACTTTTTTTCTTGTAGACATATGGACATACTACCAGGGGAAAAAAAATTGAAAACAATACCAACGTGTGCTATTTTAAAAGTTATTAACTAAATTCGAAATGATTTCCTATACCTCCCATGCTAAGGTTTTGATCATTCTCAAAAGACATATCGAGTGATCAAGCCACTTAAGAGGGCTTGGTAGTGAGCGTGGCCTTGGCGAGTTTTTATATCGATTTTTATCAATATCTTTTTCCAGTGAAAATTACTAAATTTTCGGGTTCTAAACACCTGATGGACAAAATATAACTAATAACTTATTCCAAACTATGACATTATTTTCATTGAACTGTTCTGAATTCACGTCCATAGCCCTATTTTGTTAACAATTACACTGGAAAAAGATATTGATAAAAATCGATTAAAAAACTCTTCAAGGTCAAACTCACTACCCAGCCGTCTTAACATGGGAGGTATAGGGAAATCATTTCGAATTTGGTTAATAACTTTTAAAATAGCACACGTTGGTATTGTTTTCAATTTTTTTCCTGATAGTATGTCCATATGTCTACCAGAAAAAAAGTTTTTTGTTAAAATCTAACGGTACAAAAAGATTAGAACTCCATTTTAGCTTAAAAATGACACGATTTTACTTGGCTGCCATAAGATAACATGGGGGAGAAAACTCAAATTATCTCAGAAACTAGACACGAGAAATGTTTAATTTTTTCAGGGATTGTGTATGGCATGGTTATCAATAAGTACACACAAAATTATGAAGATCTGAGACTATGATCTCGATCGATCCAGCCACCTTAACTGCTCGAAACTTAAGACAATGCTTCAAATCAAAATGGTTAACATTCCAATGAATGTTTTATAAATAGTACACTCAACAAAATATGATAAAACAGTACTATTTGAAAGAAATGGATTGGCTGAAAAAAATGTGATGGCATCATCCGATGAAGTCTATGCTAACTTGTCATAGTAGGTGAGCTCTGATTTCATTGATAATAACAAGGATTGATTGTCAATAAACCTTTCCAGCAGCCAATCCGTATTGTTCAAATACCGTTTTATGATTTGCTGGGTGTACATACAAAGTCCTACTGAAAGGGGGAGGGGATTTTAAATTATGTGTTCCATCAGAAAACTAATACACAATTTACACATGAATATGATTATTCTCATCATATCTTTAAATAAATACTTTATCCTGCACGACAAGAGTACCTACGTTAATAATGTTCCCCTACAGTAAGATGAACTCATATGGAAAATAAAATAGCATTTAGGACATCTGAACAAAGATGCATCCGCAGGCTTATTCACTCCCTGATCTTCATTTCATTCAACCCACCACTGCCCTGCACCAAGTGGTCAAAGTTCTACAATAATAGAGGAATAATACAAACCTCGTTGAAAACATTCGCAACACGTTCACGGTAAGCGGCTTCCAGTTGAATACCAATATTCTCCTTCTTCGCTGCGAAGAGAAGTGTTTGTCCCTCGGCACGCCACTGTTCTTTCTTCTCACCCTCCACGGCACCTTCGTAAGCCCGGACAGTTACTTCCCTACTTTCCTTCCATTCACCTTCAATTTGCTGCAAATAATTCAAACGTTAAACCAGCAGAAATAACATAATCGTGGAACCCATTTACAGCTATATTGAGAAATGCTTACGTCAATCTCCTTGTCGGCATATTTGGCGATAGCAGGCCCCAGCTTCTTGACAGCAACGGCCGCCATAATCGCCAACGAGAGACCCGAGTAGAACTCATGCTCCATAACGTAGATCTCCTTGCTGCAGAGATACGTGATCAAGCCAATGCCGAAGGTATACGGTCCCGTAACACCGGTCTTCTTGTAGAAGATCTGGAACCATCCTTCCGGGATGAATCCATGTCGAACGGGTGCTGGGAGATCGGGCCTTACTGGCGTTGGGAAGTTAACGAGGTCCCGTTGAGAATTGTCGGTAGATGATGTTCTGTTTTGCGCACTGCTGAGACCAGCTACGACTGGACTCTTTTGAACTGTAAATACATAGTTATTTGTTAATAATTAATTACATTTATAGATTAAGAACCACTTGCAAAATGTCCAGCAAAAATAGGAAAAGAGGACATTGAGAGGTTAGCCTTACGATGACCAAGATCAAACTTATATCACACAGTCAGCTACATTATTGTGTATGAAGGAAGCCTGAATAATGTTAATTATTTATTTCGTGTTAATAACTATGTGTGTTACCATTCCGAAGGGCGACCCTTGACAACATTTTCAGCCGAAAGGAGAAAAACCTCCTCAGAAAATGAAGATGGCGGAGGAGGTCGGATGTGAGGTAGGACTCGGAGCGTCAAATTACGATAATATTATATAACAATTGACAATTAATCTAAGTCTTATGCATATCATCTCAGTCCTATGATCTTCAATAAATCTAAAAATATAGTATTCACTAATATATTGAAGATTTGTATTTACAATTATTTAATAAAGTAACTTGTTTGACCTTGCAGTAGGTGAAAGAGCACGTGATCCAGTAGCTGTCAGCTGTCAAACTCGAAACTCGAAAGTGTATGTGCAGTGCAGTGTCAATAACCGACAAAACAATCGTATTAAAAACACAATAGCTCCAGAATGGGTATTTGCTCTTCGTGCTTCAGAAACTCATCCGAAGACTACACGTCTCCAGATATAGTAAATTGCATACAATCACAGAAAATCAATTATTGCTCCAAATGGGTCACACAATCCAACAAGTAGGTATTTCTGTCATTAGGAAACCAGAAGAAGACAACAAGCAGAAGCCGCACAGCGCCGATTGCAGGAGCAGGAGAACCGAGGGATCAAAGACCCGGAGAAAGTAAAGCAGCTCCAGAAGCGAGCTGAAAATACTCACCGATTAGAGGACGCGAGTTACCAGCAGGGATCCTCCCAACAGCAATCTGGCCTCCGTTGGCAAGTTTCTTAAAACTCTCCGTAACGTCAAGTCATATGTGTTCGTCAGCACTCGGCAGTCATTATAAATTTGGTATTAAGTTATGATAAGCTTTAATCACTTTGTGATATTAATGTTAACATCACCTTCAAGGATATTTTTGGTATTTTGATGTAACTCTTAGCTGAAGCATTTCCTATCCTTCAAGTGTGTAATAATTACATTTTTTCAACATTATAATATAATATTTGAAATATACAAAATGCACTTATTATGTACTTATACCTATTTACAAATAATACAATCAAACAATGATTTTTGTTTCAAGAATATTTAATTTATTGTGAGATAATACAACAGAGTTCACAAACTATTAACTTAAAATTATTAATCATACTCTCACGTACTCTCCGCAATTATTAAAAAATTAAATTTTTCTAAAAAATGTGCGTATATGTGGCATCACAGTGGAAAGTGATTGCTACGCTGCAAGGAATCTGCACCAGCCCTCATGTTTCTCTCATAATTCCTTTTTCCACCACATGACGTACATTTAAAATGAAACTAAAAAGCTGATGCAATTATTTCTGCACCAGTTGCATCTACAGCTAGAGATCTCTTTGGGTGAAAAGGTAAGCACAGGAAAAACACAATACTACTTGATATGTAAAGAACCCATCTAGAGAGTCTTAAGCCAGGTCCGCTTACTGTTTTTCCGAATTCTTCCTTTAACCAATCACTGTTCCGCCGGATGCGGATTTTAATTTCGTCGCTCAGCATAAACTTCATCAAGGTTGCGAGTAATACTACACACTTTATTTGAAAAGTCCTAGCCGGCAAGCAAGATAACATTTAGATAAATTGTATTTTGTAAAAACCACAAAACGGTCTATGCTAGCCTTAATTAGTGTCATATAATCAGAGCCAGTTGTTTGTGGTGATAAAAAAAGCTAAAATTCGTTTTCAACATTCTGAAAGTGGTGAATTGGTGGTAATAATTATGTTAATTTTCGCGATTGGTGGTGAAATGGAAAAAAATTATTTTTGTAAGAATAATTGTGAAATAGGACGCGCGAGCGACCTCTCACTAGCGAGACTCGGCGCGTGCGCATGCGCACCCCTGTTCAAGGTCATGTAGATGCGTCATTCCATGCTCAGCAGCCAACCAGCTGGCACCCCCATACACTCTTTGGCTGGCACTGACAGCTGGCTTACGAAAAAAACAGTGTGATTCTTTCTATTTCGTGGTACTTAAGACACAGATCGAGGAAATTTTAGTAAAATATATACTCGGAATCGGGAAATGTTGCAAAACACGTAGGTTTGGGACAAAATCGCGTGAAATCGCGAGAATTCGTCAATATCGCGTCAAAACACAAATTTCGCAAAAATTCGCGAGAAAAAGATACATATATTTGGAATCAGGAGTGTATGAAACGTAAAGATATGACAGAAAATTCATGTTTCTAAACATTTCGCGTTTATCGTGGAAACCAAAAACAACTGGCCCTGCATATAATCATTTCAATTCAAAAATATGCCTACAAATACCTAATAAATTTAGCCAGTGAGTAACTCAATAGAGTAATAATTAATTAGGTACCTAATGGACCAATGGTGATGGGAGGAGTCAATGTAGTTATCTTTACTCACACTAGAGCAGAACTGTCCAGTGTGGGAGAGGTAGCCAATTAAACGTGTGAGTGAAAGACAGTTGAATTTCAAGGTGGATCAATTTGCTTTCCATTAGCATTAGCTAATTAGCTGTCACAGCCTTCTTGACGGTCACGACCCACATCCTTCTGTCATCTGTTTTATTCGTGATGTCACATAGCAAGATAATGACTAGTGGTCCATTATCCTCAAATTTTTTATTGTGGCCGTGGGCATTTTTTAATCATCATCTATCATCATCTAGTACAAGGCATCAATTGTTTCCTACAATGAGAACATTCCTTGGCAATCTTAATCGTAATGGACATCTTTGTTGGGAATTATTCAGTTTCCAACGCAGGTTTTACAAGTAGTATGGCACAGTAGCATTATCTTTACCACAAGGGAAGAAAAATAGAATATGCAAGAGCCTTGGAAATGGATGCATTCTTTTCAGGTGTCAAAGGTCAACTGTAGAGTCAGTTAAACCCGGGTAACTACACGTGATTGGTTGATCCGTTTCCATTTATCTAAGAAAACTTCCGAGACAACTTTAAGAAGATTAAAACACACGTACATTTCCTAACAAATTAAGCCTTTTTGTGGGGATTTTCTTCCCCTTCTCTCGTGGTTACTCGATACCAAAGAGAAAATAGACCACATTTTACATTATCTAGTTGGCTCTGCTTTTCAAAAAATTGCATATGCAGTAACGTGATCTTAATATCTATTCACTGTTATGAAACATTGTTGAAAAACATTAATAGATGATATCTAATATCTATTCATTGTTATGAACCATTGTTGAAAAACACTAATAGATGAGGATCACGGTACTGCATATGAAATTTTTTGAAAAGCAGAGCCAACTAGATAATTTAAAATGTGGTCTATTATGTAACTACCTAAATGTCACAATTATCAATAGGCTACCTATCAACAATGACATAATAATTTCAAACTTCATGAGAAATGAAAATACAATCTGAAGTTTGAAAGAAAGGCACTTGAGACACCTGTGCTATATCTAATACCACAAAAGTTCTAAAATAAATAGGAAATGAACATTAAACATGTCTCTCGAGTCCACTTTACTCCATAATGTTTAGCTGCAAATCTTTGGTGACAAAATTAATAACAGTCTTTAATACCAATGCCTGTGCTGCTTGGTCTTGAAGCAATAACATCGGAGCTAAAGCAATTGCATCTTCTATACGCAGTTCACTTAGAACCGTCGTTATCGAAGCCGCCAATCTCGCCTGTTGCACCGGGGACATGTCGTACATGATGATTTCCGACACCGATTTGAACTTGTTGGAAGTCCACATGGCTGCAGTTAAACCTCCGAGAGCTCCGCCTTGTCAAAGAAAGAATATCACAAATGAAGAAAAATGAATATTGGTGCTCAATGTTTCATAAGTTATTACAATCATTATCGTTTCTCGAGAACGAGAAATTTCTTTTATATTAAACACATGAAAATTGTGATAATATGGCTTATAATACATTTAGACAATCAATTATTATTTACCTATTGCTAGACCGATCGGTCCTAGGAAAATTCCACCCACTGTGGCACTGGCTCCAGTGATAAGACCACCCTTGACAGATTCTTTCACTGCCACTCGCAGATTATTGTTTTCCGCGAGAGTGGCGACCACTCGCATCAACTCCTGGGTATTAATTGGCATTGTAAGAAATCACTTAGTAAGTTTCACCGAGCACTCACAAACAATTTAAAGTCTCAAATATGACGAAAAGATTATAAAATCTCTCGAAACCTTAACCTTACATATCCAATAATCCAACTAACTCCACCGCCTAATTTTCTTGCATGATAATGACATTTCGTCATGTTGGCCAGCCTGAACCCAGCTCTGGAGCGGGAAATTGAACCGGCAAAAAATTAACAAACCAACAGGCGAGGGACGTTTCAAGTAAAAGCTCAACCTAACATGCAGGTAAAGTAATTTTTTGTGGGCTAACGGGGCAAGATAATTACAATCAGTTTGCATATTTAAATAAAGGATGACATTTGTAATTTTACCTATATTTTTTGTGTTTTTTGTGAATCAAAATTTTGGAACTTTTGGAAATTGGGGAGGAATAAACCAAAATAGTTTTAATGGCAGTCAATCTCTTCGTAATAAAAATTGTTAATGAAAATTGTTCATGAATCAAGATTGCAATATTTTGTGTTTACAACCCATTTTACTGGGATTAAGTGTCTTGAATGGGTATAAATATAATGGTAATTTTCGGGAAAAATATTATTTTTTTGAGTGCCAAATGGAAATTTGAAAACAAAAAATATAATATATGAATATGTTCAATAATGACACACCTATTTAAAATGAGGAACTTTTAAAATGAAATTTTTTTATTTCGAATTGATTGACTGCCATCAAAACTATTTTGGACAATTTCTAAAATTTTGATTCAAAGGTATAGGTACCTATTATTTTTACAAAAAAATATAGAGAAAATTACAAAATGTCATCCTTTATTTAAATATGCAAACTGATTGTAATTATCTTGCCCCGTTAGCCCACAAAAAATCTATCGTGTTGCAAAATACCCCAAAAATTACCCTTTGCGCCCCCCTGGGGGGGGGGTGCTGTCCCAAAGGACAGATGTCAAGGTGAAAGCGTAATGTGCGTACCTCGAGGTACCCAAAACCACTTTCAGATCTTCCGGGATCTGTGGGGGGGGGGGTCCACTACGGCTGGCTCATGGTCTGTTGTCTTTATTTTTCATGAAGGATACAATTACAAAAATGGCGATATTCAGCCACCACAGGCGCCTGTTCTTTAGTAGAAAATTCATCAGTGGATTTTCTTTACACTCTCTAAGCCCAGAATAGTACGTATGTACCTACACAAGTTTCAAGACTCGAATGGTGAGCCATAAACGGTGGCGCAAAAATAAAACGTTTCTAGTTTCTGATTTTCGATTTTAAAAAATTTACAATTTTTGATAAGTGACTTTACTCTAGCATTGCTCCTTCGTCCCACCAGGACGAAAGCTAGAGTGAAGCCACTAATATCGAAAATTTACCAAAAAAATTAAAATAATAAAATAACCAGGATGGTCGCATAGTCTCGGGATATATACCTACTTTTGAATTTCACAAAATGGTTGAGTTGGGAGAAGTGAGGGTTGAGTGCATAAACAATGTTCTGATTTTCCTAGTCAAATTGCATAACTCCCCCCACGCCACAGAATATATTTTATAGAAGTTAATAGTATCTAAAATAAACTAAAATATTTTATGAGAATCTTTCTTTTTACTTGACAATATTTTTGCTTTTGATGATCTTATCAGGAAAATATGGATCATTTTCACTTTTCATTTCAGCTCGATCGGAGGAACGACCTGGATGGTTATTCTTGAAATAGTTATCACGTCATAAGTAATGACTCATAAGAAAGTCATAATATTAACATGGTGAGAGATAGGACAAACTTCCTTATGACATCATAACTTGGAGTTATGACGTGATAACTTTTTCAAGAATAAGCCCCCAGATCTCACCAATAATAGGAATGCAAACATATAAACAAACAAAAGCGGAAGTACAAGACAATTTTTTTTTTAAATAACACCTGTTCGAATTTTCGCGCCAACAGCTTATCCAATCAGCGGTAGAACACGAAACTCTCGCATTCAAGGTCATATATTTTCTTGTTTGGTGTTGGTAGCTACTGCAAAAAGTGAGGTTACGTACGGCGTTACGTCAGCTGCTGATCAATATCCAAATAAGGTCATAATCTGCATAGCGATCGTCAATACTTTTCAAAATCAATAGTTAATATTTGCTATGTTCATTTAAATCTTCGTTCATGTATTCGTTCAAAGAAAAGGTATGTAATTCACTTTTTAGGTTCATAATTTGTTAAAGGAATTGGTTCTTATTGAATTTAATGGCCATTCTCAGAGTGGGTGTCACCGCGGTGGAGACCAAAGTGGAAACACCTCAACTTTCGGTCTATTCGCTTTGGGTGACACCTAGTCTT
Source organism: Leuctra nigra (assembly GCA_934045905.1). Taxonomy (NCBI): domain Eukaryota; kingdom Metazoa; phylum Arthropoda; class Insecta; order Plecoptera; family Leuctridae; genus Leuctra; species Leuctra nigra. The sequence continues at coordinate 33,877,849 of OW203766.1, forward strand.
CATTTATTACTTTTAAATTAATTTTGAAAAATAATAGTGTTGCGTCTTATAGGGAATTATCTTAGCTAGGTACCTACTTACCTAAGTACCTAGGTATGTACTACCTACATAAATAAATGTTATCATGTCAACCTAATTCATTACACCTAGTCTGCCAGCTCTTGAGCCACATGAGACATGTGAGCTGTCATGAGTGACAAGTAAAAAGCATTCAAGTGAGACGAGATAATATATTGAAGCATATTCCTATAAAATATGCTTCCTTAAAGCATATTAGGTCTGCTGATTATTCGTCATTCACTTTCTACACCAGACTGTTCCATTGACATAAGTGTAAATTCAGGCCGAAGTTTAGATCCGGGTTTCAGATAGTGTATGACGAAAGAGCAACATTTTCGTTGTTTAAGTTTAAGTCTATTGGTTCACATAGATTTTGTGGCAGTTAGAAATACGTGTACTCAAAGTGAGACAGCATTGGTGCACCGTTGACAAATCATCAGGTACTAATATCTAACTAACGATATTTCAGATTTATTAGGCACATATTTTTTTAAGATAGAGTAGTCTTCAACACTTCAATGACGACTAATTAGTACCTATTGGTAATTAAACCTAAAAATGGATCCCATTTTGTAAATTCCATGCCGTAGTACGTACACCTGATGTTTTGACGTAAATAACTTGATCTTGGTGTTTACTGATACGTTTTATTACCCATCTTCATGGCATACTTTGAGGTGCATTGCTTTGCGCAGTAAGCAATACATCCAGGGGTCGGACGGATTACTTTTAGGCAACATTTTTCTTCAATGTTTCGACTGTGGAAAATGTGGTTGTTTATAAAGTGGCATCATTTTCTGTACCTTTAAGTCGCACCATATCTTTTCTCAATTAATTTAAATTTACTAATTGACAATATCGCTGTAGCCTTTCATAAAATGTGGATGATAATTTAGATCTTGATTAAGTACTCCTGATCATCTAGAAGTTTAGAAGATTGCAATAATAATAATCTTCCTCCCGGTTCCAAGAGTTGGGTCGGGGGGTGGCGAGGCCACCATTTACTAGGGCCCGGACTCCTAAGCTAGCTGGCCAGGCTTGGCTCTTCCTCTTCGTTCTTCTTCTCTACCAGTTTTTTCCACTTCTTCCTGTCTTCCCACCACCTTCCTTCTTCCACTTCTTCCCACTTCTCCAGTCTCTCTTGTACATCTTCTGCTACCAGCTCTCTCCACTTTTCCCTCGGTCTTCCCACTCTCCTTTTATCACTTCTCGCAGCTTCGAACTCCCGACGCGGTATTCTCTCCCTCTGCATTCTCTTCATGTGGCCAAACCACCGTAGCCGCTCTCTCCCCATTTTAAATGCCAACCTCTCTACCTTCAAGTCTCCTCTAATCTTTTCACTCCTGATCTTGTCCATCTTAGTTACTCCTTGTATGCTTCGTAAAAACTTCATTTCTGCTGCCTGCAACTGGCTCTCCTCCTTTCCTCCGATCGCCCACGTTACGGAACCGTAGGTGAGTATTGGCAGGAAATAGCTTTTGAAAAGGAGTATCTTGCATTTCTGGGGGAACTGCTCATTCCAAAGAAGTTTCCTGACTAACTGGAAAAATGTGTTAGCCTGTTGCACTCTTGATGTTATCTCTCTTCCTATTTTTCCATCCTTAGTTAGCCAGCTCCCCAGATACTTAAACTCTCCTCTCTCCGCCAGTTCCAAGCCCCGTAGCCTGATATTCACATTTCTTGTTGCCTTCCTCTCCATTACTAGTGTCTCACTCTTTTCCTGACTTATTCGCATACCGTATTCTTCAGTCATCTGGCTCCATCTATCAATCTTTTCTTGAACACATTCGCTGGTTTCTCCCCACACTACGATATCATCTGCATATACCAGTGTATTCGTCTCCTGGTCTTCGCTTGGTTCTACTTTTCTCAGCAGCTCGTCCATGACAATGACAAATAGTGTTGGGGAAAGAACGCTGCCCTGTCGAAGTCCTTCCTTCACCTCAAACCATCCTGTCTTCCCCTCCACTGTTTGTACACAGCTCTCGTTCTTCTCATATGTGCTCTTGATTCTCTCAATCAGACCCAATCCCACCCCCTTCCGCTTCAGACATTCCCATACTTTCTTCCTTGGTAGGCGATCGTAGGCCTTTTCCAAGTCTAGAAAAACCATGTACAGTTTTTCTCCACTCTCCCACTTTCTCTCCATGACTTGTCGGATAGTGAATATTGGATCAATGGTTGATCTGCCTGGCCTGAACCCATATTGTTCCTCCCTGAGCTTTTCCTCTACTACTTCTTTCAGTCTAAATTCCACCACTTTTTCGAATACTTTGGCACATTGACACATCAAAGTAATTCCCCTGTAGTTGCTGCACTTCTTCCTGTCACCCTTTTTGTAGATTGGTACAATCACTCCCTTTCTCCAATCGTCCGGTATGGTCCTCTGTTTCCATGCCGCACTCATTACTCGAAACAACCATCTTTTTCCTATTTCCCCAGCAGCTCTTACCATCTCCACTGTTATCTCATCTATTCCGGGTGATCGACCATTCTTCATCTCGTTTAGCGCTTTCTCCACTTCTCCCTCTCTCAAAGCACACTTCTCCTCTTCCTCGTTCTCACTCTGTAGTATTCCACTACTTTCTGGTAGTGCCACTCCATCAACATTCAGTAGTTCCTTGAAGTACTCTTTCCACAGTGCCTGTACTTCTACTGGGTCATTGATCAATCCTCCGCAAGCATCCACCATGCATGCCTGTCCAACTTTTCTTGTCCTCTTTTCCTTTATTATGCCATAAAGCCTCTTTTTATTGCCTTCAAAATCCGTTTCTAGTTTACCAGCAAGTTCTTCCATGGACTTCTTCTTTTCTTCTTCTACTGTCTCTCTTACTCGTATTTTCCACCTTCGGTATTCGGCCTTGTTGAGGGTAGATCTATCGGCCTCGTACGTTTGCCAGGCGGTTTGCCAGATTGCAATATTAATTAAAATTATAATGAAGATAGTAGGTACCTACCTACTTCAATTAACTCATCACACTACATTTATTGTTGTATCACAATCACAAAGTATAGATACTTAGGTATTAAATGTTAATTGTTGTACAGGACACCCTCGGAATAAGTTTGGTAATCGCTCTAAGAACGAATTTCCAGCAATTTTGCGTTGGATTTTTGACCTTATGACGAATTGCAAAAACAGAAATATTCACTGATTTTATTTCCACCACCGTAGGACCAAGTTGGTAGTCTCTCTGGAAAGTGAAAATGTGGTATTTTTGTAACTTAGGCTGGGAGTTATTCCCTTGTAGTCAAGCACTGTCATCTATCTTCTTCTAATTAATCCGTTTTGTCACTAGGCTGCAATTGGTAAGAGATAAACCTTAGAAGTGGACGTATTTGCGGGCATCGAAATCGAGAACTAGGAAAATCCCCACTTAAGCATGGATATATCAACGTCTATCAAGGACAATCAATCAGAAGAGGACATTGGAAACAATAAGAACATTACTGATAAACTGCAGCTAAGAGAAAATAATCGACAACAAGAATGTGATAAACGGCGTCAGGATAAAATCAATTCATCAGCGGAAACTGAACAAACCTCCTATTTTAGGAAAGTTCTTTTCGAAAAGTGTACTGAGATTGAGAAAGCTCTGAAAGCTTTGAAGGATGTAAATATATCTCAACTCCCTGCTGAGTTTGATAAAATTAACAAAGATATTATCTCTCTGCAGCGGTACGTCGCGTCATCAACATTATTTCTGAAAGTCTATGATATTCGGAAGTCTCAGGAAGTGACAGATTCCCTCAAGCAAACATTCCAGCAGATGGAGTTGGAACTTTTACCAAAGAAGAAGTTTGGTTTCAAAGCTCGCAAAGCTCCGGCTCCTACAACTAAAGACCCAGAAGATTCTGCAGATTCGAGAGAGAAAAAACCAGTTATCTCATTATCAGAAGCTTTCAGTTATATAGACACCAACTTTGGCTTTTCCAACAAGAAAAATGAAAATTTAGTCCTCACTCATGAAACAATTTCCAAGAAAGACGTATCACTCACTAACCTCGAAGAATGCACAGTGCAACTGCTCAGCTCGTGCAGCTCGCTGGCGATGATCGGTCTGAAGAGGTGTCGTATCCTCGCCGGCCCGGTGAACACGTCCGTCTTCGTCGAGGATTGTTCCGACTGCGTGTTCGTCGTTCCGTGTCAACAGCTGCGCGTCCACGACACGACCGACAGCGACTTCTACATCCACGTCACCAGTCGCGCCATCATCGAAGACACCAAGCGAGTCAAGTTCGCTCCGTACAACTGGACTTATCCGGAGCTGGGAACGCACTACGAAGAGGCGGGATTGGATCTGAAGAGCAACCATTGGGACACGATCGACGATTTCAACTGGCTCGCCATTGATAAGCCTTCTCCTAACTGGTGCATTTTAGCCGAAGAGGATAGAATAGTTGACTGGACACTTGCCGATACCAATTGAATCCTTTCTGTGACTTCTTGAGTGCTACGACAAGAATTAAGACAGAATTCTGTATATTACGATCCTTGTGTTCTTGGCTTCATTTTTTACTTATTATTTATTTTCTGATGAAAGTTGATCCCACATTTTTTCAAAGAGTTTGAGGCATAATCACTATGTTTACAATGTGACCTGAACCACATTCGAGTAGGTAAATTTCAATCGATATGTACTAACTTTATTTATTTTAAATCTTGCAGGATATTGGTGGTTCTCCAATCGCTTGCCAGCTTACTAACAGCTTTGGTGCACTCGGTGTCACATCGTGGTGGTCAAAATGCCTTAAATTCAAAAGTTACAATGGCGGGATCGACACATTACAATATAAACCAATAAAAAGTTCTGTACGCTTACTACTAAAATAAATTATAATTTGCATCAACTACATCCTCTATTTGATCTGCCACCAAAGTGTCAGCGCAATGGCACTCTTCGCTCCCGTGATAATAACAGTGAGTCTCAGCGTGGTTACTCTCTTGGGCGACCGACTAGTCGCAATAAGTCGCAACGACTTGCATCGTGCCCTAGCCGACAACGCAACACATGGAATAATCGGGTTGCTGACGTGGCTCTTTGTGTCGCTGCGTCTTAATCAGTCCAACATTGATCGATTCTGGAGCGTTGCGTTGTGCGGGTTTCTCTCGTCTGCCATTGATATTGATCACTTCCTAGCGGCACATTCTACGCAACTGCAGGTAATATTGATTTCTCTAGATGAACATTATCTAGATTGAATTTGATTTTGGTTCTGTTTAGTTTTGTTAATAATTTGTAATGTTACAAGCATACATTTAGACCATCAGAGGCTCTATTCTATAACTTCAAGTTCCCGATTCTAAAAATACAACTTATCCTCTGAATTTAGTTGGAATGATTAGTGAAACTTGAAAGAATACCTGTACGTTGCCAGGCTGCGCGCGACCTGTCTTCACGTCCGTTCCTCCACTGCACATCTGTGCCGGTGTCTGCCTGCCTGCTCGTCATCCTGCTCACTCGTTCTCCGTGGCTCCACCGCACGTCGTGGCTCGTGGTGGCGGCACTGGTCAGTCACCACACTCGCGACGCTGCTCGACGCGGGTTCTGGATGTGGCCGTTCGGCTCCACGCCTCCGTTGCCGCACTACGTCTACGTCGCCAGCATCGCACTGTTGCCACATGTACTGCTGCTCCTAATGAACTGGACGGAACCTGAGCCGAGTCACAAAGGGGCGGTGTCGACGGTTTAGTGCAGGTATGTGGACTTTATAGTGTATGAGGATGTCCCCTTCTTCTGTCAAATCAAGATTTGGCAATATTAGTGAAATTTTTTTTTTTTTTAACTTTTATGAAATATTTTGTTATTTGGAATTCTATTAATTTTTACTCAAGAACAAAGCACCATATTTTATATTGTAAGTCATTGTATCAGTGACTTAAATTTGAATTTATATAAAAGAAAATGAAAATGTACACAGAAAAAAATACAGTAATTTCGAGAAAGCCCTACTACACAAAATTGCAAGTTTCAACTTTAGACACTAGACAAACCTTAGAACTTTAGACACTTGGGTCACAATTTCACAAGTCACAATAGATGACAACTCAAACGTTAATTAGCCAAAAATAATGCAACATTTTTACAGAAGGAAAATATAGGTAGGTACATACATATTTTTTATATGTAGGTAACTACATAGTTACCTACTTAACAATACTTGTCTGTTGACTAAAATTATAAAATATTTCAATGTTTATGCGCTATGAAAAAATTCATGTGATCATTTTCCTAGGCACGTAGGTAGGTATTGTCATTTATTTACATGTTTATGTAGGTACGTAGTTGGTACTTATGTCACAGCTTATGCATTGTTTCAAGATGACTAATACCAGTAACAATATCAATATTAATATGCTGCTCAATTCATATCGGTCAGCCAGCTGATACAACACTGATCAAGTTGTATGCTTTATCTCAATCACTAGTCTTATCTAGACAATGGGATTATATCCAACTGGAGCTATCAATTCTGTTATCACATAGCTAGTGGAATTGCAACAGCGTTGGGTTTGCACAGTCTGACAACATTCACATCGATCAGTAGTCTTGCACACATTACATCGCATTGATTGGGAATAATACACGGCGGGCAAGATGAATTCGGTATGTCGTTGTTTTACAACTAGATTTTATTCAACTTGAGTACTTAATTTTACTTTATTATTACTGATAAAAGATGATCTTGTAAAATAAATAATTTTGAATTTTTTATCTTTGCCTTACAAAAAGAGGGAAGAGGTTATTATTTTTTTGTTCTATTTTGTTTTGTTATTCAACATTTTGTTTAAATTACTATACCTATCTGTGTGCTTCATTGCAGCACTCTTGAGAAAGGGACTATTACGATAATAATAGTCCTCACATTGGCAGAATATCAAATTATATCCCCCCCCCCCCCCCCCCAGTAGGAAACTACTGACCCCTTGCAAAAATATTTTAAAAAATTATGTACCTACTACCTACCCACCTAATACACTACACTGCAGCTTTAAAATAATAATTTATTTTTATTGAAATGAAAATTTAGGAAATTAATTTTAGATTCTCTACTATTTGTTTCTCTTTATTTTATGAAGTTGAAGGCTTGAACTAAAGTCTAGAATAAAGTTGAGTGCAGGTTTCTCCAGGATTCCGAATGTAAGATTAGTTTCATCAACACACTTTATACTGTCCTTGTAAATATTTTATACAGCTCTACCTAGTTTATACAAAACTGTTTTTACCAGAAAATCATAACCAACATTCTTCTACTGGCCCATGCTACTATGTTTATTGTTTATACCTACTATAGAAATCTGGATTAAGGTAATCTGGTTTACAACTTTGTAACATTGTGATTGATTAATGATTACATTCCTCATAAAATTTGCTTGTCTTTTTCTCCTACTTGAATTCATGATAAAATACTTAATTTTATCAGGCTGTCTGAACATTAATAACGTTTTCAAAGTATACACCTAACTGTACAAGTACAATTTACCTACAACTTTATTATTTCTTAGAAATTGTGTGCTCGTAAGATAAGCACAACATTCACAATCTATGATGACGTTATATTCTGACATTTTATCTTTATCTCGTCATTTGTCAAGGCAAGATATCAAAGATACCGCTTCACCGAATCTAATTCCAATGTCATTCCTAATAATAGGTAGACTATATTCCCTTCATTCATTATTGCATAATTTCCTTTCCACATACCTACCTACATTTTATCAAGACAGAGGATTTGAAGGATTATAATAGTTTTTTCATTTGATAAATGGAGATTATTGATTCATTAGATGTATTTATTGCTTTGTTCCCAAAATGAAAATCCTGTTTGTAAATATGTTTATGTAACTTTATCATTGGTCTAAAAAGCGTACTGGAGATTATGTATTATTAGATGTTTTATTGGGTAATATAGGTACATTTGGCCAAAGTACCTAAGAACAGTGTTTGAAAGAAATAGATTGGCTACTGGTCAGTTTCCTTGGCAGTCAGTCATTGTTATTCAATCATGGACTTCATCGGATGATGCCATCAAATCATTTGATTTTTCAATTATTTGAATTTCAACCCCAAAAGACGTTTACATAAAAAGGTCTTATGTTAGTGAGATGTTTTCGGAACCATCAAGATGCAAGGCAGTAGCCATGACGGCTTGTTCCATTGATTGTGCTCTTGGCCCTGAAATAGAGCGTTGGTTACGTTTCACCGCCAGAAGAAGAAAGATTGCTCTTTCAAAACATTGCCAACAGTCCTTTTCAGGGCCAACAGCACAGCCAACGGAACAAGCCGTCATGACCGCTGCCTTACATCTTGTGTTAGTTAACCCTACGTAAGCTTCACAAGAATGGATTCTTGTAACGACAATGTTTCAATTTATCATTTATGTTCTAGACTACAACTCCTGTCCCTGCAAAAGCCGAAGACGTATGGATCATCACCGGCGTCCTCTCCTCGGCGATGCTGCTCCTGATCATCCTCGTCCTGATGCTGATGTGGCACGTGAAGAAGCTGAACACTCGCGTCACGTACATGGCTCCGGAAGACGGCGATCACGCGTTCAGAGCGCCGACGATAATCCCCAACGAGGAGCTCGGCAAGAGAGGATTCTCGCAGTATGGCGGATCGCCTATCAACAGTCCGGCCCCGACAGGTTACAACACTCCGGACTATTCCGTTGTCGGCCGACCGATATCGGTCTACACCGCCCCGCAGACGCCCTACACCGCCCCGCAGACGCCCAACAAGTTCTAAACATGATTCATACAAGTCGTTCAGCCATTACAGAATTCATTTTAACTGATATAAATTGCTGACTTGGTCATTTTACATTTTTATGTAAATTTTATCATCAAAATTTTCCCACCTACTCAGACCATTGCACTTTGTGCTGCTGTCGTAAATTAGGTGTACTATTTTATTGAAAATAAGACTGTATCAGTCGTAAACTAATTTAATTCCTTTAGTTAAATTGTAACATGAGGTTAAACCATGCAGCTACAATTTTTTTTTAAATAATCCTCATCCTAAGATTAAAAGAAATGCTTATGAAATGCTTATACTATTGGGATTTAGTTTTTAAAAAAAGGCAGTGCTCATCTTATCTTAGCTAACAAAGAATGGTAAAATTATGTTATCATCCCTTAGATCTTAGAGATTAATGTACAAAGACATTAAACACATACAATCCCTGTGAACAAGAATCGGGTTACTGAAGGATCATTGTGATATTTTAGATTATCAGTGAACAGTAGAATTCTAGTTTAAATCATTTTAGTTTATGTAATGAATGACTGCTAATCTTGCCTCTTTCTGGATTAGACTAGTGCACAGTGCCTTACGTATCTTGCTTTGTATGTATCCGAACGTAGAGTGACCGATGAAGAAGTTTTTACTTTTTAACAGTATTTCCGTGGCGAATTCTATGTACTATTGGTCCTGTAAAAATTAAAACAGTCTTATCATTTGTTCACTTGAACTTTATTCGTTAATAATTTGATTGAACACAGCAGAAGAGTAAATTGTGTTGAGTACAACTTATTTTAATACATGTACAAGCAGGTAAATATAGGAATTATGTTATCTATGTTACATCTACCTCTGTATACACTTGAGATCAGACTTCTCTGACTTCGTGAGCGAACGATATCCAAAACGAGGAAGTAGATATAATAAACAGCTTTCAAGATCGCCAATTAATTAATAGTAACTAATTAGTAGCGCTGTTTTCTTTTAAATAATGAAGTCATTGTTAAGAGGAAGGACAATTCTGCCAACTGCCTTTTTTGGGATTCTGACCATCTCATTGACGATAGACTGTGTTCAGGCGACAGAGTTGTAGCATGTTGTAGTAATGCCTTTGAAATTCTTTTACCACTTTTTAGAAAAAATTGATCTTGAACTTATATGAGTGGCTTGCATATTCAAAATCTTTTATGTGACAAAATGACTGCTCATAACATTTAAATCTTGGATCAAGTTTTCAGAACAGTGGTCCATGCACATCAAAGGGAAGTCATTAGGTACTACAACTTCTTACTTCGTCACTTCACCTTTCTCATTATTTTCAATGAGAAAGCCATAGTCCCAAAATAGACGGAGGTCTTTATCAGTGACCCTTCCTCAGGTTCTATTGAAAGAACTTCATATTTGATTCATATTTTTGTAGTTGCAATTAAATTTCACTAATCACTTGCCTCTTTATGTACTAGAATTGCATTATTTATTATACTGTATTTGATTATTTACCTACTAATGGACAGCCGTGTAACTATCAATCGTTTTCTATGTAGGTACTTATGATACTATGTACAGATATGATATTTATTCTCTTCATTAAACTTTTGTTTTCTACTTCGTGAGTGAATATTTTGCCATCATTCCTTCCCCTTGTTAAGCTGCTTCTGCAAGCGGCGCATCGTGCTCTGCGGGTCCGGTGAGAGATGGACATCGCTACTTCCGGAGCTCCAATCATAGACATTCGCTGCCATCGCTGGCGACTTCGGCACACTTGCTTTCAACTCTTGACGCTTGGGATCAACTCGCTTGGTGATTCCGAAGATGTTGGGCTTCTCGAACGTTGTCGAGCGATCCGAGCTGGAGTTTGTCGCAACTTCCGTATCATCGTGTTTCTGTAGCAGAGCATCGAATTGGTCCAGAGAGGAGCTTGTTGGTGGACTGTTCTTCTGCTGAGAAGACGTGATTTTCTTCTTCTATAATAAAAACAAAAACATTTAGTACTATTTAGGCAAGCTAACATAATACATGAATACTTGTATGCATTTTAAATACGTAGTAAGATAGTGAATTTTCGTACCTGTATATCTTTATTCATCTTACTGGACTTCAAAGCAGGGTTTCCTATTATGTGCTTATTGTATAAATTCCTTGATAGTTTGGTGTGGTTTTTCACTGAATTTACTTTCGGTGATCCAAACTCCGGTGACCCAAACTCCGGTGACGAGGAGGATGATTTCATATTCTTGGCTTTCGAAGGCTGAGGTTTGTGCTTTTTCCACTGATTGAAAATATGTGAATCGCTCTTGACAGCAAGTTGTTGCTTTGATTGTTGTACACTCGTTGGCTTTGAGGTACTGTCATCTATTTGGGCAACATCGAACGAGACATGACGTTTGTTTTTGGATGATTTCTTCATGTGAGGGGCGGTAATTGGCTTGTTTTCAGCAGTCGTAATTTGCTCTGTAGGTGGAATTACTTTTTTTTCATTTTTGACCTCATTCTTATTCTGAAAAAAATCTTAGCTCTTCAATGTGTATGGTTTATTACCATATCAGTAGGTATACTACTGATAATAATCCAAAATTTCGAAAACTCATGCAAACCTGGAGATTCGTATCTGATGAATGTTGTTCATCATAATTCCTTTTCATAACTCGATCAACATAAAGAACCTTCTTTATGAATACAAAGGTTCTGTTCAATGATGATAAGCACTCGTAGCAAATACTCTTGGAAAAATTATCATTCTTCGAAATCTAAAATGAATTAAACCACAGTTTTTAGCAATAATCCTTACTCTCACTCTGAAATGTAATTAATTGAAATGGATTCCTAGAAGAAGTAAGGCTCGGAGGTTGAAAATTTACTACCTAATACATACCTAGGTACCTACTACTCGGAATCTGTTTCCCTTATTCTTTGGAGCCATAGTACCTACCTACCTAGGTACATTGGTTGGACAAAAATTCAGGAGAAATGGTATTCTATGTATACGTTTTGCCTTCAGATTTCATAATAATTTTTAAGTATCTAGGTAGTACTTACTTACCTTTATTGGGAAGCAAGACTGTATTTTCTGGAGAACTTGCTTCTCCATGCCATCAGTCCCAAATATATTAACCTGGAAGCATTCCTCCCTCAAACATAAACGACAAAGTATCATACGTGGATTCACACGAATCTTTTTATTAATATCACTATCGGGATTCATTTCAGCTATTTTTTATTTACGTTATTACCCAACAAAGGAATAAGTGCTGAGTTTTTTTGGTGAATGCAGAAAATCTCGACAACGGAGTTCTGGAGTTTGATCAATTTTATAGAACGTTCTATTTTTGCCGCCTATTTGAATTCGATGTTCCCATTGGCTGCTACATTACCGGCTAAACTACCAAGGTCGACGTTCATATTTTGACCACTTGGAGCAGTACCATCCAAAAGCACTTGTGATTCTGAAATGTGGATCACAGGTGGTAAGAATAGCGAATGAAATGAAATGTCAAAAGCAAAGCAATCAAATGAACTTTTTATGGTTATTGTAGTCTACGTTAATGTTTCTGTAGTGTGCTAAATAATGTAGCAGGGTGTTTTAAATTACAAATATTATCTTCTATGCGTAAATATCTAAGAACAGTAATACATGTAGTTAGAAATTTGACAAAAACGCCATTTTCCGCATCAAATACGATAAGACATAAAAAAATCTGTAGAATGGATTTTTGCGAAATGTCATCGACATCCAGTCGCATACCGGATTGGCTAAACAAATCGTTCATTGAAAATACTTTACGATTGGGTTACAAGGATTCTAGTTTGTGCATTGACAACTTTGAAGTGACACCTGTTACCTCTCCCGGTGACAATTACGTGAGCGAACTCTTCCGCGTCTCCATCGAGCTTGTAAACAACGGCAGGCATAAATCCGTGATCATCAAATGTCTTCCAACGGCAGAGTACAACTTACAATTCATCTGCGATGCGAGATTATTCGAGAAAGAGATCAACGTCTACAACAAGACACTTCCCGCGATGGATGCTGTAAATCTGGCTCCTCGCTGCTTCTTCACTCGCGATGATATGCTTGTTCTTGAAGATTTATCCCCGCTGGGCTTCAAGATGGTTGATCGCCGGCGTGGACTTGATCTGGAACACTGTTGCGCTGCAGTACGTACTTTAGCGCAGCTTCACGCCAAGTCCGTGAACCTCCAGGCGTCGGAACTTATTTCAAGATATCCAGAGACTGTTTATCACGACTACGATCACGCTCAGAAGTACATCAAGCACTCTCTGGTATCGCTAGCATGCGTCGTGGAGCAGTGGGAACCTCGTTATTCTCACTTCGGTGCTATCATTCGACGACTGTCAGAAACCGTTCTGGACGAGCTTCTGATTTTAATGCCGAGAACTCCAAGTCCAGAAGACCAACATCTCTTCGTTCTGAACCACGGGGACTTCTGGTCGAACAACATCATGTTCCGATACGACACGAACTCGACTATCGAGGAGGTCAGAATCCTCGACTTCCAGATGTGTCGCTACGCACGACTCTCGCTGGACCTTCAGTACTTCTTGTACACGAGCGTTCGAGAACAGGACCAGTTGCAGGCGGAGGACGTTCTTCTCGAGGCGTATCACACTGAGTTCTCGGCTGACTGTCGGGATCGGATCACTATGCAGCAACTGCGGGAGGATATGAAGCGAACGGAGATGTTCGGATTCGTCAATGCCTGCATGATGTTGCCAGTGGTGTTGGCTAATCCGGCTGAAGCGACGCCTGATCTCGCCAACGTGGCTGATAAAACTGCTATCTTTGACTGGCATGCCGGCGCACAGTTTAAACAACATTTCCAAACTATCCTTGAACTCTTTCAAGCGAAAGGGCTGTTCAAAGACCGGTGTTGACGGCAGGCTACGTAAAACCAAATAATTAATTCTCGCATCTGTAGTGGTGCTTAGTGAAATTCTTAGACTAGCTGTACCTATTTAAATAATTATTTATTGTGTTTGTGGTCCTATCTCTGTTGCTTCCTTGAATTTTATTAGACTGGAATTTTAGACAAAAATGATATGTTTAAATTGTGTTGGCTTAATTACATATTATTTGTTTTATATTACCTACATGTTATATTTTCTTATTGGCTAGTTTCATCTAGTGAATCACAACCACCTCCCATTCTCTCCCCCTCTCCTCAATTCACAGAAAAAAGGGTAAAAATTGAATTTTCTAACTGTGTATTTTGGTAACTCGTTTAGGACATCATAGTTTTTTTTATAAAATACATTTTATACTCCTTCATTAGGAAGTCAAATACACTTTCCGTAACTTTTCAAATTTCAAGACTCATATTTATTTACAAAATGATAATGCTGAAAATTTAACTTCAGAAACGAAATTATTTTTTACCATATAAAGAAGAATGTTGGGAAATGTGATAAAAAAAATTATTGAAATGATTGTATTTGACATACCTTATACAAACATTGAAAATAACATTCTGAGTAAGCTAAACTATTTTTTTTTATCATTCATAGAACCAAATTTTGTAACAGTGTTATGGAAGAGAATGAAATGAAAGATCAATATAATTTTGTGTTTTCTCGCACAACACGGGCCGAGGATGCAGTGAACAGACTATACATCGTGTAATTGCTGCAGAATCAGTGAACAAACATATCACTGTGTCGCGTGCCGTTGCCATGGTTTTGTCTCACCCCCCCCCCCCCCCCCCCCCTCCCCCACATCGCCGCAGGGGGTCATGGGATTGATTTAAATCATGTCACATTGCTTGGGATTGTAATGCTTTTGTCCAATGCATTTCAGTTATTGGGTTAATAATGATGCCATGGTATTGGGGACCATGGGTTGGGGAACAGTTCATTCAAGATAATGAATATCTTTCGCGAAGGAAAATAGCGGGAGATCGGGCCGTTTAATTGGAACTATCACAACATTCGTCATCGTCGTAGTTACTGGTGTTATGTCAGATATTTACCAAAATGTTCATCAATGAAATTTAAAACCCAACAATTCTTGCTTGGGGCATGCAAAAAATGGATCCATAAGAGGAAAATTGCATAATATTATTCAAGGAAGGGAAGGTAACCTACTAATAGGCCACGACCGCCTCATTCCCACCTTCCATCCTTTCCTACTCTTCACTGTTCCTCGTTCCTCGCTGCAGAACAGTGCGACGTTAGCCCCAGACAAAAAAATAGTAAAATGAAAGGAATTCTAATTCCATCAATATTTACACGTCATATGTACCTACTTACTGAGAATACTAATCTTAAAAGTTATACCACAATAAGAATAATCCCTTCCTTCATAGTTCTCAATTTCTAAAATTTCGTAAGTATTCTTAAATCTAATTTATCTATTTCAAGCTTCCCTATTACATTCAAATGACAATAATTTGGAATAAATCAGAAAAAACACTTGGCCAAAGTAATAACGGTATTTGAATGAAACGGATTGGCTATGGCCATGGTTCCAATTATCCTTGTCAGGTACGTAGTCTCGAAGAAATCAGGGCTAAATACAAGAGTTATAGTTATGTAAATGACGTTTAGTTAGCATAATATACTTCATAGGACGATGTCATAAAATCCGTATCAGCCAATCTCTTTCTTTTTAATACCGTTTTTAGTGGCAAAGTGTAGGTATAATTATAACAACGTACCAATTATTATTCTAAACGACTGTTCTTATAATTCGAGAAAATAAGGAACACCACTGCTGACCTCTGGTGGATTCTTTGGTACTAGCCATAAGGGGAATAATGGAGGATATCACGGGGATATTGATATAAATAAATTATATTAAATTTGCTTTAGTTGTTTGTTAAGGCTGAAAAAGTTAACTTGTAACTAAACTAAATCTAAATTTCAATTGTTGCTCCTTTTTCACTGCCCTATGTATGGAAACACGAACTTCAAAATAAAAAAGTGCATCTAAAAGGTTTCCTGCCTGAAGTGGCTCCATCACGTATCGCTTATTTGTTCGAATAGGCAGAGCAACTTAAATCCCTCTGACTTGTGAATCTGATGTGACTAAAACAATGGCTGCTCGTGTGTAGGTCACATGCCCCCCATCATTAGTCGCGAGTGTCGCCACGGGAGGCCGTGACGTAGCGCGTGCACGGCCTAATGGAGCGCCGGCATTGCACCGGTCCAGCGGGCGCAGTTGATTGCTGCACCGCCCACTGCATTGTCTCCCTGCATATGCACTCTTTAATGAGGATGATTCACACTAAAAGTCAATCGGCCGCTAGTTTACGCGCTAATTGTGCGGGAAGAATGATGTTTGTGTTTTAGGGCTTGAACAAAAGCGAGTCGCTGATTTTAAACACGCGGAGTTTTCTTTCATGTCAAACAAAATATTTCGAACTTTATAGGTACATGATTTTAAATACACCGTATTTTTCGATGTCAGGACTCTGGTTTGCTTGCGGAAGGGGGGGGGGGGGGACTGAAGACGCATATTATTATTGGATGAGCGAGCGACTCCTTTTGGTTCTTATGGACCTGTTATTTTTCCGTTATAGATACTCAGGCTATACAGGTCACAGTTTTTCTTCGATCGAGCTGAAATTTTGCACACATGTACGGACCATTTCTGGGCGTTGTAGACCTAATTTTTTTGAAATCCGCTGATATGGTTCATAATCATATTTTATAAAAATATGTAAATATCTTATCTTTCGATTAGTTGGTCCATGGTTGGTCCGATCAATTTAAAATTTGGAGAAGTCATTGCAAAGTCCCCAATCTTACAAAGTTTCAGCCAAATCCTCCCATTGGTTAAAATTTAAAACCATATTTCCTGTGATTTTTTAAAATTTAAACTAGAACCGTTTGACCGAACAACACATGCAAAGTGTTGCAAAGTTTTACTTTGCAATGTCATTGGGACCAAAATTTTAGGTATTTTTGCCAATTTTCAGATTAATCTGTCATTATCTTCAAAACTTACTGTCACTTTTTTAAGGACATTTCGTTCAATATCTTGAAATATTTTCAAATGTGCCAGGATTTTTTAAAATTATTCTATCATCTTGATTCTTAGATATATACGTTCCAACACAGAGCTACAAACGCATACTTATCGAATCACATGCAGTACGAAGGCTCGCTCCCCAACGCGTTACACAGAGCTTTTCCCAGTTTATATTAACTTATTGTGTATTTATTTTTAATCTCCCTACCGCCTCAGAAACGTTACTTCTCAACATTGACTCAAATTAAAATTAAAAAAAATTCTAGTTCGAAATCTTTATCAAGGAATAAAAAATATCTGAACAAAGACAAGTCGATACCGAGTAGCGAGGTCATAGCATGCACTTTAAAATACTGAAGGGAGGTCATGGGGAGGGGTAGAGTCTGGCTACCAATTGTTTGCGACTGGATGGTTCCTCGCTTACAACGTTCTTCCACTAGCATTCTCGTCCTCGTTCCCAATGTTAGGTGGATATGACGGACGACACTCTTTATGCACTGTATACATTATAATCGCAACACAAACTTTCCCTTGTTAAAATGAAATCAAACCGACTGATCTGACCACTACAGTCGGTGGGGTCCTGAACTACCCTGGGACGTAAAGGGCGGGAAAAATGTCGCTACAGTCATATTATAATAACAAAAACAATAACATTCCTGAATCAAGTCACCTCTGTTCCATCGCTTGTTGTTTGCACATATCTACATGGCACGCTGTCGAACATTATCGTTGGACCTTTTCCGTTGAGCGGGGTTCCCACCCCTCTATGTGGGATTAAACTAGGTTTCTAGTGATGGTAGTTGGTAAAAATGTATAACTCACACAAATATTAAAAGCAAAAAATACATTTATTTGAAAGTATAATGTTGATTTGATAGTACACAGACTTGGGCGATTATTATGTTTCTCATTGTAGATATAACATTAATATTTGTAAACCGAAGATTGTTTACAACTCAATCATTTACAACATATTTATTGATATACTGTCGAGATTACTATAAATAATAGAATCAATATTTTAGAAACTACATTATGTTCACCCCATCCAGTCCAGCACTTAAGGACCAAGATGGAAAAAGTCGAGTACTTTATTACATACCATTTTGGTGGGAAAAGTAAAAAGTGACTTTGAGGCAGGCATCCTTTACATGGGCACAAAATCGATCATGATCAATATTAATATATACATTAACAAGAATATCACTAAGTTTACTTTACAATGGCAATTACTGGCAATTAAGTACATATCTTTGAAATTAACTCGTTTATTCAATTCCGTGATGATAATCTATCCACTCTAATTTATTGACATGTTCACTTCTTTTCAATACATTATCTTTGGCGCTATACACAATTGGAAGACTCTCTTAACAATATCTGAACTAATAGTCATCAGAAGAACTATATATTATTATTACTATATAACATCTAATTATTGAAAATCACATGTTGTGCTCCACACAGGCTGCGAAGTTATTTACACACACTGCTCTTTGACCTCTCGCTCAAGTGTGTCTCAAATTCATCAAAGCACAGAGGCCGTCTGTCCAGAACCAATGGGAAATCAATCTATACATCAAGCATAATTAATCTTATTCTCTCATTTATAATAATAATTTTGACGTATGCTATTTGAGATCAGAGATTTCTCAAGATAAAAGTTGCGTGAATCTCCAACAAACGTTGTTACAAATTTTGACAAACTTTTGATGGTTAAAATCGGTCCATCACATCGATGTTTTTGCTCGAACCAGCTATTCTAAAAATAAAACAACTATGAATGTGTATTTTATTTACGAATACAGAGGGTCAGGAATTATTTAAAATAAAAGAGTAATGTAGTGAGAAAGTAGTTCTGGACCGTCGCCTATTTACTCTGGCGCTACTGCTCGTGTCAGTGAACATACTCGTGAGTCAGCTGATACTGCTGGGTATCCACGATGACACTCGTGTATCCCGGCGGAGTATCATGATGATACGCATGCGCGCTGTTGTTGAAGCTGCACGCGAGGTTGAATCCAGGCGTCGGCTCACTGGGCGCGATGAACCCCCCGTTGGGCGCCAAGTTGGTCGCCAGCCCCGGATCGCCCTCGCTGCTGGAGCAGCTACTGGACGCCGACGAGAAGGGCCGAGGGTCAGGGTAGGAGTAGAAGATGTCGGGGTAGTACGCCACGGGGACCTCGTCGTAGGACGGGAAGGGGTTGGGGGTGGAGTAGTCGTAGTTCAAGCCGCCGCTGGAGTCGCTGTAGTCGTCGTCGGGGGCGGCGTGGGGGATGGGGGCGGGGGCGGGGGGAGGGCGGTACTTGGGTTGACGAGGGGCGGGGGCGCGTGGTTTCGGCTACGGGAGAAAAGAGAGAAGTTGTTAGTTCAAGTGGAGGTGCCAGATTCATTGTGAACTTCACGAAATCCTTTCAAAACATTTTAAAGCTGCTATTTCATTCTATGTATACTAGACCACTTATTCCTCTAAGCTTTCATACATCTTTGAATATAAATGTTATGTTAATTTCTTGATTATTAAGAAGTCGTCAAATTGGTAACCACTTATGTTGAGATCTTGCTTGCAGGCTTAATTGGATAGAACGTCCTTGCTTGAGTATAAAGACTTTTCCTCCCTGTGAGTTGTGACAAGCAAGGAGCTGTCATACAAAACTACAATTTGAACAAAGATAATTATGTACTATTGAAGATACCAATATCCTATCGAGACAGTGTACCTACAGACAGACATGTACAACCTTCTTCCCTCCAGATGTCATCAGTCTGTGTTCCGTGTGAATGATCCAATCATCCGAAGGGAGATATATATGCGACTTTGAATACTACTCAATTCATGATCATCGGAATGAAAGGTTAACAATCATATGTTCAATCCTTGAAACGGGAAAATGGAATCAGGAACTTACCTCGGGCTGAGGCTGGTCTTCTCTGCTGCCCGCCATCTGGTCGCTGTTGAGCAGCAGTTCCTTGGCTTCTGTCTCGCTGAGCACGTAGTTGACAGACACAATGCAATGGGGCCGTGATGAGCGAGAGTTGTGCACGATTGTCGCGTAGCTCTGCATCCACACCCAGCCGCCGTCCTTGCTCATGAAGCGGTAGTACTTGGTGGTCACTTGGCCCTTGCACAGCACTGCACAGACAATATCACGACATGAGACAACTGTGACACGATGCAATGGGGCCGGGATGAGCGAGAGTTGTGCACGATTGTCGCGTAGCTCTGCATCCACACCCAGCCGCCGTCCTTGCTCATGAAGCGGTAGTACTTCGTGGTCACTTGGCCCTTGCACAGCACTGCACAGACAATATCACGACATGAAACAACTGTGACACGATGCAATGGGGCCGTGATGAGCGAGAGTTGTGCACGATTGTCGCGTAGCTCTGCATCCACACCCAGCCGCCGTCCTTGCTCATGAAGCGGTAGTACTTGGTGGTCACTTGGCCCTTGCACAGCACTGCACAGACAATATCACGACATGAGACAACTGTGACACGATGCAATGGGGCCGGGATGAGCGAGAGTTGTGCACGATTGTCGCGTAGCTCTGCATCCACACCCAGCCGCCGTCCTTGCTCATGAAGCGGTAGTACTTGGTGGTCACTTGGCCCTTGCACAGCACTGCACAGACAATATCACGACATGAGACAACTGTGACACGATGCAATGGGGCCGGGATGAGCGAGAGTTGTGCACGATTGTCGCGTAGCTCTGCATCCACACCCAGCCGCCGTCCTTGCTCATGAAGCGGTAGTACTTGGTGGTCACTTGACCCTTGCACAGCACTGCACAGACAATATCACGACATGAGACAACTGTGACACGATGCAATGGGGCCGTGATGAGCGAGAGTTGTGCACGATTGTCGCGTAGCTCTGCATCCACACCCAGCCGCCGTCCTTGCTCATGAAGCGGTAGTACTTGGTGGTCACTTGACCCTTGCACAGCACTGCACAGACAATATCACGACATGAGACAACTGTGACACGATGCAATGGGGCCGGGATGAGCGAGAGTTGTGCACGATTGTCGCGTAGCTCTGCATCCACACCCAGCCGCCGTCCTTGCTCATGAAGCGGTAGTACTTGGTGGTCACTTGGCCCTTGCACAGCACTGCACAGACAATATCACGACATGAAACAACTGTGACACGATGCAATGGGGCCGGGATGAGCGAGAGTTGTGCACGATTGTCGCGTAGCTCTGCATCCACACCCAGCCGCCGTCCTTGCTCATGAAGCGGTAGTACTTGGTGGTCACTTCCCGGCAAACAAGGTACATGCCTGGCACCTCCCTGGCACATCCCAGTTTGACCATTTGGGATATGGCATTTGGGAGCTCCCTGTTACATGGCGGGGACCTCCCAAATGTTCAAACTACTTAGAAAATGAGTTTGAACATTTGGGATGTCCTCGCCATGTAACAGGGAGCTCCCAAATGTTCAAACCTTATCGAGAGGAATGTGGTGGCATTTGGGAGGTCCCTGTTACATGGCGAGGACCTCCCAAATGTTCAAACTCATTTTGTAAGTTAGTTTGAACATTTGGGAGGTGCCAGGGATGTGCCAGGGATGTGCCAGGCATGTGCCAGGGATGTGCCAGGCATATGCCAGTTTCATCCCAGGGAGCTGCCTGGCACATCCCTGTTACATGGCGGGGACCTCCCAAATGTTCAAACTCATTTTGTAAGTTAGTTTGAACATTTGGGAGGTGCCAGGGATGTGCCAGGCATATGCCAGTTTCATCCCAGGGAGCTGCCTGGCACATCCCTGTTACATGGCGGGGACCTCCCAAATGTTCAAACTCATTTTGTAAGTTAGTTTGAACATTTGGGAGGTCCCCGCCATGTAACAGGGATGTGCCAGGCAGCTCCCTGGGATGAAACTGGCATATGCCTGGCACATGCCTGGCACATCCCTGTTACATGGCGGGGACCTCCCAAATGTTCAAACTCATTTTGTAAGTTAGTTTGAACATTTGGGAGGTCCCCGCCATGTAACAGGGATGTGCCAGGCATGTGCCAGGGACGTGCCAGGCATATGCCAGTTTCATCCCAGGGAGCTGCCTGGCACATCCCTGTTACATGGCGGGGACCTCCCAAATGTTCAAACTCATTTTGTAAGTTAGTTTGAACATTTGGGAGGTCCCCGCCATGTAACAGGGATGTGCCAGGCATGTGCCAGGGACGTGCCAGGCATATGCCAGTTTCATCCCAGGGAGCTGCCTGGCACATCCCTGTTACATGGCGGGGACCTCCCAAATGTTCAAACTCATTTTGTAAGTTAGTTTGAATATTTGTGAGGTACTGCCATACTATAGGTACTTGTTAAAATAACAAGTAGCTCTTATAGATAATTCTAAAATTAGTTTGCTATAAGAACTAAGCATAACCTAAACTTAATTAGGTAATACCTATTCACCTCGAACTTCAAGGTTTTATTTTTTGCCTGGGGCTTAACGTCGCACTGTTCTGCAGCGAGGCTAATGGCGACGGAAAAAAGGTTTTATATATTTGCAAGGAAGGAAAATAGATAGAAGTAGATAGCACTCCATTGCACCATGGAGTCTTTTTCTGATTTCGTCGTGACCGGCGTAATTCATTCAGCGTAAATCTTATAATAGAAGTGAAATGAATTCGATCGCGAGGAGAGAAGAGAGGCGCTCCAGCTGGGGCCTATTCTCGAGTTGATACCGCATGTGAAAATGAGACTAGATGCGATACCAAGGGAAATCTTTTGTTTTATCAAAGATAAAGTAAGGTGCTCATTTCCGCATGGTGAACATTTTCAACAAACTCGAGATTAGGCACCCATTTTTACATAACATTCTTAAATTTTTATATATTATAATAACATAACTATAGTGAACTAGTAATGTTATTCCTTCGTCGTAATAGCCCAGTGTTTGTATTACTATAAGGCTGCATTTCACCAAGATTCTAAACCCGGGTTAGAGGCGGTAAACCTGGTTTAGGGGCCTCTAAACCAGGTTTACCGCCTCTAACCCTGGTTTAGAATCTCGGTGAAATGCAGCCTAAGTATAGTGATAACACTAGAAGTGCCAATCCCAGGCTAACATTGATTTATTTAAAAATAATACATTTTAATTTGCCTATTAGTTTAACTTCATATTAATTTTGTGGATCAATTATTTACGTGAGCATAACAGCCGCAACCTATCTCCTTTCAAATGCTCGTTTCAACTACCTATGTTTCAACGCACCAAACCTTCAGCTGCCATCGTGGTCCCTTGGATAGCGCGTCTGCCTGCCACCTGGAGGTCCTGCCATCGAAATCACGTCTAATCCATTTGCGTTTTATTTCAGATTCTATTCGCAATTGTAATAATCTCTGTGAATATCTTGTCGTAATGTAATTATGATGAAAGCCCGTGTAGATATCGCTATTATAGTTTACTTTTTACAGTTTAAATTCAAAATAACCGTTAATTTTAGGCAGCTGAACTCGCTGGAATGTGCCAGAGATGTACCTGGGAGGTGCCAGGCAGCTGCTGGGATGTGCCAGGCAGCTCCCAGAGATGTGCCAGGCACCTGCTGGGATGTGCCAGGCAGCTCCCAGAGATGTGCCAGGCACCTGCTGGGATGTGCCAGGCAGCTCCCATGGACATGTGCCAGGCAGCTCCCAGACATGTGCCAGGCAGCTACCTTGGGAGGTGCCTGGCATCCCGTTGTCCAGTCATAGTTACATGCCTGGCACCTCCCTGGCATGTAACTGGCAAATCTCATGGGAGCTGCCTGGCATGTAACAGTGTTTGCTGGGATTGGCCCTTGCACGCCCTTGCACAGCACTGCACAGACAGTATCACGACATAAAACAACTGCTTGCAAGGTGGTCAGGGTCCCAGGGACGACGGGGATGATCCAATGTCATCCCTGAAGAAACTGCAGTGCGGTCTATTTCATAAAAGTTGGACAGAATAAACTCCACAAATGTCACAATGTGTTACAGGAAAAACTCGATCCAGTATGCATTCGGCTGAGCAGTGAGCACGGAATTTCGTAGTTCACTTGAAATACGAATTTGGAGCACTAATGGCCACTACCTTGAGTATAGGAATTACAAAACATTTAAAATAGTTGTCCGGCGAAAGAGCAAATGTGATTTCGACTCTGACGACTGTTTTGATCTGGACAGGCTGAACGAAGTAATGAAATTATATTTAAAAAAAGTAGTGATGTGGATTTTACCGTAAATTTTTTTCTCGGTAAATTTACCGGTAAATTTACCGTAAATTTACCGTCAGGCGGTAAATTTTTTTATTTTTGTCTAATTCAGGAATCGTGCTATTGGTTCTTGAAATAATTGTTTTAATAGTGTTTTGGGAGTGCCAAATGTGTATTAAGTGATCAGGAAATGAAGGGGATGCCGTGGTTCTTCCAAGTGATTTCTTTTTGCATCGTTTGGTCTTCACACTCAAAATTTAATAAAATGTAATACTTGCACATAATTAAAGCTCAATAAATTAAATAATGCCATAATGGAGAACGTTACTGCCCCTGTTACACTCTCAAAACGTGTTTTATTATTATAATTAACAATATTTATTTATCGAATTTAACGTTTTGAAGATGTACGATGTACCTACCTCAAGTCATAAGCTATAATATTATCTGCAAGTTTTGTTTCCACATAAATTATATGGGTGTAGACATATCCAACAATACACTTTGAAGAACCACTTGCTTCCCCTTATCTTCCCCAGGTCTCTTACAGTCATTTCCAAGTTGCAATTTAAATAATACCTTCATTTAAAACAAATCATAAATTTTTTTGCATTTTTGTTTATACTTTGAATATTTGCACACTTCTCTGCTATGAAACCAAAGAAAATATAATGAAGAAACACTTATAGGGAAATCAAGTACAATTGAACAAGTACTCTACCTACAGAAAATGAAATAAAATAATAGATAAAATTATTAATTAAGTTAGTATTCATGAAATAAAATGAACATTTTCTGCATATTTCTACCTACAAAATCGACATTTTGGTCAACATTTTACTTTGGTATAGGTAATTAAAAAAACATAACAATTTCAAATTCATAAAACTTATTATGTACCTATGAACACCTACAAATCAACATGGACTACATTTCACTTTACTGTGAGGTCTGCTTGATATCCCTGAAAGTATTTCCCTACTATGTCCTTGGTTTCACATCAGAGAATGTGTGCTATAGGTACATTGTATAATGCAACATTTTAATGATATTCACTAGATCCCTCCACTTCTCATTTAAAGTGTAAATTTCACTGTTTTTTTGACCTATGCACTTAGCTGATTCCATAGAATATAATGATGATAATTTTGAAAATTTTACCATGGTCAAATTTATTTGGTAAATTTACGGTAAATTTACCTGACCGGTAAATTTACCTGACCGTAAATTTACCGACTCACATCACTAAAAAAAAGTGCCCGTCCGCTCTTTATAGGTATTTAAAATTCTTGGTTCTAAACGAGGAAATGCTTACTTGCCCCCTCCCCCCACCCTTTGACTTCATTAGCCAGACTTGTAGCCGTCGGATGATCTTGAATGATGATCAAGATTTCCGATAAATATCAAGACCAAGGTTACCGGACTTCAGTAAATCTTGTCCGGTGTAAAACGCAGAATATCCATTGAATGGAGCCTATTTATGTAGCTTCATTTCCCCCCTCTCGTGGGTTGTTTTGCATCCATCTTGCTGCGAGTCGGCGCCTCTGAAGCTATACATTTAGTCGCGTCATGTTTTTGAGCTGCTAAAATATCACACCAGCTTCAATGTAAAAAGAGCCGACAGATATTCGATCCGAGCTGTAAGACGAATCTGTGTATTTGCCACCAGAGGGGGGGGGGGGGGGGCACTTTATTGATTACCCCCCCGGTAAGTGCGACCACTTTGTTATCACTGTTTGCGCAGCTCCTAATCCTGGCGGGCATTAACGCCCCCGCCCCGCGTGGGGGGGGGGGGGGAGGGGGGAAGCACACTCACGGGGTGTTCCATTACATCGTGTTGTCTAGTGTCATGCGGTGTCCCAGATTCAAGACTAATTCCACACAATTATTCAAATGACTGCCCTTGTTCATTTGATTGCTCTCCTTCAGTCGACACATTGGGATCATCAATATGGATGAATTGCTTTTGAAAGTCATCGGGTCAGGTCTCAGATCTAAACTTTTTGTGTACGTATGAATATGATAATCACCTCCAAAAGATGAAAACGTGTGTCTTGTTTTTGAGAAATAGAGTTAGAAACCAGTTGTCGTCCCCACCCCTTGTTATTTTGAAGTGGCCAATCTAATTTAGACAACCATTTGGTGTATTCAGATTCGTACACAAATGTAATTTTGTATGTTGAGAAATTGTTTGAAAATAAACTAGGCACCAAAATGGTATCATTCTGTTTTCAAACATCGTGTTCGCATGCGATGTTGATAACACCGCGTGCGGATGTAAGATGTATGAGATGGATGTACTCACGCGTGTGGTGTGCAAAGCGCATGTGCATGATGTCACAGCCGTGGATGTAATGGTACAGAGTCTTCTCGATCAGGTCCTGGGGTTCGTATCCAGTCAGGTGCATCACTCTGCAACACAACGCATCTCATGATGATTGGATACTAACTGTAGCCCCTGACAGAGCTTTTGGGACAACAAACAACCAGTACGTTCTACAAGGAATTTGCAACAGCGAAAAATCTATTTTCCATTTAGAATTCCGTTTTTCCACACTAATTTTGGCTAGTTTTCTGACACTACCTCTTACTCACCTCATAACAACAGAGGACCAAAGAAAATTCACATTTTGAGGTATATACAGCATTTTATTGGCGTTTGTATTTTGGCATTTGCCCTCAGGCGCTGAAAGGTTCTTGTAGAACGTACTTGTATTCATTCATTACTTCTAATTTCCACAAAGAAAATTTAGTAAGCTATGAAGTTTCATGTTTCATAAATTAATTTCGTCACCAGTTCAACTTAAACTGCATCGGACAATTATCCTGAATCTGTCCTGAGGCTGAGGTTGATCGCACCGAACGAAAGTTTTCTATGAAATAGGCTCCATCGTAAAAGAATTAACGAGAAAATAATGTTAAAAAGTTATAAAATCAAACATATTATCATACCACTAAGACAAGGAGAGGAGGGAATAAATACACTCTATCTCTTGAGTAATTATGCATCTGTGCTGCTTTTAATTGTTGAATTGGTTGAGCTTTTTGCTTCCAAGTGAACTTTAACCAACTTTTTGTCAGCTTTCAAGTCTCAACATATTTTTTCTTCTGTAATTTACAGGAGGAGTCCGAGTATTGGTTTGGAAGATACAGAGCTGCATTTCCGATGGACCCACACATAAAAACCACGCTAATTAATCTCGTGAGAATCTCCCTCGTCTTCCTCCCTCATCAAGCGTGAGAGCATCGCTAATCAGCGGCCACCCAGAGCCTCGAACCCGCACCCTCGGCACTGTATCACATTGCGTCATGGCAACAGTGTCGCGTTACATCTGGCAACGTGTCGCGTTTCCCAGGACGATCGCGTCACACAAAATGGCGCTCGCGATGTTTTTTATTCACTCTCAAGTATCACACTGGCAGTGGTTTGTGTGCTCAGCTCTTCAGACTGCATAAGCAGGAGGGGAGGAGCGAGCCGATGCTCACTTCACACAGTCAACAGAACTGAATCACAATTTATTCCACTTTTTATATCAGAATAATTCATCGTCGAGTACTAACAAAGGAAAGAAGGAGAAGTTACAATGAATCTGCTTTACACACTTAGAACTAGAAGCAATAACAATTTACTTGGATTCATGAGCCCAGTTATTGATAATAATGGAATTAATCGTCACAGGACGGAAGTAGGTTATGACTTGCATAAATTTTATAGGAAATGTTAGAATATAATGAGCTCTTGGAAGGAAGAACGAGTTTTTCCAGACATCTGTTACCTTGAGTTGTAAAACCTGGCACCTCCACCAAAATTAATTTCGCTAATTCGAGTTATTTTTAAATCTAATTCGCCTTACAACATTCGCCACACTCCCTGCAGATACTTTATCTTTTGCGAGTTAAACTATAAACCAATTTGCCCTAACCACTCTAACCCGTTATGAGAGTCCATTCCCTAGACCATGCATGATTTTAAAAAAAATTACATGTAGGTGGGTACCCATTAAAACTTTTTTTAATAAATTTGTGTTTTCTTGGTTTTTTAAAAAGTCAGTTACAAATTACAATCATTTCTTTGTTGCTTTGATGTGATTTGACCATCCCATGTACTCCGCAGTGTTGCCACATCTCCCCACTACTCACCTGGCGTCCAGGAAGATGAGCTTGAGATCGAGACTGGCTCTGAACATGAACATGTTGCAATGCAGCTTGATCTCTGTGATGGCGCTGGGCGGTAGCGAGTGTCCCACAGCCACCAGGCCGACGTTCTGATAGCATCCGTCGTAGGGCGCCACGTCTGTGGGGAACTGTTTGACCTTGAGGTATCCCGAGCAGTGGATCACCTACAACAACATCAGTACACCGTGACATTAGTTCTGATAACATCCGTCGTAGGGCGCCACGTCTGTAGGGAAATGCTTGCCCTTGAGATATCCGGAGCAGTGGATCCCCTACAACAACATTACACCGTGACATTAGTTCTGATAGCATCCGTCGTAGGGCGCCACGTCTGTAGGGAACTGCTTGACCTTGAGGTATCCGGAGCAGTGGATCACCTACAACAACATCATTACACCATGACATTAGTTCTGATAACATCCGTCGTAGGGCGCTATGTCTGTAGGGAACTGCTTTACCTTGAGATATCCCGAGCAGTGGATCACCTACAACAACATCAGTACACCGTGATTGCAGCAGTTCTGATGACGTCATTCGAGCGTCTCTTTGATAACGTACACACGACTACGCTCGACAAATGAAAAACGATCGTTCAACAAAATCGATGGCCTCTAGATTGCACCATCCATAGTAACCATTCTTCCTACACTACAATAGTGCAAATTATTGTGATACCAACAAGCACGAAAATTTTTGTACATATTAATTCGACCATGAGAAATCCAAAAATGTATGGCCAAGCTGAATTCCTGCAACTTTCGGAGTATTTAAAGTTTGAATGACTGCTGGTCATGTTCCATAACAATGATTGTTATTTTATTATCATTAAAATGAGAGCTCAGCTCTATTTGGTACTGACAAGGAGTGAGACAAGGAGATCGCTCGCTTGGACTGACTTCGCGATCAAACATTTTTCAGTCGATCAGATTTATTGAGCAATCATTTTTAGTTGTGCCAAGTGTTCATTGCTTTGGAACTTGAAGTGGAAATTTGAAGTGAAATAGACGGTTCAATTTCTTGAGGTGTTAAAAAAGTTTTTTTCAGCGTTGTGTTGTCAAAAGTGAGCTTGACGGTAAAAAGCTCGAAATTAGCTCATTGAACTTTTGGAATGTTTCAAGTTATGCAAACGCACGTTTTTTTCCAATGAATTGATTACTTTTTGATATTTGCTGTGTCTCGTGATACATTGTAAGTGACAGACGTGCGAGCGAAATACAACTAGCGCTGCACTCGTCACATCTGTCCGTGATGACGTCACGCCGCGGCGAATGCCTCGTGGAATGGATGACGAATGAAGCTGAACACAGGTTGAGTTACAGGTGTGAAGTGTGCCTGATCGGGGGCGTGGCCACTCATCGCCATGGTTACGCCATCAGACCTTAACGACGCACGATACACGACAGTACAGGTGTCGTAACAAATGCGCCTTGATAATCGTTTGTTTTAAGCGAAACATGTACTAAATGTACGATTGCGACGGAAATCGAACCCGGGACCTACTTTATGTAAGTCCGAGCGTTATTGCCTGAGCTACTTAGGTCAATATACTCTACCTATTCGGTGTACCTTGGTCTATGACAATTCGAAAAACCATTAAAAAATCTAGGAGGTGGAACAAATGAATTCACACAAAAATGCTTTATTTCTTGAAAGCACCATCCTTCTTCATGCACTTCTCTCTCCCCTTTCCTGAAAGTATATTCATGTAAATAAGCGATACGTGATGGAGCCACTTCTGTCAAGATTGCTACTGGAAGCTTTTTAGATGCAACTTTTTTATTTTGACAATTCGTGTTTCCAAGTGCAGTGAAAAAGGAGAAACAATTGAAATTGACATTTAGTTACAAGTTTCCTTTTTTAGACAAAATAAACAATTAAAACAATTTTTTATAATAAATGTACCCCTGATATCCGGCCTGATCAGCCCCTATCTCTAGTACCACAGAATCCACCAGAGTGCAGTCGTGTTCCTTTATTCTCGAATACTACGAGGTCCTGTATACGCAGCTGATCCATCCTTTGCTTCTATAAGTGAGCTGTGCAATTTATCCCAAGATATGATGATTTTTGTTTGGATTTTGCTTTCTTTCTCTCGATGGTACAGGATTATCCCCCCCCCCCCCCCCACCCTACCCTTAGAATAAAGATTTATTTCGACAAGTTTTTTGACTTGCAATCGATCAATATTCTGTATTTTCTTTGTCTCCAGAGAGTAAGAGTTAGAAGCTGAGAAACCGGCACCTCCACCACAATTCACGCCTGAAGGAGAGCGGAAAACTGAAGATGGAAATTTAATATTTATGTTATTTTCGACCAACTATAGATCTATAGTTGGTCGAAAATAACATAAATTTCCATCTTCAGTTTTCCAAGAAGGAAAATCTCACATGCAGACATGGGCAAAATACTCTGTTTTAATGTATTTGGAATACAAGATACTGATACTTTTCATTTGGGTATCTAAAATACAAGATACAAGATACATTTTAGAGATGTATTTAAAATACAAGATACAAGATAGTATCTTTAGATACTTCAAAAAAGATACATATAAAGATACTTTTTATATTATTATACACATCATTCAACAGTAAAAAATTTAGGGACTAACTTTCTAAATTAAATTTTAATTTGTTCTATTTGTAAGGCAACATACTTAACATATTCTTGATCGATTCAATGCGGCAACGTGTATTTTTTATGCTTGTCTGCTCTCTTTTGAAATTCTAGGCGCATAAAATGTATCTTGTATTTTAAATCTTCGAAAAAGATACAAAATACTTTAGAAATGGGTATTTAAAATACAAGATACAGATACATTTGGCTTATGTATTTAAAATACTAGATACAAGATACAAATGTATCTAAGATACGTATCTTAAGATACAAGTATCTAGATACTGCCCATGTCTGCACATGTTACGAAATATCTTAACTTCAGCTATGGCCCAGCCCACCACATGCCAAATTTGGATCATAAAAGCGATCGAGCTAAGTATTTTTAATGACTCATTTATGCAATGATGAACATCTCATTTTTGTGTTCACTTTTCTTCGGAGCAGACTGTTTTTATGGAAAAGACTGCATGTGT
This sequence comes from Leuctra nigra, assembly GCA_934045905.1. Taxonomy (NCBI): domain Eukaryota; kingdom Metazoa; phylum Arthropoda; class Insecta; order Plecoptera; family Leuctridae; genus Leuctra; species Leuctra nigra. Next base: position 33,909,097 of record OW203766.1, read on the forward strand.
TTCTTTTTACGTTGAGTTATGTTTCTTATTTTTACATTACCTATTATAATTTTGTCCCAGAATACCGCGAGCTACGGTAGAAGAAGCCCATTTTGAAAATGTCTTTGACATAAACGAGACAAGTTAGCTCCGGCAGTCTTGGAGATTCCAGGTTCAATTCCAGCACACTTCATTCCTGACTGAGTTTTCTTCGTATAGTTTACCTCAGTCGAGAGTCACATTCTTGGCAGGTTTAGTTCAATCATTCATCCTTTACATAACAGTGCAACGTTCTCATTCTCAAGTCATAACAAACGCACTCTGGCTCCAATCTGTCTACCAAACCAACACTCCACTCACCCCAACACACATCCCCCTAAACAAAGCAAATATCCAAATCTCTGATTTAGCCCTCATTACTGCCCGAGCACGCACACAGCCATTGAGCGCTGCCGTTGAAAAGGTGAGTTATCCGTGGTATGTCTTGCCTCATCCATCACGGCTCAAGGGTTGGCTCCATTACATGTCAGTGTTCCACTGCAACCGCGCATTGTCTGCGAGCACGTAGCGCGCAGACGCAGTGCTGAGCGCGCATAGATTAGCGGGATCACGCTTGGAAACCAGAACACCAGGTAGAGCGGGCGGCGGGGGGCGGGGGGAGTTGCGTGGAATGGTGTTATATCAATCCATACCCCCCCCCCCCCCCCCCCCCCTACACACTAACACGAAAAGTATGTTTTTGTATGGAAGCCTAAAGTTTGTTTCTTGACTTGGTTTCTCAGTCCAGAGGCAAATACTGGGCCTTTTCTTACTATCAGGCCAAGACTACCTCCTTCCTACGACCATCATCCATTCTTCACCATCAAAATAATCCATTAGTCTAGTTGCAGAAGAGTGCGACGTTAAAGAGTCGACTGTAAACATTGGAGGTATTTTCTAAATATCGTCACAACTTTTGATTTTTGAACCATACAAACAAATAATGCAATGGAGCCTCTACCTAATTTTTTGGTACCTTTCAACTTATAACTAATTTTTTGTGCCCAAACTCGACGGAAATCTGAAAACTATGGCAATTTTAACTGTTTATATATTTCAAGGTTAACGTAAAAATTAGATAGTTTATTATTTTTCACATTTTTCGTTGGTAATTTGAATGAATCAAAAGATATTACGATATTTAGGAAATATTTTCTCCGCAGTCTTGATTCTTGAAAAATTTTCATAGACATGAAATGTTAAATTCCCGATTTCTTGAACTTTGCTTCTAGTTTGGGCACAATTATTTATAAAAGCTGGTGTTTAAAAAATTGAATAATGACAGTTCTTCTTCGGCTGATTTTAAAATGCATTATATTGACGACACGTGCTGATAATTATAGTGGACTGGACACTTCAGCATCATAACTCATGCGATCTCATGTTTGCCAACCGACAACATGATTGACATCCGCGCATGCATGACGCGCAATGCACTGCGATGTGACTTGTGAATGACTTGATCATGAATGAATGTGGTCGAGGTGTCAGATGCGTTACTACGCCACGGTGACGCAAGCAACAGTCAGCAAGATATTCAATATCGTCATCAATATCATCACTCATCCAGCAAGTCAAACGCAAAGATGTGGACTCAGACTTCAAGGTTGAACAAGACAACGCAATAATTTTGGACTGTTATTGTCACTCAGTTTCAGATTATTGGCGTATCTTATCAATAATTTAGTAATTTTTTTTGTTTACCATTTCGTACAATAAATCTAGGGGGGCTGTGCATAAAGGATGTCATGCTTTGGGGGGGGGGGGGGGGGGGGGTGCACCAATACACACTACACAGAGTGACAGGGGGGGAGTGGGGGTCTGGAGGCAGTGGGCCGTCACGTTTTGATATTTAAAGCATTTTAAATTTCAATTAATATGTCGGGACCTGAAATTTTGATAAAAAAAGGATATTTTGATAATTTTCGCAGTCAAATAAATTCTATTTAGGTTGGGGGGGGGGGGGGGTAGAGATAGTTTTGTGACGTCCTTTTAGGGGGGGGGGGGGGAGGGTTTCGAAAAGTGTGACACAATGTGACAGGGGGGGGGGGGGGTAAAAATAACAAATTTTTTAGCGCACGTCCTTTATGCACAGTATTGCAGAAACATTCTGTCTGAAGATATGATTGATAAAGTGAATGAAGATGGACATTACCTTGTATCCAGCAGTGGTGAGTCCAGCGTTCCTCTTCGCCAACACACACTTCATGCGCAAGAAGAATGCGCGCTCGATCTCGTACTCTGCAACACAACACACACGACTCTCAGATCAACTTCATTCATCACTTTGTATTTCTAATCATTTATACTCGGTGGTAAAATATGTTTCGGTGGTAAAATATGTTTACCACATCCCAAAAGAAATTCTGTGTCACTACGTGCCTCTTATTTCACGAAATTACATCATGGACGTCCACAAAAGAATGTCCGAGGGAGCCACTCGCCCCCCTCACCCCCCTCACTAGGACTTTTATAAAGACCGAAAAAACATGGCAACATTTTAATCAAAAAGAGAAAAAATCGGGAAGTTAATTGTTTGCACGTTTTCAAGGAAAGTGAGACATTTCTTTTTTAATAAATAATGGCTATATTTTTTGTTTATTATTTTATAAAAGTAGAATATCAAGTTTGAAATGGAATTGAAACCGATTAAATTGAAACCTCTCGTATAGACTCCCTCTTGATCATCTTGATAATGTACAAAATGCACCAAAGAGTTGAAATTTACATTTTCCCGTATTGCCACGACGCGAGTGCCTGACTGAACGAAATCATTCCGGTCGGGTCCAGATCAATGTTATCCTTATGGCCGTGAAATGATTTCGTTTTCATTCTAGAATAGGGAGAGCTGACACTCTACTCACCGTGGATGTGGTGATGGTGCGCTGGGATGTAGCCCGGCGCCGGACCCGACAACACGGATGTCATCTCGTCGTGGTCCGACGGGTGGATGTACTCGTAGATGCTGTTTCCTGTCAGCTCCACCTGTCCGTGACAACACACAGCCATCTTGATTGCCGTTCGCAACACACAGCCATCTTGATTGCCGTTCACAACACACAGCCATCTTGATTGCCGTTCACAACACAATAATCGAACGCATTCTATGTCTCTGATCGACTGAGTTATGATGAGCGCATAATCTGCACCATGAAGGGGTTATCCACACAAAAAGGTTCCATTGTGGCAAGCTAGAACATGAAGTGGGCTCCGGCCTCAGAGGGTTGGTATGAAGCTTGGAAATTGCCAAATAGTTGAGCATATTTTATCGGTGAATCTTTGACAATAGGTAATTGCTGAAAAGCTGTGAAAACGCATAGTACTACATTTGTTTTCCTAAGGGAATTTTTATATATATTTATAATTATATTTTTGCCTTATTTTACAATTGTAATGATATTGAGAATTTCTTGTGAAAATGAACATCAAAGTGTATCACTTCATATCCCGTATCAATATGAATGATCAATACTAAATTGTTACTGTTAATGTTTTAATCATTCGTGTATGCACTTCTGTATCAAAAAAATAAAAGTGTAGCCCTTGTCATAATACCGTAAATATTAATCGCGTTGTTATGAAAAGAGTTGACTAATTTAATAACTTAAAAGTTAGTAGCGTACTATATCTGTACAGCGAGAGAGGATATATAGAATCCACATGAGCGGGCTCTTTTTCGTGGGGAAGTTTCCAGTTCAAGAATTCTGGTTTTACGGACTTTTATAAGTGGACTTTGAACATCTTGACGTCCATGATGGAGCCTTGTTATGTTGATTCTATTCCCCTCGCACGCGGTACAAACAGTAAGATGAATTGTACCAATCCTGGCGTCTGCAAGCTGAACTAGAGGGAAAACATGACACATCATTTACTTGACACATCAGCAGTTTTTATCCTGCAAGTTTATCACTCGACTGCGAGACTGACAGATTAGAGAACCAGACGACAGAGCAGACGCTCTTTTTGTTGTCTATGGGATTTTCCTTCCATCGTCTAGTGTTGGGAAAGTGAAAGCTTAGTTCCAAGTTCAGAGCATTTACATGTGCACATTCTCTACGTAAAATATGGTGAACACGTCAATTCAAAAGTTCAATATATTTTTAGAGTTCTTTTCACAGCTCCTTCCCCAACAATGTCTAGCCTAAAAAGTAAGGATACTCGTAAGGAAGCCCAACAGACTTACTTCTATCTATGTTTGTTCTGCCTTGTGTGGGTTCATTGAGGGATATTCTGCTACCTTAGCTTGTAATGCATATTATTATGTAATTACTCCCACACAACTCAACTCCACATTACTTGCAGATAAGTGTGTGATGGCGACATTATAGCTCAAGAAGATTGACCTTTTAAATAATGGGAAGACTAACATCTAAATGAGTGAAATATGGTTTTTACTGATTCCCTCAGTTAGGTGAATGTTAATAAATACCAACTGCAGTATGAAAAGATTTTTCTCGAGTGGTAGAGCATCTGACTGGATATCGGAAGGTCGTGGGTTCGAGTCCCACTCGAGGAAAATCTTTACATATTGCAGTTGGTATTTATTACTAACATCTAAATGTTATAATTAAGTACACATTGTCACTTCTAATATAAATAGTCAATGAGGAAAATGTTGGAAAAGATTTACACAGATGGCTATCAGAACTCTACATTGACTTTACAATTATTGTCGAGTCCTGAGTCTGACCACTGGTCCTGACTCGAAGCAATCTGTGTGAATTTTACAAGATTTGAGGGTCAAGAGAATCGATGTGTCGGGTGTAATCATCATGGGTAGGGAGTAAGTGAGGGCGTATAGGGAGTAAGCAGGGCGTAACAATGCTCGCACGCATGCACTACCACCTGTGAGAGCGGTGAGAGGCCGAGGTGCACCGACGCCGTCTCCGAGATGTACATGAGGGAGTAACAGGGAGTAAGTGAGGGCGTATGGAGGGAGTAAGCCGGGTGTAACAATGCTCGCACGCATGCACTACCACCTGTGACAGGCCGAGGTGCACCGACGCCGTCTCCGAGATGTACATGAGGGAGTAACAGGGAGTAAGTGAGGGCGTATGGAGGGAGTAAGCAGGGCGTAACAATGCTCGCACGCATGCACTACCACCTGTGAGAGCGGTGAGAGGCCGAGGTGCACCGACGCCGTCTCCGAGAAGTACATGATGTTCCCGTCAGTCGGGGCGTACAGGGAGTAAGTGAGGGCGTATGGAGGGAGTAAGCAGGGTGTAACAATGCTCGCACGCATGCACTACCACCTGTGACAGGCCGAGATGCACCGACGCCGTCTCCGAGACGTACATGAGGGAGTAACAGGGAGTAAGTGAGGGCGTATGGAGGGAGTAAGCAGGGTGTAACAATGCTCGCACGCATGCACTACCACCTGTGACAGGCCGAGGTGCACCGACGCCGTCTCCAAGATGTACATGAGGGAGTAACAGGGAGTAAGTGAGGGCGTATGGAGGGAGTAAGCAGGGTGTAACAATGCTCGCACGCATGCACTACCACCTGTGACAGGCCGAGGTGCACCGACGCCGTCTCCGAGATGTACATGAGGGAGTAACAGGGAGTAAGTGAGGGCGTATGGAGGGAGTAAGCCGGGTGTAACAATGCTCGCACGCATGCACTACCACCTGTGACAGGCCGAGATGCACCGACGCCGTCTCCGAGATGTACATGATCTTGCCGTCAGGAGCGACGACGAAGATGAAGCCGTCCAGGGTCTGCAGGAGGTGCGAACCCAGCTCCTTGATGCAGGACTCGTGGGGGTTGGTGGACACCGTCGTGGCGCCCCAGGCGTCGCCCAGGCCTGTCAACATGAGACATGGCATTATGACATCATCGCCCTCTAGGTCCTACATCGCAATCTCACCTTGATTCATCTACCTTAACCGTTGTGACATTGGCAATCGAGAATTCTGAGTTGTGCGCCAATTTTATACTGCTTTTCGGTGAATGAATTCGATCGTAAAAATCACGCAATATCTGCCCAAATATATCAAAAGTGTCAAGATAGAATATAGATCCAAAATCAAAATCGACAAAATCGATAACCCTATCGAGTAATTACACCATTTTACATGTAAAATGATGGGAATTTAATATTTTTAGGAATAGGATTTATAGATTGATTGATGAGTCAAGTGTATTACTTTTATAGTTAAGATATGTTTGAGATAATCGAAGAAAACATTAAAACATTATACTGGTCACACATAGACTGTTATTGTTTTGTTTTTTTTGTCTGGGGCTTAACGTCGCACTGTTCTGCAGCGAGGCTAATGGCGACGGATGAAATGATTATGATGATGATTGGGAGATGATGGTAAAGAGTAGGTAAGGACGGAAGGTGGGTAGGAGGCGGTCGTGGCCTATTAGTAGAGTACCTTCCCAGCATTTGCCTGTAGACTGAGGGAAAACCACGAAAAAACCCCAGTCAGGAAGGACGGCCGCGGGAATCGAACCCGGGCCTCCGGAATACAAGTTCAGAGCGTTAACCACTCACCCAACCTGTTCCGTACTGTTATTGTTATTGTTAACTGTTATTGCCACATCTTTGACATGCCCTATTCTCTAATCTCTAGACTCGGACTCGAAAAAAGCATTCCGTATTTTCACTAAAAAAAATCGTCACAATTTCGCGGTTACAACGTACAAACATTCCATATTCCAAGATTATTATCGATTAAGCATGATCTATAAATCTCCAACAATGAAAACACAAAACAATTTATAGTTATTCTTAAACATTCGCCCCGACACACACATTGTCCAACCATGACAGTCGTGAGTGCAACAATCATTGTCATGTGCATGTCAAGCATTCCACATGGGTTATCTCATCGAATCGATGCCATCTAGCGACACTCAACTGCTCAAACCGCAGTACAATGCCGAGACCTTGTTATTTCGGGCCCTGGGGGGCGCTTGTCTGCCACGGGAGGGGGGGTTCACTCGATTAGCATCATTTAGTGTGGATCACAGCTTTGACGCCCATGCTAGGAGGGGTGATGATTTGGGGGGATGCGAGAGGGGGGTTGTTCGACCTATTTGTGAAGTTGCGCGATAAATCAGTTCGGTTGAGTGAAGAGATGTTTTGACTTGACTCAGGAGTTCTGGGAAATTACTGAAATATTGTCTGGAAGCTGAACTTGTTTTGGGTAAAGTTGGAAAGTTGACAGATTTTGCCTTTGGGTAGAAACGTAACTGAAGATATAGCTTCTGTTTGAAGTTCGATTTTGGGTGGGGTTTCACTTTTCATTTTAACTTGAAGAAATGATGTGATGGGAAGGAGGCGGCCTAGGGCCTATAAGATAGGAACTATCCCAACATTACCTTGTCCGCTGAGAGATCGAACCTGGTCATGTATGGCCTCATTCAGGCAGGAGAGGACCGCGGTTAATCTACAGTCAAAGACAAGTTGGCTCAGGGGCAAAGCTCTGGACTTGCAATACGGAGGCCCTGGTTCGATTCATGGGTATTTTCGTGGCTTCTCACGTCAAGCTGGTGTATATTCGATACCTCGATGCAAGTTGCTGTCGTTGGACCCAAGTGATGGGGTGTTCGGGGGTTAGTGTGACATGGTGTGACGACCTCCTCCACCTGTTATCAGTCTCTCGACGGCGCGGGTTGTGGAGGCCCGTGCTGTGAATGTCACACATCCTAGTTGGCCCTCGCGGTATCTTTCGTCAGGAGTAAAGCTATATACAAGCTGGTACCGGGTTTCCTCTCTTCTCCTCTCACTATAATGGAGCCTCGGCTCTGTTGTGGATATACTCCCTAATGAATGACTTACCGTTGGGGAAGACGTGCCTCATCTTGAGGTAGCTGGTGGTGAGTCTGATGATGGAGGCCTTGTCCAGCTGCGACGTGATGGCCGCTGGAAGAGGAAGGAGTTTCGCCAACTCCAGGAACTCCGCGTTCTCCTTCTCTCTCCTCGTCCTGGCGGCGTTCTTGCTCTTCTCCTTCATCCTTCTTCCTTCGCACCTGGCAACACACGTCAGTTACACTCATAAGTACATGATAATGATGGACATTTAGTGAATCTCTCACTTAGGGAGGGATGGTGTTTTAAGAGGCAACCTGCGAAATATGAACGCGCACCCCGACTAGGAATCGAACCTAGATCATTCGGGTTACGGGCCACAAGAGTTGCCATGACAACAGTGATGACAACAGCGATGAGAGCTAGAGAAGAGAATAGAATCTAGAAGCACATACGTGATGTAGTACCAGATAAAAATTCCCTCAGGTAGGTTATAGGTTCCAAAGTCAATGACAAAACAAAATAGTCCGATCTTTCTAGTTTACAGAACTTATTAATATTTATTTCCAAATCAACACAAATATAATATAGCGTTATATTTCAAAGTTATTATATAATCAAAAGTATATACTTTTGATAACGTAAAATGTGATAAAGGGATGCGCGAAATGAAATATATCCGGCCCGGCAAGTGAACGGTCCCGGGTTCGAGCCCCGGTTCGTCCTTACATTTCTCTTCACACATCCCATCTTAGAAGTTTTCCATAAAACCCAGTGACTCAATTAAAAGGCTGTAAAACGCGTGCCCACCCCAAGGAATCCCCCTGCGCCTGTGGTACAGATGTGTGCTTGCAAAGCGCATCCTCCTCTCCAGACAAGAGGTGTGAAGCTAGCAGTAACGAGCTCATGCATATTCACAGCTGCTTCAAGCTAGCAACAACACTCGGGACACGTGGCACTCGAGATGATTTATTCTATTTAACGGCGCACGCGGTGCTCTGGCGGGGATCATTGCAACGACAACATTGAAAATCTTCATCCAGAACCAAGGGCATTTGCATAATGAAATGGAATTTACATCTTGTGTTCTTTTTTTGATTGGATGTTTTTTTTATTATAGTTTTGTATTATGTGAAGGAGCAAGGGCCTAAAGCAGTATAATGATAAGGACTTGTTAAAGGAAGTTCCAGGTTCGATTTCCACAGAAAAGTTTCTTCACTTATTCCCTCAGTCGAGAGGCAAATGTTGGGAAAGTCCTCTACTAATAGGCCACGACCGCCTCTTTCATACCGTTCATCCTTACCAGTTAGCATCCTTATTGTCATCATAAAACCAGGCGATATTTCAAATATGACTTCCGTGGTAATGAGCATCATCTCATCAACCTAATTCAGCCTCTCGCAAATGCCTTGACTGAATGCGCAATACACTGCACAATACCGAGCACAATACCACATCCCGTCTGTCGCAACAGCACCGTGCGTCGTTAAACTCAATAACACCACATTTACGATCAGAAATCGCGGCAGAGCTCGTGACAACAACAATTTCTTCTTTCACTTCAACAGCTGAGAAACAAGTCCAAATGAGGATTTGCACATCTCGGAGTTGCTTTGTTTTTTACCATCCATCATTAAAAGACTGAATACGTTTGCGATTTCCTAAAGCAATAAACATTTGCAGACCATGGCGAGTGAGAGAGAGAGAGCATGCTCGAGGGGATGAGAGGAAGAGAGAAGGGAAGTGATCTTTGACGTGTGATGATTATTGGTCGTTGAGAGACGTGAAAGGGACACAAAATGACTTCTTGAATGGGGCGGGATTCGAACGAGAGTCTTTTATGTGAATACTCATGAGAAACGTTTGAATATGCGTGGAAGAAATATGAAAAATGAGTGGAAATGAAAAATTGAGACTTGTGGAGACGAAGTGTCTATCCGAGTAGGAAGAGTAACAACAACAAGCAAATAATAATATAAATATGATGATGATGATGATGATGATGATGATGATGATGATGATGATGATGATGATGATGATGATGATGATGATGATGATGATGATGATGATGATGATGATGATGATGATGATGATGCCAATTTGGTATTATAGGTTGGGAAGGAGGCGATTGTTAATATGACTGATTTATGATGACAAGAACGATATTTATCAAATGGCATGGATAAAGTGGAGATTATATAGCTCCGCGAATAATGAATGAAAACGAAGCAAGTTAGCTCAGGCGGCTACATTCACGGATTTGGATTCAGGAGGTCCGGGGTTCGATTACCTCGTCCGTTATTTCCGATTTGTTTTCGCGATTCTCTCAGACTCTGCAGTTGAGAGGCTAATTAGCTTTGAAAGGATCACTCGCATTCCTTCCACTTTCCATCCGTAACGCAGCTTTCTTCTTCATCATTCGAACAGTGCGACGTTATACAAAATTATACACCAAAGAATATGGTTATGTGAATCAAATTTTGGTTCCAATCTCCCAATTCCTTTCATAAGTTGTGTCCAATCACTTCAAATTTCATAGCAATTAAGTAACATTTTGTTGCGTTTCAAGCCCCCCCGGCTTTGACACCCTTGTCGGGTCACCGCGGGGTCGCCTGACCCGGAGCGAAATTGATTTCTCGTCCCTCCACTTGCCTGTCACCTCGACCCAGCGTCATAGAGGGCCGTGGAATATCGTGGGATGATGTTCAGAACAATACAAGACACTCCGTAGTCGGGTCCACTTACAAATAGAAACACATTATACATTGATTGATCATTTCGCAACTACGAATATATGATTGTGATCATGATGATGATGAATGGGAAGGATGGTCGGTGAGAAAGAAGTGGTCGTGGTGTATTAGTATAGGAAACGTTACCAATGCCTCACCACGAAAAACTCAACCAATTGCGAGAATAAAACACGAGTCCTCGGAGTGCAAGTGAAAATGTCCAGATTATGATTTCTCAATCAATCATCAGTCGTCAAAAGTCGTTTTTTATATTTCGTTTTTTGTTTTTTTATATAAAATATATTTTATATTTTACAGTCGTTTTTATATGTTTAGATCGATTTTGATGTAGGTATCTTTTGATTCGAGTGGTGAAATAATATCTTTGGCGTCATTAGGGGATACAAATCAGAACAAGAACAAAATATAATTGAACTATGCACATAATATGCATCTATTTAAAATTTTAAAACTGCACAGCAGAAGTGCATGTATTGTTGCATTGCATTGCATGACAGCATCTGCCTGATCATCTGCGAAGTGGCGCAGTTTGGTGCGCGAAGGCGGCCAAGACAAATCAGTTTCAATTCCCTCACAGAACGATGTGCCGAAATGTGTTTTATTGTTGCCGAGAAGGCTGTGAAATTGTGCGTTTCAAATAATATTAGATGGAATTTATTACCTGTGACCAAGCGATTCTATTTCGCCGGCACTTTTTACATCTCTCCTTTAGAGAGCCCTTTGAGCACCTGACACGGTGGAGCACCTGCGTCAATTCAGGAGAATGCATATTTTACGCGTTTCACACTGAATTCAGACGGGAATTATGCCGTTAAATTCATTTCATTATTATTCTTTCTTAGAACAAAATGCACATTGTTCAATTCTCACTGAGGAAGAATAACTTTCACTATTGGCAGCTGTGATTCCATTTTCATCAATTTTCATTTGATAAAAAAAGTACTACAAAAAATGTTATTTTCATTCCAAAACTGATTTTTTTTATATAGAATCCAGACAAGAGTAAAGAAAAACAGATAGAATATATAAAAATAAGATAAAATGAATAAAATATTAAAAATTTAAAAAATAGGTTTTCAATTTTGTAAAAAGTACATATAATTTGGTCAATTAACCGATTGGGAGGGAGGGGGGGGGGGGGGGGGAGGAGGCGGAGGATGATATTCCCATACACACAGACCAATCTCCCGAAATCGAATTAATTAATCGCCTGGGGTTAACTCTGGGGTCAGCAAAGGGCCCCCGACCCGCCCTTGTCGTGATTTCGATTGCGTTTTATGTTCAATCTTATGTACCACTAAACAAAACCATACGAGAGACGGTGTCAAATAATTTAAATGGAATGGAATCGGAGCCATCAAGCAGTTGATTTGCTAGCGATTCGGCCGAGGTGTAATAAACTGCTGAGGCGTAAGCTTTTGAGTCACTCACATAAACCTGCCAAATGTGCGCCTCTAAAGGATCCGGAACCCACATTCAACTCCGCTGCAAAACATCTTTCATTGCAACTACAACATTATGCTCTTGAATTTACCTACGGAGAAACAGTTACTGGCAGAAAAACGCAACATTTCTAGAAACTCGCGTCTTGTGTTCAGATGAATTGTCTGTGTCTTGACATCACACCTGGCTCCTAGTTCTTGGAAGTCACTGACCAATGACAGCCAAGCACATCATGTGACATGCCTGCCTCGGGGATCGAACCAAGACACTTCGCGAGTCGTTGGAGAGATATTGAGCCTATGAAACTATCCCGGCATGTTTGTATAACTGTATTTTTGTGTAACTGTACAGCTTACAACTGGAATATGGAAATGATTTGTTATAATGAGTAATGACTGGAACAATACACGAACTCGGGTATCTGGACATTTGACAACAGTTTCGAAACACATTTTCTCTGCATGTAAAGAATTAATTTGAATAGTTCGAAGTTATTGCGTCGATAACAATAGTTGTATATTATTTTATGTCTTGGAACTTTTCTCTGCATGGACTTGAATAATTCAATAAGCCTGATAAAAATCACAGTTATTGCGCTCAATACGTATTCTCTGATAAGGGAAAATGAAAACAAAATCGACTCTATACAGTCTTTTGAACTTCGCATAAAAATAAGTCAGTAAATTTAAATGTAGGTTTAGTAGTATACAGATATAATTTAATTCGGGAACATAAATTAATTACACTTTTTTGAACTTTTGCAAACTTTCTCAAATCTGCTTGTTGACTGCGTTGTTTTGACACCATATTTTTTAATTGTAAAAAATAAAAATAAACAAACTAATAGGTATAAGAATAAAACATTGTCACCATCGAAATATCTTTACACTTGCCTGCCTCCGAACCATTTTAACAAAAAAAAATCCCGTTTCAAAAGTTACTTTTTCTCCAAATTCCCCGCGGGCCCGAAACCATCAGGTGTGCAAATCTCAAACACCTTGCTAGTCGTAAAATCCGCCGCCCTCGAAAACTTCGAACAGAAATCTGGAAACTAATACTTCATTAGAATCTCACGGTGTCAATTTATTTGGCAAAAAGCTGTCGAGCTCTTTGGCAAGCTCTGCCGCTAGAGGGGGTTGATTTACAACACGTTCAGTCACTGCACACTAAAACATCGCTACTGTGGTTTCCCAGAAGGCTTAGCTTGTGATGGACAGACAGAAGCTCGCTTGACCAAGCACTAAAAAACAACACATAACGGGACAACACCTGCAACCCCTTTTCCTTAGACTCACACATTTGTGCGAAAATGCATTTTTACAAGAAATGTTGACCAGCAATTTGTTGCCTTCTGTCCAATAAAGTAGAGTGAGGTAGCTGCTTCATTTGTATGTTTTTTACGTAATATTGTCTTGACTATTAGCCATTTACGCTAACGAATGCCAATTAGAACCCTCAAATGTCCATTTTGTACAGCTACTAAAGCTTTGAATATTTAATCGTTACGAGCGGATTAAATATTCAAAGAATAAAGCTTGAATTACAATGGTCAATGTTTTCAATCAAGCATAAAGAAAAGTTAATAACATCCTTGGATAAAAATAATATTTTTAAGTCAAATTGGAGCAATTTCGTCAGTTTTATATCCATCATGACAACCGATTCTGATTTAAATAGTGTCAAAAGTTAAGGGTTTACAAAAACTAAAGTTGAGCGAATAAAATAAAATAGGAAATCAAATCAAAGATTTATTTGTTTCACATCTCGCAGTTCATAACAATTTTTTTTGTGCATATTTATGTCAGAGAAAGAGAGAATCATAATATAACTATAGAAAATATAAATTATTGAGCGAGCGTAGCGAGCGTCACCACGGTACTCTTATGGTACTTTCTCTGTGTGTTTTTTTTTTGTTTTTTTTTTGCCTGCACTGCCCAGGTTAAACCGCTCAAGCAATCGAACTGAAATTTTGCACATATACTAACGTAATCTATGCGGTCCCTGGGATCGTTTTTGAACGGGCTCATGTGATTGGTTCAAATTTAAAAAAAAAAATCTTTTGATTGGTTGTTCCGAGCAATTTGAAATTTTGACAAGTCATTACGACCAACATTGTACCCAATCATACAAAGTTTCAGCCAAATCCTCCCATTGGTTAAAATTTTAAAAAATCTTTCACATGATTTTTGAAATTTAAACTAGAACCGTATGACCGATCAACTTAAAACTTTGCATGGTCATTAGGACCAACATTATCTGTATTTTTGACAATTTTCAGACTTATCTGTGTTTAAATCCAAAAGTTATTGACATTTTACGGACATTTTGCGTGTTGGCTGTCAAATTACTCAAAAATGTTGATCACGGCTACTTCGACTCTTTATAGTTCCAAGGTAGTTAGAGCAGAAACTTTCAAACGTATGAAACTGATATGACCGTTCAAAAGATCGTCTAATACTGTGTAAGTACACACACTTATATGATATGAGTGGTCCCAGGTATATTTTTTTAAATAGATCCTATGATTTTTGAATATTAACAAGGAACATTCTAATCAAAAGGTTCATCAATCAACCTAAAACTTTGCATGGTTATTGGGACTAATACTTTAGGAATATTTGGAGATTTTTATACCTACAAGTCTGACGAATTTCAAGAATTATTGGCTTTTAATGATATTTTCGATAGACATAATTTCGGTTCGAGGTGTTGCGCGTGTCCGTGCTCGCTCATCAACGCGTTACACTGAGCGTTTTCCTAGTACGAAACACAAAAAATATGGGCAGATTTTAAGCGTGAGACTGAATAATTTAAATCGCTCAAAACTGCACACAATAAAAATACCCATTTACCTATTTTCAGTTCCCAATAAATGTGTCTCCTACCTCTGCGTACCTTGATAACTCAAAACCAAGCGAAGTCATAAACGCGGCTTTCCCATGGGTCTTAGTGGCGGGGTAATTGTGCCCAGGTAGCCGGGGCAATAAACCCGCGTGCCGACAGACATTGGGGGGCAGCGCGCCCTGTGTTTTGACTGCTGGGCTAGATCATCCCGGGAATGCGGGCGCAGTCACATCCCGGCACAGGTGTCATTCATGATGTAAGGAATTCTGTCTTTACGGCTGGGAAACATTGCAAGACAGTCGGGTGGTCCTCGCTATCCCCACCCCCAAATATTTCCACAGAAATAGCGGAGAAAAGTCCACTTTACAGATTTCAGGTGTGTTCTCATATTTTATTATAGCTAGATTTATTATAAACTCGGCACAAAATTATTATTCCCATTCTTCATCGCCGCAAAAGAAGAATTAACACAAAAATGCTCGATTGCATACAAATTTAATATTTGTTCGTTCTTCAGCTTTTAAGTTGTGATTGTGATTTGTCACTCATGCTCTTCCCCTAATAATTAGACTTTTTGTGTTGATATTATTCCCCTTCTCTTGTGCCTACAGAGAGTATAGGTAAAGGTACATTGAAATTGTAAAAAAGTGCTAGGTATACCATATATATTTTATAAAAATAAGGAATTCAATTACTGTACAATACATAATCTACTTTGCAATGCAATGACGGTTGGAATAATATTGTAAATCACGGCAAACCACTGTGCGGATAGCTGGCCCCTGGTCAAACAGTATACTCCTGGACAAGACCAGTCACGTGACATTGGTCCACACAACACATCTTCCTCTTCATTAGCTTCTCAAATATTAGTTCAGAAGTGTCGCTAACACAGAATCAATGTAGACATATTGATAATAGTCTTTCTTGACTATACGTGTTCGCAAACTCGGTAATATTTGCTTTATTACAAGATTTAAAAGCTGCTCTATATTGGTTTGTAGACAACGCCAATACAATAGTTTCCTTTCTCAATTCGGCGAAGATTTTAAGCTCGATTTTAAGTTACGAAACAAAACTTGATTTTTTTCTATAGCTAACTAAAAACTGAAACCTTTTATGGACGGTCTGAGCTTTTGCCCGGTAAGATGAGGTATGGTCAGAGCTTTGGCCTCGACTTGGTCGGATATATATTTTTTTAATGATTTTTAACGGCACTGTTTTGAATAATGGCGACAAATGAATAATTACAACGGTGATTGGGAGAAGATGACGAAGAATGGGTGATAAATGGACGCTGTGACGTAGGCGATCATTTACAGAAACCTGTAAGGAAGGATCCGCGGGGATAGATACGTACGCCGTACCGTAAATTCGCAGCATATTCTTCAAATCTTACTTTCATTCTATTCTGAACGCCACTGAAGGTTTTCCCTAAAACCCAACCTAACCACTTCACTCCCTTCATCTAAGCACTTCAATATCTGAATGTTGTCACGCAGCAACAATACACGACGAGCTGCAGTTTATCCGACATAATCTGTACAAATGTAAGTGCACCCGCGCCAGTATTAACTGCACTATTATGCATCACGCCGGGAATTAGGGCCGTGTACAGACGAGGAGCGATGTAAGCTGGTAGTTTACTGCTGCAATCACTTCAAGTATCAAGTTGGGGTGTCCCGACTTCATACAAGAACAAGAGTAAACCGAGAGGGTGTCGAAACATTATGGAATAACTCCTGCGCCAATACACGCTGGCTCAAGTGAAGATCGACCATAATCCTTGAAAAAAACGTTCTAAATATGAATGTCGACGAAATTTCCTGTTCAAATAACACAATTCCATTAAAAAAATAACTCGAAGGATCGTAGAATTTGTATTTTAAAAACACGCCCGTTTCAAAATCATTTGAAAATTATGACGACAAGGCTATGGGTTCTAGAAGCTTTAAAATATTTGAATTTTGTAGACCCCCACTTTTTTATTCCATTCATTTTATATGTAGGTATTTAATCATTCGAATATTTTCAATCGGTGAATGAAGTCTTGGGATTGGTTCACCAACTCTTTCATTCATTAATAATCGTTCAAAAATTTGAATTTGAATACGAGCCTTGTGATTGGTTGACCCTTCAGTTTCATTGAATAAACGTTACAATATTTGAATTTTAATACGAGGCTTGAGATTGGCGAACCACTAATTCAAATAAAAAAAGAATGGTGATGGATGATTCTTTTATTTCTGTGGAGTGCAAACACGCTTAGTACCTCGTGGGGCGCTTAGACAAAATATTTCGCATATTGTAAGTGTAACGTTTATCTTTTCTCCAGCAATTAGCGTTGTTGGGAAACTTGGCAAAGCAAGTGTTATGATTTCCGAGTATATTTGGCAGATAATTATTGTGTACTCAAAGCGAGTAGTTTGGTGTTTATTAACAGTTAACATCGTAAATATGCCGTCAAAGTGAATATGACAGTTCGTTAAGAACGATATAAATTATGAAGTTGCTTTGCGTATTAAATCACTTTGGTTTCTTTAGTAGTTGGAGTACGTTGGTGAGCGAGCAATCGTATTTCTGCTAAGGTTCTGATTGGTGCTGACCAAATGATTAATATTTCTTACCAAAAGTGCCTGGATGATTAGGGATGATGGAGAAAGGTTCGAAAAGAGTTGGAAGGCCTCATGTGGGACTATCCCAGCGATGTGACATCACGAAACGAGTGGATCTCTCCAGTTTTCGGAACTTGTACCAAAATGATCATGATTTCTAATACAAAATCTATATTTTTAAGCCCCATTTACACGGTGCAATTTCTTGAACAACTTCTGTGTCACATTCTCATTTTTCATACAATTTTGTATTTACACGACGCAACTTTCTGTCACAGGACTTAAAATTGATCTAATTTTCCATTCAAGAAGTGTGACAAAGAAGTGTGGTACAGAAGTTGTACAAGAAGTTGCACCGTGTAAATGGGGTTTTAGCGATAACTTCGTGGCAAAGGAACATGCAAGACTTGAAGATCCACGGCATTATTCTCTTGATGGACAAACTATTTTTCTTATCACGACCTACAAAAACAAGTCCATATCTAATCTAGCTACAAATGCATGTCATGCACTGTGAACGTGTCATTCTCTCAACTGTCACCCAGGATTTGCTTCTAATGAGTCATATTTACTGTCGCAAGTAGTACGTGCGTCAGACCATGTAATAGAACCATGTTTCATGGACCCATGTTGTCATGGGACACGTGTGTTGACGCTTCAGTCTGTGCAGACGGCACGTGCAGCTTTAGCAATTGCGAAACTACTAGGAAAACGCTCAGTGTAACGCGTTGATGAGCGAGCACAGAACATGCAACATCCCCATAGTAACGATACACGACACTGCACAAGACGATTTTCTCTGCAAATTTTCAATCTCCATAATACTCTGGATGAATAACAGATCCATTGTGTCGTGAAGTCTTACCTACATACTTTCTCCAGAAATCTCTTGTGACATCCCATACTAAATTCGTAAAATTACAATTAATACTTGACTGATTGGGCTTACAATATGTAAAATTTAATATTAGTTGGTCTTGATCACCATGCATAATTTGAACTTTATGTGAACATTTTGATTGTCGACCAATCAGAAGATATTATTTAAACTTAAACCAATTAGAGGATTTGTCCTTCGTACTGCATCCGATTTTATGCGCTAGCTCAAAAATGCTTTCATTTTACTTTACATTGTGGATAGCTTGGCTGCTCTACAGGCCTTGCCTTGGAGCAGAAGCTTAAAGAAGGCAGGGATGACCATTTAGTATACATTTTTCAAGATTACGGAATAAAATGACCTTAAAATGACAAAACTTTTGAAAATAACGACAGATTAGACTGAAAATTGGCAAAAATACCTAAAATGTTGGTACCAATGACCACGCGAAGTTTTAAGTTGATCGGTCAATCTGTTCTAGTTTAAATGTCAAAAATCACATGAAAAATGGTTTTAAATTTTAACCAATAGGAGGATTTGGCTGAAACTTTTTATGATTGGGTACAATGTTGGTTGCAATGTTTTTGCTAAATTTCAAATTGATCGAAGCAACCAATCAAAAGATAATTTTTTTTAAATTTGAACCAATCACGGGAGCCCGTTCAAAAACGATCCCAGGGACCGCATAGATTACGTTAGTATGTGTACAAAATTTCAGATCGATTGCTTGAGCGGTTTGACCTGGGCTGTGACCACAAAAAAAAAAAAAACACACAGAGAAAGTGCCATAAGAGTACCGTGGTGACGCTCGCTACGCTCGTTCAATTATCAGGTGTCCAGAAAGTTCTCGAACACTCGACAGTAGCTTGCAAAATGTATGGATCGATTTTCAGTATAGGGAAACTTCGGGGAAACTGTACCCCAAACGCAACAGGGGTTCAAAATTGAAGAAAAATAGAGTGTTGTGATTTTTCACAAACTGTTTCATTGCCATAGCATCGAGTTGCAGAACGATGAAAAAACGAAAACTTCATTTCGAAAACTCTTGACAAAGAAATTGTTCATAAGTAGGGCTAGGATGTTTAGGACCTATAACGTCCAAAAAGGCAGGCAAAAAGTGAAAAAGACCCATAAAATCCCGAAAAAGGACCATAAAATCCCGAAAAAGGACATATGGAATGTTAGGCTGGCTTTCCATGCTCCGTTATCTTCCGTCAACGTCCGACACCGTCCGACGAAAACGACCACGTGACCCGTCTCGACCAATCCCTCGCCGTCCGAGATTTTTGGGGATGGCTCTGATTGGTCGAGACGGGTCACGTGGTCGTTTTTGTCGGACGGTGTCGGACGTTGACGGAAGATGACGGATCATGGAAAGCCGCTTTGTAATATTCGTCAACATATTATTCGATTTATTGGAGGATGGAAATTTTGTGAAGACATCAATTGTTGTAGAACTTAAAACAATATTTCAAATTATTTCCCCCAATACAATTTTAAAAAATGACAAAAATACCAACAAGAAAAGGACTGAATTCATAAAAATAAAAAAATAGAAAAAGGCATTTTCAGGCAAAATAAAACTCATATTTTTGAAACCAGGAACCCATGGAACATATTTTGTGTCATTTTCAGACACACGTCGTGTCTGAACAAAAAATTAAAAAAGGATATGTCCTTAACATCCTAGCCCTATTCATAAGTATTCTCTGCGAAATGTAGACATCTTTCTTCAGCAATCCCAAATCTGTTTGCAAAGCGAAATATTAGTATTACAAGTCTATAACACGGCGCCTCCACCTCTGCAAACCATCTGGAATGAAACTGCAAGCAGGCAGTCTGGAGGTCAGTCCTCTAGCCACTAGCCACTTGCTTGAGCCATATTCCATCACAACATGGACATTCGGTTGTCAGCAATAAACGACTAGGCCAATATAACAATATTATTGCATTGTTTTATATGTTTGAAATATGCAGTCAACGACCATATCGTGGTGTAATGAGACCTGGGTTGTAAAAGTCGTCTAGAGCTCTGATTTGTGACGGCTTTTATGTCTTGATGACTTTTGAACATGACATTGCATGCCATAACAGGACTAGGTAGTCCAAAGATCGTGGTTCATAACGCGTGTGCAAATTTGCGTCGCGAGTCAACCACGTTCCGAACAATTAATTTCACTTGTGTTTGCAACTTGGCATGCTGGCGACGAATGCATGATTGTTTATGATGATTGGGAGATGATGACGATGATGATGTTGATGAAGATGATGGAAAAGGAAGGTGGGAAGGAGGCGGTAGTAGCCTATTAGTAGGGGACCATTCCAGCATTTGCCTCTCGAGTCTCGACTGAGGGAAACCACGAAAAAATGCAGTCAGGAAGGACGAAAAACTTGGAATATGTCAAGAAATAGAGCCCTTTTGTGTGGATGTTTTGTTTATTCCCCTTCCCCTCCCCTTCCATCTCACGATGTGAGATGGAATGCAGTATATGGATGTAGCAATAACTCCATCCTATAAGGATCTTCAGGGTTCATAGTTTTTGCTCTTTTAAGGTCCTATTTCGCGGGCCCAAAATCATTTTTATGTCACGCTCTACCCTTACAGTTCATCCAGAGTAAGAGAAACGGATGTGGTCAGAAATTGGCTCAAAATAGCTTTTATATGTCCCTGAAGATCATCCCTATACTGTTATAGTAACTGAGAGAAGGAGAGTAGAATCCACACAATAAGGATCCATTCTTGTGACAGGTAATTGTGCGTTTTTACTCGGTTTTTACAGCTTTTGTTGAAAGAAGTGAACTGAATTCGGACACAAGCTTATAAAGCTGCTGGGTAACAGAATAGTATTGTAATTTGTAAGTTTGTGATGTTGATGATGATGTAGGTGAATCAGGTTTCGGTCAGGGCGAGGCGGCGACGAAGGGCTCTGGCATTGGGCGAAGCTTGTCTGCTCTTGCCATTAGCACCGGCGGGTCAGCGAGAGGTCAAGCCGAGAGACAGAAGACAAGACATAAAACACGGGACTTGACGCGTAATTTCACCCGGGTCTCGGTCCAGCAGCATCGCACCGCCCATCCCATCGCTCCTCAGAGGAAGATGACAGTTACCATGGCTACAAGCTCTTACATGTGTAGGTCATGGGCAGCTGGCAGATGCCATGGGAAAATAGTTTTAAACAAATATCCATACAATAAGTCCTTCCCATTCCAGGATTTCCCATTCCTTGGGAAATATACGGACGAGCATTTTTCATTAAACTTTTTACTTCTAGAAAGGTGTGAAAATGCATGAATGTCTATAAAATGAAGCGTTTTGGGTGGATTACTCTCTAGTATATTTTTTTATTTTTTTATTTCATACATCATTTTATTCCTATCACACAGTATACATGAAAAACGATCAAAGAACAATTCCCTCAATTAAATAATAAATAAATACATGTAGGTGATGTGACGGGAAGCCCACGTAGAGAATCTCTGAGTGTGGGCTGACCCAGTTAAAGATAAACAGGCAAAAAATGTTTCAAGATGGCTGAATTATTGTAATACTGAAAAGTGAAAAACACATGAAAATTACTGGATACTAAAGTGTTATTATAGAATGGGAATACAAAAAATAATTGTAGACAAACTGATGTGAAAGACTAATGTTCTAGATTGCGCAATCTACTTATCAATAAATTACGTTCTTACAAAAATTCCTACCTGAGGCAAAAATCCAGGATTTAACTTCGAATTTAAATTGAACTGAATTTTTTAAATTCCTAATTTCAAGTGGGAGTTTGTTGAAGAAGCGAGGACCTAAAAAGTCAAGATGTTGTTGTCCTTTCTGTTTAAATCTTTTCGGCATATCCAACATAAATTGATCTGAGTTTCTCGTGTTTACTGAGGATAACCATGAATTAGACTTTTTAAAATGTTGAATGTTCTTAT
Source organism: Leuctra nigra (assembly GCA_934045905.1). Lineage (NCBI taxonomy): Eukaryota > Metazoa > Arthropoda > Insecta > Plecoptera > Leuctridae > Leuctra > Leuctra nigra. The sequence goes on from OW203766.1 coordinate 33,931,339, forward strand.
GAATGTGTAATAAAACGGTCTTAACATATAATTGTTTTAAGTCCAGTACTTTTGAGTCTTCAAAAATTTGATTAGATGGGTACTGTAAAGGCTTCTTAAAAATTACTTTTAATGTTGCTTTTTGAATTATTAGTTCTAGGCTCGGTTCTAGGTTATCAACCCATAGAGATGTATACGTGTATACGTTGGCGTATACATCTCTATGATCAACCATCACTCGGGGTTTTATACAAATAATATTCTTATTTCTCGTGAATGATCATAGTCAGAGGGCATGGCATGTTCTGACTTGTATGTATACTGTTGACCAAGAAGAATAGAATGGTCATTTACTTTATGAATGACTCGTAGTTTTAATTACATTTGCGTTTCTATTTTATTTTATGTGCGACTTGGTAATAACTTCATTCCACAATAATGTCAAGAGTCTATAATAAAAAATGTAAAATGAATTCGAAACCGTGAAGTAGGTGGAATAGGTCATTGAGTGCAATGCACCCACAAGACTGAGAAGAGGAAACAAATCTTGATCACAAGTTGTATCATTTGCAGTTACCTACAATTGGAATGATACGCGAGTCACCGACTCTTGCCCAGGCTACTCGCCGGAGTCTGGCGGCGATCCTGGCCTCAACTCGCGCCAAACATACAGCCTCGGACTCATAGAGATTCATTGTATCGAATACATATTGATTTGATGATTACTGGAACAATAGCGTAATGAACGAAATGTCATCAAATAAGTTACGTTATTCTGAAATGCCAACCGCTCGACCTACTCGTGAAAAATGTACCAGACAAATTTCCTGGAAATCCGCTGTCTGGTTTGAGACTATTGTGATGTTGTCATGGTTGTCAAGACATAACATGCACAGAAGGCTGGCAACTCATCAGAGTCGAACATTTTTCATAATATTTTGGAATTTGTCAGTTCATCATTAAATTAGTTAGGGAACTCACCTATAAGGTGGTGCAAGCGCAAGCGATTTTGCTGCTTGTTGCTGGCACTTTTTTTTGGATACGATGGGAGAAAAAATGGGTTAACGAAATAATTTGAAATTTTAATCATGATTAGATAAAAGACAAATCTAAGAGTTATCACTTGGTGTTGGTACATTTTTAATTTTTTGCTTTGTTATAGTATTCTAGTTGATATATGGCGAAAAATTGTCTATTTTCTTGTCTCGCTCTGTGCCGTATGAAATTTAATTTAAATGAGCAAAGTGATAACCCTAAGTTTGTCTTTCATCTAATCATGATTAAAATTTGAGATCAATTGGTTAACGGGTTTCTCCAACGAGGTCTCCAATCGTATCGGAAATTTCATATAGTTTTTAACAATTTTGTTGAATAACCGGCGCCTAATTAACAAGTCACGAAGCAAAAACGAAAGAGTGCTACTAATATACAATCTGACTGATCATGTGAACATCATGTCAAAGTTACACCCACTTATGAAACAATTTTTCTACCTCAATTTGCTAAAACAGCCGAACGCTTGCACCACCCTATAAGACAGCACATAACATGTTTTAGTTGAAATATTTTTTTTGTCTGGGGCTTAACGTCGCACTGTTCTGCAGCGAGGCTAATGGCGACGGAGAGTTGAAATATAAGATGACAAATAAGACTAATAGGTACTCGAACCTGGGATCTCTAAAACGCCGGTTGAGAACTGAATATTTTCTCATTTTCAATAAATCCGCCATTTTCACCCATGACTGCATTCCTCCCTGTTCACCCCAGAGCGTCGCGTCTTGCAGCGTCTTCGGGTGACAAATCGGGCACGAGTCGGTCCCCGGATGCGGGGTTTAGCTGGAGGTCGCGGCATGTTTGGGGTTGCAGAGGGCCGTGTTTGCATGTTGACACGTCGAGAACAGCTGCGCGGGAATCAATCAACCGGGACGCGAACCTGCGTGAGGTCCCGACTCAAAAGTCTTGTTTCACGCTCGACATCTTGCTAATTGCTATACCAGAAGAACAGACCAAGTCGGCGACCCTCTGGACTGCACAGGAGGTCCAGGGGTTGATTACCGCGGTCGACATGACATGACAGGACGATGTTTCCCACAGGTTAGGGGTACCTTCTAATAGGCCACGACCGCCTCCTTCTCACACCTCGCTTATGCTTCATCATCTTTTTAATATCCTTAATCATTCCTCAGTCATTCTCCGTCATTATGAATGCATTATGAATGCATTTTGTAAAACGGCGAAGCGAGTTAGTCTAAAATATAGCAATGGTTATCAATTTTACAAAGTTTCAGCAAGATCCTCCAATTGGTTAAAATTTAACGAGTAAATTTCCGTTTGGTAAAAAAATCAATATTTCCAACTAAAATTATCTCATATTTTACAAATTTTCAGCCTAATCGTGAAGTATTTACACCATTGTTGTAATTGTATGTCTGTTGTTCTTCAGGATAAGTTTTAAATTTATCACGCTTGCTTCATAAAGATCGAAAACTTGGAAAAATAATCTCACTTTCTCAAGATTTTGAAGAACATGTCTTATAAAAAAACAAGAAAATGAAACGTGTCTTATTTTTTACGATTAAACGCCTCATCTGTTATGTAAGAAGAAGTTGGTCAGCAAAAACAACAATCATTGCAATTTGCTCACGGCCAGTCTACTTCCTTCAGCTGCAGTGATAATATTTCAACACCTTTATCTTACACAGCTAAACCATTTCACAAACTGCACTCGGTGCATTTCTCTCGCAACTCCAACAAAGCAGAACCTAGTTCCAAGTACAAGTCCATGTTTGGTTTAACATCACGTGCATGATCGCTATTCCAGCTGGTAGATTAGCGCCGGTGTTCCAAAGCTTGATCATATAGAGTGTGTTCTTCCCTGATTCAAGTGCCCCCCCCCCCCCCCGCGCGGGCTCAAGGGGGCTTTGCGCCTCCCGCTTTTGTTTTACGACCTATGCCTGGAGATTAGGACGGAGGGTGCATTGTCTTTGTTGAGGACACTGGCAATTAGCTGACAGTTCTTACGAACACACTTCACTGGTACTTCAGTATGCAAACCAAGCAAGATTCTGCAAATGAGATTTAAAATATACGAAGGAATAAAAGAGTGAAAGGATGTATGATTCTTTTTGTGTGCCTCTGACGAGAGGAAAATAAGCTGACACGTTTCTCTAAATAGGCCACGATCGCCTACCTCCCACCATTAATTCCTAATATATATCTTCATCATCTTCATTCATCATCATTCGTCAGTCGCTATACAGTCTAGTTCTAGTTGCAGAATAGTGCGAAGTGAAAATAAACAATCAGAATAAAATTACCAACCAATTAATGATTTGTCTAAATATCCAGCTAATAAGCTCGTCTTATAATATCTAGGTAATTGCTATTAGACCTTTGCGAAATAACGTGAGTTGAGAAATGACCGAGTCACATCATTGGTCAAATCGTTCTGTCGGTGGAAAATGAAACCCGGCACCTCCACCAGCTAACTCATCTTCTGTTTTGAACCAAACTATAACGAAATCAGGACATAACTGCAACAAATCCAACAGTTGATTGAAACCATACCTATTTATCATTATGTACAGCAAAAACTCACTAACATAATACGATAATTTCAACATTTAGATTAAGTGAAAAATGAAACTTTATGCCATGAATGAATGACTGCCATCTCTATACATTTCAATATTCTATTTTTATATTTTTATATTTTTTAAATATACCTATTTTAATCGATAACTCAATAGAGTTAATGTTATTGAATAAATTATGTAGGTAGTACCTACTAAAAACCGAAGGGATTGTGAAAAAGCAGCCAAGAAAAGTATGAAAAGTGTGAATTTTGGAATATGAATCATCGTTTCTTTAATGCATTTTTCGTGGAAATACTTGGAAAACCTTTTGATATTACAAAATATTTATGTTTTGAAAAAATATTATAATTTGGCGCCAAGTTATCGTGGCACCCTGAATTGTGATGTGAGAGAGGCGTGTAACTTGACGACAACGTCTGTCTCTCAACAATACATTTCGGTTGAGTTGTGCGCGCCGCCGCATGAATCACTGCTTCCTCGATGCAATCTCGTCCGTATCAGATGCCGGGCCGTGATAAGACTTATCTGACACGTCCTGTGCGGTGTAGAGGCCACACTTGCCGCGATGCGATGCGCTATAGGGGCGGCTATCGCGACATCATGCGGGCTGCCGTGCGTGCGGGCCGTCGCATCCGAACAGGTCGTCTCACACGCACGGGGACGCAGATTAGATTTTTAAGACATAATTAGTTGATTTTTGGTGGAAATGGTATATTTTCTTGTCTCGCTGCGTGCCATATGAAATTTAATTTAAAAAATGTGCCAAGTGAAAACTCCAAGTTTGTCTTTTATCTAATCATGATTAAAATTTGAGATCAATTGGTTCACGGCTTTGGTCTCCAATCGTATCGGAAATTTCATTGTTTTGCGCGGTTTTGTTGAATATAACTGCAATGCAAGAAGCAGAAATAAAAAAGTGCTACTACAATCGGACTAATCATTTGTTATGAAACAATTATTTTTCTCTCTCAATTTTCTAAAACGGCCGAGCGCTTGCACCACCTTATTTGACGAATATAAGTAATCAATGATATAAGTACACCCGCGGTCACATTAATTGCTTGCTAGTCCTTATTTAAAACATGTTTATCCCAGACCAAAGCCGAGGTAAACGTAGATTTCTGATTTCAAGCATGTGGGGTTGGAGAGTTTGTTCATAAAACCAAACAAACACCTATATAATAATTATATATCCTTTCAACAAAATATTGACGGTAATTCGACCTCTACCAAAGATGTTATTCTTCTACCATGCAGTAATTATACCGTCAATTAAAAACCAGACTCTCGAATCTTTGATTTTTACGAAATACACGTTGAAATAAAACCGAATAAAACTGGAACCCATAAAGTCCATAATTCTTACCTCTATGTCCATATCATCACACCATGAAGGTATAATTAAATTATAACTAAATCATCACACAAGGTAAAGTTGTAAACAATTCAAATTTGACAATTTCAATCATAAGCCGAGATTCACTCAGAACGGAATTTCATTGGCTAGAAATTGAAATTGATAGTGTGATATGAACGTGTGATGAAATCAACAATCTATTCGAATTTCATTATTCAATTTGTGAATTCAAGAACTGGGAGGTTATAGAGATTCAATAAACGTGAAACGTGCACATTTTGTTCGAAATAAGTAAGAATTCTTCTTTCCATGTTTATTACTAGGAAAACGCTCTGAGTAACGCGTTGATGAGCGAGCACTGATACGCGCAATACCTCGAACCGAAATTCTGTTTATCGAAAATGTCCTTAAAAGCCAATAATTCTTGAATTTCGTCACAGACTTGTATGAAAATCTCCAACAATTCCTAAAATATTGGTCCCAATAACCACGCCAAGTTTTAAATTGATCGATTGAACATGATTGAACGATTCCTTGTTAATTAACAAAAATCACAGGATCTCGTTCAAAAAATATTTCAACGGTCATATCAGTTTCATAATAATACGTTTGAAAGTTTCTGCTCTAACAACCTTGAAGTGAAGATTCGAAGATGCCGTGAAATGTGTAATTCGAGAAATATGATAGCCAACACGCAAAATATCCGTAAACTGTCAATAACTGTTGAATTTAAACACAGTTTAGTCTGAAAATTGTCAAAAATACAGATAATGTTGGACCCGATGACCATGCAAATTTTTAAGTTGATCGGTCAAACGGTTCTGGTTTAAATTTCAAAAAGCACATGAAATATTTTTTTAAATTTTAACCAATGGGACGATTTGGCTGAAAATTTGTAAAATAAGAGACAATGTTGGTCTTAATGACCATGCAAAATATAAGGTTGATCACATTTGTCGAAGACCATTTTCATTTTTCAGCCTATCAGGAGATGTTTATTTAAATTTTAACCAATTGATAGATTTCAAAAAAAATTGGGGTCAGCAAACAGAGAAGGTTGTCTCTACATGTGTGCAAAATTTCAGGTCGATCGGTGAAACGGTGCGATTTCTATTGCTCCATTTAGCAGCCAAAAAAACAAAACAAAAAAAAACAAAAAAACAAAAAAAAAACAGAGGTCCGTGTCAAAAGAGTCAAAAGGAGACGCTCGCTTCGCTCGCTCAACAAAAAATTAAAATCTGTATCATGAAAACGGTAAGTATATACAAAAGTCTATTACTTCCAACGACGTACTTCGAAGTCTGGTACTAAAGCTGAATGCTGACGGCGTTTGACAAACTTTTAAAATGTCCTAATGTATGGAATCTAATGTAATAAAATGATTTCCCTCACTCATCGTGTTGAGTCAGAAAAACAAGGTCTCGATCGGAACGCACTCGTACTGATGCACAACTTGCACATCAATCTCATAGAAACATAGAGTATTTTGCATTGCAGCATCATTTGTTGCGCTCTCCCATAGATCCGAGTTCAGGAGAATATTATAGAAATATGTATTATACAAATGTGATCCACTCTTTTATTATTCAAATAATTCAGTCGAATTTAATTGGATACACAACAACTTTGTTTTCAATTGTATACCTATCGAATTGGCAATTCCAGAATTTTCAGTTTATCCCTTCTTGGCCAGGTATGGCTTCAATAATCGGAGAATAATTTAGAATTACAAATATTTTCCTACTGTTCCTTCCAATGGAATGTTTATAACAAACATAATATGTTATGAGGAGCCTCGACGGCCGATGAACGATCGGAATTCAAAATAAAGCTAACTTGCGATATTCAATGTTGATCGAATTGTCTGTGTCATCAACAAATACCTCTTGAAAGTAAATAACTATATAAATCACGGCGCCTCCACAAGACAATGAATCATGGCAATACGTCAACAAACAGGCTCACTGATGGAGTCAAGTAACATATCCCCCATCCCTCACAGCCAGTCACAACATGTTCATCAACATCTCGAAATACGTCGCTCAATGATGTCATATACGTGGAAACATAACGCGGCGGGGCGCACATCTGACCTGCATAAATAAGCAAAAATAAAATACATCTTGGACTTTAAAATCGATTTAAAAGTTAAATACCAAGTTAAATATAAGTTAACGAAACTGAGGAGAAACAATAGTAATATTGATATAAAATTCAATGTTTTCCTTCCATGAATGTTTCGAAAGTATAAGTAAGAGGTCAGACTTCAAAATCATCACACACGAGGGGGCAGAGCAGAGAATCCACGAAAAGAATCACGTTCTTGGATATTTGAGTTTTCTTTTGACTGTCAAAAGCTCGACCAATCTGGACAAGTCGAAAGTTGAAAAAGCAAACGCACACTTCTCCGAATGTTTTTTCGTGTCGATTCGATTACCTCTATAAATTGTTACTTCGTGGTAAAGTGACAAATCAAAATAAAATTAAAATAGGAAACCATCTAAATCAACAAATCAATGTTCCTCAAGTAACGTCACCGAACTTTTGTTCGATTTCCCATATCTTTGACAGTTTCTTCCTTAAAAAACATTAATTTTTTTCCAAATCATCGGAATGATCCACTTGATCCCCTAACCTATCCCAAGCATGTATCATGCCATGTCCGTGCCGCTGCTTCCTCGACCACAATCAGGAGATCGGGTCAGCCGTGATGTCGCATGCAATTGAAGATGATCATGCTCACTTACTTGCTAATCCTTGTCTTGGTTGTCGGAAGGGAGCTGTGTCGAACGTGTCTTCTGGTCGCTATCACTGCACTGGGTGCCGACCACGCAGACCAAGGTCGATAGAGGGAGGGGGCGGGGCGGCGGTGGCTCCACCCCGCCGGGCGACACACAGTCTGTCGCGGCTCGGCGGGTTTGTGGGACACCTGACCAGGCATTCCTGATGGTGGGCTGCTCGCTCTTTATTTGAGAGTAAGGAGCAATCATTTTCTGGTAGAGTAACTTGTCGTTGCATTGGCATTTTCTTTATGGAAACCGATGGAGACAGCCCCAGTTTAGAAAATTTCAGTGTGTTATGTCAAATGTCCGTCCATCCGACCGGGTAGCTTAGTTGGTAGAGCTCTCGCCCGGCAAGTGAGAGGTCCCGGGTTCGAGCCCCGGGTCGCTCGGATATTTTTCACAACGCATATCATATCATCCTGACCCTTCATATCCCTTCATATCATCCTGACTCCATGGAGAACAGTTTTTTTAATAAAAAAAAGTGTCCATAACCTTCTAGCATGAATAGCGCTCGAAGTCCATAACCTGCATTAATAAATGCGTTGGTAAAATTGTCAAATAAGGGGGAAGATACAAAACTTGTTTCAGGGGATGTTTGGTCAGCAATGTTTACGAATTAATAATTTTGAATGAGTTCACAGCCCCCTCTCACCATTGCGACCATTGCGATCTATTTATTTATTTTTTAATTATCTGGTGTTGAACGCCCCACTGTTCTGCAGCTAGGCTAACGGCAACGGATGTTATGACGATGACGATGACGATGACGATGATGATGATGACGATGATGAGTATGACAGTGGGAAGGAGACGGTCCCCAGGCCTCTCGACTGAGGATAAACCTCAGGCAGTAAGGACAGCTATGGGAATTGATCCAGGACCTCCTGTGTGCAAAGATTCAGTGTTTATGCGATGACTGAGACAACCTGTCACTTTTATCCAACGATCTTTGCAGCGTGCAGTTGCAATTCTGAAATTACGTTAGTTGTTTCATGTTGATGATTTCAGTGATGATTTCATTCAGACATTTTCACAAGGGAGGGCTACAAAATGACAAATTATGCTGAAAATTAAAACGGGACAAACGTTTTCCACACTCAAAAAATTCACATCTATTTAAAAAAGCAATTGGGTCATGTGTGTTGGGTCCGGGGCGCAAAGCTCCGGGAACATTTTGAATTCATTTATTAATTTGGGTTTTATGCACTTCTGACGATCAATTTTCTCAGCATGAACTCGATAATTTGTTGATAAACACGCCATGCCCATGATCAATGCAAAACAATAACTTTCGGTATTTCTCCCTCCAAATTTTCAAAGATTTATAATCACACCAAAAAAATATATATTATTTTTTATATTTTTTTGGTGTGATTTTCACAATGTACACTTAGCCAAACAAAACTTGAACGTTCAATAAATCTGATAGGCTGATAAATGTAAGAACGCACCATCAGAAGTCAGTCTAAGCCAACGTCTATACAATGTTGAGTCTAAGCGATCTCATTGTCTCACTCTATAGTAGGTGACCTCACATTTCAATGATAATAACAAGCTTTGATTGGTTATTATGGGACATGACCAGCAGTCATTTAAATTTGGTCAACATTCAAGTTTTGTTTGGCCGAGTGTACCTAAGTTTTGTAAGTTAATTTAATTTTAAAACTCTCCAAGGGGGTTACTGATGGACCCAAGGGGGGCCTAATGCCTGGAATTATCCTGACTGTCGACTCAAGTGCAAGTGCAACGAGTTATTGCACTTGACCTGAAGTGTTACTCAATATGCTGAGTGCGATTTCCAGAGTCGCGTTGTTGACACATTTCACACATTCCAAGAGTCTTGTGTCAAACACTTGTCAGTGTCACGTGACCAGTTGTCACAACATCGGAGTTATATTCGTGTGTGATTCATAACATGGCATTCCAGCGATACCGACCACTTGGGAAGCTGAAAATTACAGGTGTCAAACTTTTCGAACTATACTTATTCAAAATTAATTATTAAAGGAAAAATATGTAGGTATATTAAAATTGTAGATTACCTATAACAAAAGTTGTGGATCACTGATCGAGAATGATCATGTTTTCTGTGAAATACCGTTTATGACTGACGTTCAAAGGGATGTGATGAATTCAGGAAGGAATGGAGACGACGATAGGGAATAAGGGAATCGAGTCTGAGGTCTGTAAATTCAAATCATGCAATTTGGCTGAACCATTATAAAAACTTGGCTATATTTCCGAGTTGATAATTTTTTTTTTCTGCATCAGAGGAGACGAACCTATGTAATAAAATGTTCTAATTCTACACTTTTAAACTATTAATTGTTTCAATATATTGTTTATATAACAATTGTTTAATGTGTTTTCAACCGCGGAAATAAAGTCCTTTTTAAAAAATAACAAAATAATCTGCTGAATCTAAATTGATTTTTGTGCAAGTATCACTTCAGCTATAATATTTCACTGCATGCCCAGACACAATCAGTACTGGTAATCATCACCAAACCCCGCCCCTATTGGTGATTGGGTGATTTCCGACCCAATCACCACTCGACTGGATATATAATGGCGGCACATACAACCAATGGAGGAAGTGTAGACAACACATTTGTAGGGGTGAGAATCCTCATCTTCTGTCATTGTGACGTCAGATTCAGGTCCAGAGATAAACTGGTTTCCAAGTAGGGCACAAACCAGAGGATGAAACATCGATTTTTATAAATATTCATTTAAATCAATAAAAACATCTATATACCGTAGGTATATGAGAAAAGTACTTCAAATAATAATTACCTATAATACGAAATGTATAAATGCATTAAAATATCATCATCAAAATACAAATATTCTAATTTCTAAGTTCTCTCATCTCCGCCTTGGGCTTAGACCTCTCATACTACTCTCAAGTAACGCAGGTTGCATAAGCAGCACAGCGCAGCTGATCGTGTCGTGACGTCATACAATTACATTCCACGGCGGAATGACGTATTCGTAAAAAAGTTTCTCATCTCCTCATCTTGTTATCTAATATACTAATATTGACCTTGATAAATAAGTGTATAATTACGTTTTGCGAATGTATAGTTAAATAGCCTTTGTGCGATGTATTGCTGGAGTTAGATAAGAGTTGATAAGAGTGATAACAGAAGATTATTCCAGAGATTTCGAAGTGCACAGTGCTTTTGTCACAATGGCATGGAATGGTGTTAAATTTGCAATGTTGTCAAGGACTTTAAATACACTATGCAGGAATAGAAATTCACTTAAAACTTTTTCTAATAGAGTGGCAGCTAGAGGACTATCGAGTACACTTCCACAGTTGAAGAAAGAAGAGTAAGTATGCTAGAAAAAAATGTGTTCCACTTTTGAAATTATAACCTAACTTTTGACCATCTATCTCATTGCAGAGTCGAAGTGACCTTCGTGAAAGCGAATGGAGATCGGATCAAAGCGAAATGTAAAACGGGGGACAGTTTACTGGATGTCGTAGTCAACAATAGCATTGATTTGGACGGCTATGGTAATTATTAGCCTTGATAAATGTTTGCGATTCATGTTTTTGTAACGACTAGGTAGGTACACTCCCCCAAATAATAAACGGTACTTGGTACAAATCGTATTGGCTGCTGGGCCGGTTCCTTGACAATCAATCCTTGTTATTATCAATGAAATCAGAGCTCACCTAAAAGAGTGAGATAATGCGTTAGCACTGACTTCATGGGATGATGCCATCAAACCTTAATCAGTCAATTCATTTTCTTTCGAGTACCGTTTATTATTTGGGGGAGTGTACCTAACGTACTATTCACCTTGAACCTGATGCATTTGATGTGTTTTACTCGTTACAGGTGCTTGCGAAGGAACGCTCACATGCTCGACGTGTCATGTGATCCTCAGCAAAGCAGATTACGACAGACAACCGGAGAAGCCGACGGATGAAGAGTTGGACATGTTGGACTTGGCATACGACCTGACGGAAACGTGAGTTAACGAATGTGCAATGGCCCAAAGGTCGCATAGTACAGTGCGACATTGAAAAACGATCAATAGGTCGTGTAGCATTGTAACACTGATTACCTTCTGATCGACCAGCCATCTAGGTCAATGCCCTGTAGACGTAGGTTCATAGCGAATGTATAATTAAATATTACGTCGGTTGCTGTGCAGGGTTCTGTGCTTTGAATAGTTTGAACATTGTTTAAAATGGCTCACATCTGGCTGTTTCACTGTGTTGACATGAGTGCTCTTCGAGAGAGGTCAACATATATTTTCAGAAATCCGCTGCTTTGAAATTCTTTAAATTGTTATCTGCCTCAAACTCAGATTGAATTGCAGAGCAGGAGGAGACTTCCCATTATTTGTGTGTATGAAACTAATACAAGTAAAACAGTTGGGACAATACTGGGATCTAGTAAGAAGTCAATTTATTGTGACAGGTTCTTTTTAAACAAGCTACATTCATTGTTTTCTTAACCATTGTCAAAGCTACGATCACCACACTTTACAGGGATTGGAAAACGTCTGTGCATTGTGTTGTGATGTAATTCTCATAAGAACGAACGTCTCGTTCGTTGATTTTTGCTCCGACTTACTTCCTGCTCCTCCTTACTTCCGGTGCAATGGACGCTCTTGGAGCTTTGCGCACACAGTTTGCCGCCAGATTCAAAAACAATCCACTAGTCTTTTACACATTACTTGATCCCAAAATTATGGAAACGTTTCCATGATATTTGATAAATAAATGAAGTAACTTATTAAATTATTACCTTTATTATCTCAAGCTGCGACACATCGTGCCGCTCATTACTATATTTAGTTTTTGACCAGACCGTTTCCAATTCCTGTAAAGTGTAGTGATCGTAGGTCAAAGTAATCTCTGAAGCAATGCTCGTAGACGCCACAAGATCATCTGGAAAATGTTTGATTTTACATTGTGGAGTGAATCAGGAAATGATGCAACAGTTGTGACTTTTGTTTTGCAGCTCTCGGCTGGGTTGCCAGATCATCATGACGAAGGCGTTGGACGGAATGGAGGTCCGAGTCCCAGCAACTGTCAACGATGCAAGGAGCTAAATACTCTTACTCCACATTCAATACTTGACGATACATGCATGGTTTCCATAAACATTTTATCAACTCTCATGTTGGCATCAAACAGAAGGAGAATTGTTTGTTAGTTCAATTGTTTACATTATTCTCTTGTATCTATATTTTTAACACTATTATTCTGATTACAGTTTCATTAAATATTAAGTTTAGTTATGACAAATGTTGGAAGTGCATTGGAAATTGACGTTTGTACGTAAATGAGAAATGTAATGTGATATTGTTCTCTGCATATCACAAATTGCCAGTCTTGGGATGTTTGTCATTGCTTTGAAATACACTTTTAACTGAGGGCACACATTAAATATCTATGTAGGTATTATTATCTTGTTAGTAGAAAATAAAGAATAAGTGATACTTTAATAAAGTGCTATATTATAATATTATCTTTTCTCTCCTTGGAAACAAATAACATTCTTAAAAAAGTCATACTTTGGTCTGATTGCATTTATAAGGCCCGCATGATTCAGTAGGTTCTCTAGATTGGTCCAGTTGAATAATTTTAAATTAGAATTATCATACTCACATAATGTTACAAACGCAAAGCTTTTAAATTCGCAGAAATTAAATATATAAGTATTTTGTTAAAATTATTTTTGGAATGAAATTCTAGGTAGTTTCTTTTGCCTCTTTTATAGCTTAGGATAACACTCTAACTTGACGTACAATTCATTAACACCCTTTAAATATTTACAAATAATTGTAATTTGTACACATTTAATTTGTTAGGCATTGGCAATTCATTTTAAGATTTTTATTTTTAAACTTCGCGGTCTCCATCAATAATTACTGAAAATACTTCAGAGGGCAGCAGCTGAGCGGATTGAAGACTCACTCTTCAGGAATTTCAAAGAACTGACATCACAAATTACGAAGAAAAGGTTATAATCTATTGCGATTCATCTTCTTGCTTTGATCGTCTTGAATAATTATTATTTCTTATTATAATTCGTCGTGTGTTGATAAAAAGTTCTGAAAACGTTTTTGTGGAAATGATTATACAATTAAGTTAATTAGTAATGTTTTTGCTTTCAATGCCAAGGTGACAAGCAAAATGGTAGAGCCAATATTTGATTATCAATTTCGTTTAATTCTCATTGGAGATAGCACAGTGGGAAAAAGCTCTTTATTAAAGTACTTTACTGATGGCAAGTTTGCTGAGGTTAGTATCTATTATCTACATTCACAAGAGATACGATGGCTTTGACTAATCTCATGGAAAGATTATGCAAAGTGCAAACATAACCTTGTTGCTTTGTCCTTTGCAAAATACTCTACTTTCACTTTTTAGCTTTCAGACCCAACTGTTGGTGTTGACTTCTTTGCACGACTAATTGAAGTAAAAGATGGAACTAGAATAAAACTACAACTCTGGGACACGGCGGGGCAAGAAAGATTTCGGTAAGCTTCTACAACAAATTTTAAACACAATGGTTCATTTTAAGTAGACTCTTGACTTTGAATGCGTGGGTTGCAGCTCAATCACCAAGTCATACTACCGCAACTCTGTTGGTGCACTCCTCGTCTACGATGTCTGCAATCGAGCCAGCTTCGAACACATCCCTCTGTGGATGCTCGAAGCCCGCCGTCACATCGAACCTCATCGACCCGTGTTCGCACTTGTCGGATGCAAGGTCGATCTCGCCAACAATGGACAGCGGGAGGTGAGCAAGGAGGAAGCAGCAAGCTTTGCCGATCACCACGGATTACATCACATCGAGACGTCTGCACTGACGGGGGTCAACGTCGAGGATGCATTCCGTTCTGTCACCGAGGAGGTGTATGCGAGGATTCAGTCAGGAGAGTATAAGCTGGAAGATGGATGGGATGGTATAAAGACGGGCTTCCAGCGCCCCGGTGGCCTTGACTTCAACCTCGTTGAAGCGGAACCTGCGAAGTCTTCGTGTTGTTAATTGCTGTAAGATGGTCGTTGGTCGGTAACAAATCTAACAAATAACTTCGTAACTGATTACTGTTCCGTTAGGACAAAGACTTTTTGAACGTTTTGATGTAAGAGCATTTCAAACGGAATATTTGTAATGGAAAGAGCGAATGACCCAGGTACATGACACCCACCGTTACTGAACAATGTTCAACTTAAAGGATAAAAGATATGAGCTCCGGTCTGCGGGGGTGAAACTTCACAAATGTGAGATTCCAGCAGTTCAAGCATTGACATCCGCTCTATATTGGGATGGGCTACTGCTGTAACGGCAGCACTGAATGCTTTCGTCGATGTTGAAGGCCGCTCTTTTAAATCAAATTCTGGCTTTAAAGTTAAATAGACATATTATTAATTCTGTTTACGATCGGATTATGTATATAATTTAAAATACTACTTGATAAGAAGCATATTGTTGTACCTGTGATGGGTGTTCCTTTAACATGGTATAATGTAAGACGATCTCAGCAGGAAACATGAATTCTTCTATAAGAACAAGACGGCGCAATTTGATATCCCAAGCAATGAAGCGTTTGTCAATGGTTCAAGTAGGTTACACTTTATTTGCTGTTAAAAGAAACTAACAAAATTTGGAATTTTCATCAATAATTTTTTCTTGAAGGAATCCTATAACATGAAAAATGGAAACCGTGACCCTTGTATTACTTGAACAACAATCTATTAGGTACTTGCATGATTGAAATCAGGGCAGTCCACATCCTTTACAAGAGATTTGGGTATTATTAAGCTCGAAATCATCTGGAAACGATGTGATGTGATGCGAGTTATAAATCTCTGCTTAACATTGAACAAGGCCTCAAATCCAAACGAAGTCCACGCTGAAGAAGCTGCCCCCCCGCCCCCTAAAACACTTCCATGGCAAAACGACTGGAATGCATTGCTTGCAGCACATGCTCAATCAACCGTTAACTTCTCCCGAAGTATAGTTCGCAAAATGTTTAAAGCATTTTTTCCGGAACTGTCAAACAACGTCAATTTAGTCAAAAACGATTTTATTTTTATTTTAACATTTTACCAGCAAGATATTCCTATAATCAAGTAGGCTAGGATAAAAAAATAGTAATATATTCTAGACACAGAGCCAGTGTTGATAATTTATAGTCTGGTTCACAATGGTGCCAAATCCTCGTGATTATGCCTTTCATACACATACACTTAGTAACTTAGCTCCGTTATCCAATGGACTTAGGCAAGCCAAAGAGTTGTAAACACCAAATTAAAACACATTGTGATTTTTTATTTTTTTTTATAGATTTTGAAAAGTTAAAGGTTCCTTCTAAAATCGGACATTTTATTTCAAATAACTTTCCATCATTAGAAATGTTTCATTAGCCAGTTAGAACTACTAATTATCTTATCACTATCAGGATTCTAAAGTTGCTCTGATTTTAGTCAGCAATCATATTTTCGGGCTCTCTTCATAAAATATCCATTTCAGCACTGTAATTTTTTATACCTCCCCCCCCCCCCCCCTTCAGAGAAGCTGACAATTCATGTTTTACTTTAATTTGTTTTTATAATCTTATTTTTCATGAATATTGATATTTTTATTAGCAATGTAGGGTAATGTGTTTTGATTGATGCTTACAACATTCTTCCTTGCACCATCGACGCTCTCCAATCCGTAGGATTTGTAACTTTTGTGTACCGTCGTAGGACTTCTGCCAATGTCGGAGTCGACGCCCGGTTTGTTAGGAGTAACTTAGCATTAGCGCCTAGACTTAGTTTGTATATTGCGATCGTAATGTCTGTTTGACAGGACTTCACAGAGTGTGAGATGGTATTCGTCTGTTGTTCCCATGTTGGGTATGAAATATTGTTGATGTCTTTGCCGGGGTCTAGGATACATTGATACAATGAGGACAGGAAATCAATGCTTTATTTGTAGGGTTGGGATTCGATCTGAAATATTCGATGAAATATAATCGAAATAATTTTGACAGTGAAATAATTTAGGCAGTAGGTACGGTATTCACACTTTTCCGATTGTGCGATCGTCTTTTCACATATTAGCCGCCATTAGAAAGCAACTTAACCGGCAAATTGTCAGGCCGCAGGATGAATGATGAAACAAGAGCTTACAATTTACAACTATTAAAACTTTCAAAAACTAAAAGTTATACTAGACTTAATCAAAATCATATCAATGTCAAATGGTTATCCAATTCAAATGCAATATTTACTTTGACATCGATGTCAAATCAAATAATCGATCCCAACCCTATTTACTTATTAAGGAGGGATCTCCGAATTTCACTTATGTATAGAAATTGTTCAAATTTCGCATATAAATAGTTTTTTATGTTCTGCATCATAATATGGCGAGAAAAGGTGGTCAACGTGAACTAATTTTCGAGATATATCACATCAAAGTTACAGCTTTTTTCTCAGTTTAACATTGCGACCATACGGAAAAAGTCATGCTGATATTTTTAAATGTGTATTTGGCTGCTTTCCCACCTATAGAATTTTTTGAAAAACTGCTATAGCATGTATCAGATGCAATATTTTATTTTAACATTTTTAAATGTATACCTTCGTGGATGTTTTACTGAGCTATGAAGGTTTTAATGCATTATTTTTACGTTTTTCCATCTGAAAAGTGCAGTTTTACATGTAAAATTGTGTTGCCATGGTAAAACGGTCTTCTAGAAATTCAAAATTCTTTGCAAATTTGTAGAAATTTCCATAAGACCGTGATTATATCCCTTATCCCTCCTTAAATTGAAATGAAGATGTCACTATTTCAATAGTACAACACTTTGATGTCTTACCATGACAGAACATTGTGTTGGTAGAGTTGCTTATGTAGGTACAATGAAATCTTGCAAACTTAACTACCATCACATTATTTTCTGTCAAGGTATGACATTTCCGAAGGGAGTAGTAAAACACTCTACAACATACAAAACACAATGTTCAGTCATCCATTAAAATGTATGGAATGTTTGTTTTGATTTTATACGGAATATGATTCTAATAACGTCACATCTTACCAGAATCACATTAAGTTACATGGCATGTAAGCCTTTGGAAATATGTACATAGTTGAGTTGGAGCTATTTTCATAGCCGGCCGTTGTATGACCTTCGAATAATTTATTTCCGAGACCGTGCTGTGCTCTTGCCAACCTAAAACTGTAGTTAATTCAATGTTGATATCTTCTATTCTTTGATATTGTATTCTTATTGCGATATTGCTATGTGGGAAGGATGTGAAATGTTCTCAAAAAATCTCTGAATTTAAATAATATTTTTGAATTTTGCAGTTCTGAAATTTTGGAATCTGCCTATCAAAAGTGAATGGCAAGTAAATGGCTCTTCAAAGTAAAATTTGTGTTTTACGACATTATTGCACTTTTACATAAAACTGCTTAATTTTTATGCATAATTCAATTCTACTGAGCTAAATAAACCACTCACTGTGGCATTGCATTAGAAGAACATAAAATCATACAAAAATTATACTTACCTATGTTATGTGCTAAGTGATATTCTCAAAACAATATTGCAAAATAAATATACCGATCTAAATAACATCGTATTTGAAGTAGATTTTCTGAATGTAGGTAGTGTTGCATAGTCACCGTACATTATCGGGTGCAGTGATATGAACCTGGGGCTTTAGCATCATATCAATTATTTGACAGAAGTGTTAGAAATAGCAAAAATACATTTTGTAAAGAGTAAGTTTTTTAATGTCTTTTTTTAAACATCTGAGCTCCAAATGTATGAACTAACAGTCAGTTATTATTAGTGAATAGATTCTTCAATAATGTCGGGCACGTTGTTTTGTTACTCTTCCGAATTATTGATGAAATTAAAACCTTAATAGGCGACTTATTGATCAGTTATGTATCTAGTCCTGTATAAGTTCAATTATAAATATTGTAACTAATTCAATTTGTATTTTCTCAATCTCTATCCTGAACAGAAATGCTGAGAAGGAAGATGTAAGAAATGTGTCTGTTAAATTGGCAACAGTGTTCCAGTCTCCAGACAATATTAACCAGCATAGCCAGTCATTCAGTGTACAAAATGATGAAAATATTTTATATGGAGATACATTTGTACATCTTTCTTTTGCTGCATCCCACGATTCTTCCAATATAAGACTTCAAGAACACGGTAATAAACTAACATTGACGTGGCCATGATGAATAATGGAATAATAGGATTTTAATGCAAACAGTTCTACTGGAGCATTGACATATACTTTGAAACATTAGATAGGAGTGAATTTAACTAAATAAATCAGAACACTTTAAAAGTAATTTAAAATAATACCCAATCAATAGATTTTTATAAAATATCAGTCGAAATATCACAAACAAAATATCAACAAAAATATAATCAAGAAAATATCAAAATTAGTTCTAAAATTGAATAGTATCACATCTGTTTCCCGATTGTTTTTTTTAACTTTTTCCTGGCTTCTGACCTTCATCCCGGTGGCCAGATATTCTCCTTGTTGGTCACATGCCATAATTAGAGTTCGAGCACAGACTACAGTTATAGCTATAACTAGTCTGTGGTTAGAATTTAGAGTTAGCCATAGTAAGTTTATGGTGTTGTGTTATGATGAAGAATTTCGTGTAAAATTACCAAAATTACAAGTTTTCGAATTATCACTAATATCAGTCAATTTCTCATTATTTTTAAATATTTGGCGGGAAAACATGACATCTTCAAGGTTGGTGAGGTTAAGTTTGTCCAGCTCGTCATAGTTATTTTTCGTGTTAAAAATCAAGCAAAAAATATTAAATTTTGGTGTTATTTCACGTCAAGATATTGATTTCCGTGTGGCCTAAAATATCATAATTTCGCGTGATCAGATTATGACAGGTGTGATTCATGGAGAAAAGTTGTTCAAAATAATCTTAACATTCTGAAAAGTTTGCGCATTTCGCGATTCTGCGAAGTGTTACAAGACTATTTATAACTCCATGGTGTTACTATTCACGATATTCCTGTCCTAGATTCACATCGAATGTTGGAACCCCAAGGCATGAACAAAAACTGAAACTTGAACAGCTGCAAAGTCTTCACATAATTTTTATGTCTACATGATTTTTTTAATTAGGAGTGTGGGCTTTATCCATATCCAAGGCTTATCAGTTATCATCTCTTCTATAACTCATCTCTTAACACTCTTATCTTATCTGTGATATTTGCAATATGGAAGATAATCTGTAGATGTACAGAGAGATGCATGGAGCAACTGTTGTGATCACACTGCGAGACTACGCAGGTACCTAGGTTTTCATAATTCATACTCTTAACATTAATAAGTACCTACCATACCAACCTATTCATATGAACTTGCCATTTCATTGTTTCAAAATGTGTATTTTTATATTTTTATTTTAGACCTCATTTCATTACCTATTTATTTTTTACCACATTGTAGGTCTTACTGGTCGAACCGATAATTTTGCAATGAAATATCGAATAAATGGAATTTATAATTGTTTGTTACCAACTTAGAACAGTTTTGGTCTTGAACACCATGAAAAAATATGTTTTTCAACTTTTCCTTGATTTCAGCAAAAAAATGTAAGTGCATTGTTACATTCATTTTTTGAAACCATTAAATTTCATGTTCACGTTGGAAACATTTGTTTGAGACGATGTATGTTTGTTTTAATTCCGAATCAAAAAATTATTGAAAACATGAAAATGTAATTAGGAATTATTAAATTTAGATATACCTACATCAATCGTTACAATCCGATATACCTACACGAAGACAAAAAGAAGAAGACAAAACTACATGAAGACAAAACTAGACAATGTAACAATACCATATTATGTAAATGTAGGTAATCTCATTTAGCTCTTGAAATCGATTTTTACGGCTATTTGTGTTGACACCCACACAGTTCTCTCTTGAAAAGATAACAAATTCTAGGTGTGGTATGAGAGGGTAATATAGGGTGAATCGTGAACAAAAAACAATCATTCAAAAAATGCCAAAAAATCAGAGATAAGCCAATATTGTCTCATTTTCTGGATAAAGGGCAAACTAATCTTACCGAATTTATATTTTTGTGGAGTTTTCATATTTTTTGGTCTTTAGTCCATGAGGGTAAAAATAACATGACGGTGTCAAATGCAAATTTTAGTCTATAGGAATCCTGCTCGTGACGTCACAGTGGTAGAAAAATGGAGGCTGCTATGGTAGGGGAAATGTGTCAAAGCTCCAAATAATAGCAATAAATCATATTTATCAGATGAATATTTAACTTGAACATGTGTAAAGATAAATATTGCGTATTATTATTGGCTTGTACTTACTTAAATATCTTTCTTTCACAAGAAATCACTCAAAATATGAGATTTGGATTGCCGCTGTCAGATTTGTTTTTCCCTATACTTTTGTATAGGTAACTATGGCAACCTTTTCTCACGCAGGATGCCTATTTACCAGTCTTCATAGTTGTTTCCAAGAAAATAGAGATTCAATTTCATTCCAGATTAACATCATATCAAGTCATCTACACTCCATGAAATGACACATCTGAAGGCAGCTCTGATATTTCTGCATCAGCCGAGAAAGAAGATATCAAAAGCGACATCAAGAACACTGTGACAGCTCAAATGGAAGACACCTGCCGTCTTGAAACACTGGTTGCTGAGGAGGTGAAGAAGACAGTCCAGCTGCTGGGTACCGATGCCTTACAGGAGCAAGATATAGTCGATGTAGTTTTAGAAGCATTATCCAAACATCACGACAATCTTCCTGCCATTGCATCTCTACCCAAAATAATTCGTTTGGGCTTTTCAACCAGTTTTAAAGATAAAAAGGAAGATGAACTTGCTGCATTATGTACAACATTGTTTGGGAAAAAGCGAAATTGTAAAACACTCTTGCATTTTGCTGTTGAGAAAAAACATCCCGAGTTGGTAGATCAGTTGCTAGAATGTGGTTTCAAAGATAAACATTATAAGGAGTGTAGGGAATCTGTTATTCAGGACGTACATAATAACCTCAATTCAAAGGCTCTCGGCTTCATGGAAAAAAACAATTTAAAAGAAATAGCCACATGTTTGTTAAATTTTGGAACTGAAGAAACTGGCTCGTTAATTAGCAAAGCAATTGAGACAAGTAATGTAGATTTGTTGGATACGCTGTTTACTAAATATGAATCCCCTTCGTCAAAAGTCAAGTTGTTTTCTAAATGGTTCTTAATTGATTACTTGCATAAAGCTATTGCCAGTAGCAATATTAACATGATTAAATATTTGCTGAAAAAATTGGCCAAGCACAACCCAACCAGAGATGAAATTTGTAAAACCCCTGATGAAACATCGAAACTGAGAATGCACAAGGAAAGAGACGAGTCTCAGAAAATACACCAGACATTATCAACAACGATTAAAATGCAAGAATTGAAAGAAAATTATAAGAGAGAGTTATTTCTTCTTGATTTTGTAACACTGAAGAGTATATCAAAAATTCTACAAGAATTAGTCGACAAGTATCGAACAAATAATTATAAGCAGCACAAATTTCCCATGATGTCACCTTTTTACCTCCACGATTATCCTGATGACTTGATAAGAATTGAAGAATTAAAAGAAAATCATGATTTGGAGGTACTTGTACTTTTGAGACAAATTACAAAACATATTGACCTACTGAGTCAAGGATGCAAAGATAAATTTAAAAACATTCCGTGGGACTTGTTAAAATTTCTACCAGATTCAATTCAAACCTTAACAAGTGACCTTCAAAAGTATAAATTATTCGAGAAAATTTCACCAGACATTGCACATTTGTATGAACAATTTCAGAAAATAATAGATTTACTTAAAGATGACGACATTGACGATGATGGTAAAAAATCGTTTCAGAAATACTTAGGAATGCAAACAAAGGCAAAAAATGTGTCATTGAATAATATCCATGAAATAGTTGATAAGTTTATTGATGAGTTTATCACTAAACTCACACTGAAAGACATAGATATAATCAAAACTCTAAATTTATCTGCAGTCGGAGGCAGATTCGCTCTTGTTCAATGTCTACAAAGAATAGGAGAGAACTTCAAACATTTCTCTACCTCTAAACAAAAACTACTACAAGAATGTGGATTTAAGAATCTAAAATATTTAAGAGATGATGTGGGGCATGTTTGGGATAATGTGACTTTAACAAATAAATTCATTAAGATATTGGAAGGAAATCATTGCGATGAATGGGAAGAACGTCATGTTCAAGTATATTTCAAATTTTGGAAAACTTTTGTTTGTGAATCTTACAAAAATATATTATGTAATGAAAATTCAAAAGAAAAAAAACAACCGATTCCTCTAAAACTGAATGTTTTTCTAAGTAAAATTAAAACTTATCATACCGTAACTGGCTCAGGTTTAGTAGATTGGCAACTAAATTTAGTAAAATACGCAATGCAACAGGTTCAGAACCTTGTTGACGGTATTTATAGAGACCACAATGATTACGAAGCAATACGACAAAAACTGCATGAGCCGGAAAACCATTACGTTTGTCTTTTAATGTTGACTATCATTGGCCAGTCTGTGGATGTATTAAAAGATAATGATGATTTCATAAATCTCGTTTCTGACGACCTCATGCAAGAATTTGACTATTTGAAATGGGTAAGAAATGCGCTGATGCATATGGATGAAATCAATGTCACAAGTACCCTTGTTGATTATCTTTCCAATGATTTGATTACAGGATTCTCCATTAGCACTCACGGGCAATCTGTTATCGAGTTTAAAAATTTATTCGAACGAGTCTTGAAAATGATTGAAAAATTTCCAAGTGACTTGAGTGTAATTGGTCATGGTAGCTCTAGTCAAAATTACTCTGGTTATGAACTACATTATAAAAATGATATAGAAAGAAAAAAAAAAGATAGAATTATAAAACAAAATTTGGGAGATATGTGGTTTACAATCGAACAAGATTTTCAACTTATGGACCTTCTTGAGAATCAGAGAAAGATTGATGAGAAATGCTCTGAATTAAATATGAAGGTGGAAGGAGTTTTTGGCCGATTAGCAAAGTTTGGTTTTGCAACCCGTGGAGACTCGTCTGGACTTTTGGTTACCGTAATGGAAGGAGATTTGTTAGATAAAACAGCTCAACTTAAGCATTTTCTAAATACATTACTTGGATACCGGCTGAAAGTAGCAGAAGTAAGACAACTAAAAGAGTATTTCAAAATGACTGTCGGTGAACAATCATATTTAGAAGAATACAAGAAATGTGTAAAAAATGTTGAGAAATGTTCATTCGATCATCTGAGAAATAATATCAAGTTGCTAAAGCTCATGCAGGGATTTGACTTTGAACAGATTCACCAGTTAATACTGTCAGAAAAAATCTCATTTGAATTCAGTTGTGTAGAATTACAGGAGCGTCCAAGCTTGCTTGTTCACAATACATCCGATAAGTTTCGAATGGTCTGTGGTGATCCAGTTTTGCTTAAATTGTGCGAACGACACTACGAGGACACACATTCAGGCATACTTAACAAATTAAAAGCTTTTCTTTTGAAGCATGTGTTCAAAATTAACACAAGTAACTTTATCATGTTCATTGAAGAAATCTTAAGTAGAAATGGTGACATAAATGTGCAAGATGATATGGGGGATACAATTCTACACAAACTATCTGAGAGGTTTAATGAACAGCTCTTTCTTGTCATACAAAAGAATGCAGAACGTTTAGATGCAAATAAATGTAATGGATCAAATAAAATTCCTTTAGCAATTGCTCTTGATAATGATAATACTATTTTGATAGAGTTCTTAAAAGAAAAAACTGACATAAAAAAGCACAGTAATTCTTTGTTGGTTTCTGCAGCTAATGCAGGGAATTACACATTTATCGAGTATATGATTAACAATCATAACGTAAATGTGAACGTCACGGACAAAGACGGACGCCCGATTATACACTACGCCATTTTCCTTACATTAGGAGAGAAACCACATGGGCCTGTGATACCAAACAACTATAGACAAGCTATAAAACTGCTTCTTAAGAATGGTGCTGAATTTGTTTGTTATTGGTATTTAAAGACTCTTGAAGCTCCACTCATGTGGGCCTTGCAAAGAAAGGACCTGGAACTATCATTGTTGTTGGTCGAAAACTCTCTCCACATTCACTACTACGTTGATGACAATATCTACCCAATCCACCAAGCTATACTGAACATTAGTGAATGTTCAATCGAAGAACGGCCCGGTTACTTAGAGTTAATTAGGAGAATTGCAATGAAATCAGACCGCAAATTGAATACAGAGTGGAAGATGGGCAAAGAGACTCCACTCTACCTCGCTGCTAAGTACGGAGAAGTGGAGGTAATGCAGATTCTGCTCGATCACGGAGCCACTATCAACTATAAAATACACAGGTTCTATCAAATTCTTAAAACCAACAATCTAAAAGTTGTGCAGTTTTTTGTGGACAACGGGATGAGAACCAACTTTGCTTTATATCGCGATGAGGTTCAACATGATGAATTAAAGGCCTACTTCACACATTACGTCAATTTTTTTCGTCTTTACCAGAACAATGACACACAAGCAGTTAAAGACCTTGCTCTACAGAAGTCTATCAACTTGAATGTAGTTGATGAGTTTGGCCAGAGTTTCCTTTGGTTTGCGGTCAAAAAGAACGACGTATCATTTGCAACATGGTTATGTAAACGCACGTCTCCAAACTTAGATCAATTGCTACAAACAGGAGAAAAGGATTGCTATGGAAATTTTACAGAAAATACTCAATATTGCCATCTTAGTCACTTTGCGTCTGGAGAAATGTTGTTGGTACTTCATCAGTCATCAGTAATTGAATGGAACAAATTTACTAGTGATGAAATAAAAATGATTTGTGACAATGCATTGGCAAAAAATGATATACACTCTTTCAAACTATTAGAAGAATTCAGATATATTAACATTCCGGGATCCTTCATCAATTCACCTGAGCCAAATGACGTAGTTACGTATTTACAACCATATATTGACGTGTTTGAACAGATTCGATCACGTGGGAAATTAGACTCTCTTGAAATGACTGTCAGATCTTTGAATTGCAAAAGTATTCTCTTGGACAATGAATCTTTGTTGCATGCAGCTGTTATCGCCAATAACTTGCCAGCAATATCATTCTTGCTGGGTCCAGAAGTTGGTTTAGATCCAAACATTGTCAACCACGTGTGGAGGACTGCATTAGATACAGCAATAGAGTTTGACTCTGATTACACAATCATGAAAGTGCTAACAGAAAGAAATGTAACAATTAGTATTAAGTTTCCAGCGAATGAATATCTAAAATTGTGCCCTATCAAAAAACTATTATTATTTGAGTATGTCAAACTTCATCCAAAACAAATAGAAAATTTAATGAATGTTTTATACATTGAAGGGAATTATAAGAACCCAAACTTTGTAAAATTCATGTTGGACCTTGGCTGGAACCCAGACGAATATCAGTACTGCTCTCAAACACTGACTCAAATCTGTGCTTCTCAAGGGTATAATGATACTCTCAGAGTATTGTGCGAAAGCGGTCGAATAAATTATGAACTGCCTGTAAACGATTGGTTCATTGTTCTAATGAGTAATACTATCACCCCGGTCGGATGGGCTCTCGAGCATAACAACTTTGCTGGTGCCAAGTTATTAATTGAGTCTGGTGCATCCCCTTACAATTATCTCATAGTTCTTCTCTTAGATGCTCTGCGAAATCATGATATCGAATACACTAAACTGCTTTTGGAGAAATCTGTGATCCTTGAATTCTCCACAACCTATATATATTTAGATAGATGGGCAGAATCTGGGTTTCAAATTAAAATAGCAGAAATAACAGAGGCTGTACGATGTCTTGTCCAAGAAAGAGAGCAAATTTTACAATACATGCCAAATTATATATGGGATTTTATTTTTGAAGTATGGAAGAAGAAATTGAAGAAAACTAAATAGCTGGAGTACAATTAGTTTCTGTGAGTGTCTCTGAGCATGCAATACCAAAATTACTCTTTAATTTTTAACTATTCTAATAATAGGATTTGTCCCATTTTAAAAACACCTCGTGTCACTTGACTTATCTACATGTTCAATAGTAGCCAGTGGCAGTAGATGGTCTCAAATTGTGAAAAAATATATTTTCGCCAGTTAATTTAAAATGTAATCTACCAATCAAATTAATCCGTAAAGACTACTGAGTTATATATAAATAATATTGTAAATATTTAGAGTTCTTTATTAATAGGTAGGTGTAGGTTACTAATACTTATACTTATATAAGTTACTTATACTTACACTTATACTTATACTTACTTATACTTACTAGCTAATCATTAATTAAATGTATTAAATTAGGTAAATGTATTTAAATATTAATTTATCAATAAATAGTTAGCACAATTGAATATCTATGAATTCATTATGTTTTTCCTTCTTCCATCACTTGATTTACTTGATAAACTACAGCGTAAGATGCACACAACATGTCCAGTCAGTTCTAAGTCCTCAAGACAGCACAGATTCTTCATGGCTAGTGTTTGCTCCAGGGAAATCCACAAACTGCAGGTTCTCCATCGTGATCAACTCGGAAGCTGGGGACAGGAGATCAGGGGAGCAGGTCAAGGAACAGAATCATGCAACAGTGGGAGATACGTGAGAACAAAGAAGAAAGCGAGAAGAAATAGGGTAACTAGAAGAGAGTGTCTCACAGTGGTTTCGAATTTGATATAAAACATGTATTTTGCACATACTAATTTATTCGAAAAATAAACTCCGTCATATGGCCTTTTTCTCATTCCCTTCCACATAGGTACACATTATACATTATTATAATATATTTGAACATGTAGCAAATCTGGCATATTTTGATATTATTAGTTTTTTTTAGTGTTTACGATTGTTTCACAAATGCCATTTCTATACAGAAGTCTTGGAAATAGCAAGCCGCAAAGGTTTGGAATTCTAATTCTAGATTGTCTATCAAAGCTGAATAGTGGGAATGATTTTGCTTACTTATGGTCTCGACATTTCCCGCCAAATCTGGCAGGTTAAGTCCGTTGGCGAGGTCCAAGTTGCTTGGCCAACCTGCAAGACACAAAGACAAGGGTTAGGTACTCTTTATTTTATAAGAGAAAACATTTTGTTTCGAGAATGTAATTGTGTACGTAGTTCTATTAATTAGAACCCATCTCTATAATGTTATGTAACGCGCAAACACATTGTGCATGTGTGGCCTTGAACAATTTAACATTAAAATCCGCGCATCCAATTCGATCGAATGAGTCATGTTTTGTGTACTGGGCATTAGACAACTCAATATTCAGAATGAAATCAAGTGCAGTGCAATTCTTTTAATAACCTAGTCATTGAACCATGTTTATTCAATTCAGTCCTTGATCGGCAGCCAGGGTACGTCTAACTAGTAAGCACCTTGTATCTGCGTGATGCAGAGGTTCTGGAACGCCGGCTCAAGCTTGATCTCGCACACGCTCGTGTTGGGAGACTCGACGATCTCCACGCCGCCTCCTACTGCGACCTTCTCGTAGAGCGTGGCCAGCGTGGTCACCTGCACACGTTTACCCAATTACACACTCTCTCTCTTCACATGTTCAGTGTCCATATTAAACCTTCACCTCTTGCAACCTGAGTGAAATATTGGTACCTGGAAAACTTCAATCATAGAATATATCTCTAAACAAAAGCAGAGTTTCACTCTTTAAGATATTTTGAAACAATCTTATAATATTGTCAACAGGGAATACCTAATCAGTAATCAACTAGTAGTACTGAGTTTAAAAATAGAATCCAATTAAAAGATAATATTAGGTACCTAGCGAAGAAATTATTTACAGGATAACTATTGGTAGGTACTGCCTGTTACATTGATATGAAAATCAATAAATTATAAAAATACACCACTATCTATTATCTAGGACGATTACTGGGGGGGATTGGCATCCCGTGTGACCTTGAAAACCATGTGTGTGATAACGGAAATGCCGCGCTTTTATAACAGTTGAAAATACCTCGCATCATTTAATAAAATGTCTCACATTATATCTCTCACAATTCGTTAATCTTTAAGGTGGCTGTATATCACGTGACTTTATTTCTCTACATCCGATCAAAAGAAATAGTTACCTATGAGTACATACCTTACATCGTTCATGTTGAGTAATCCAAGGTGATTTATGAAGGAAATTCACTGCATACTGGAGCTTATCAATATTTGCAGTCAATATTATTTAATTTTGCAGTAGTTTTATAATAAAAACAACACAAATATCGTGTATACGTACGCGTGTGAAGACTGTCAAAACCAAGTGCTGTTCGTTTAAACATTACATTCATAATAGTGGATATAATTAATATCTCAAAATTTCGTTGGAAAGAGGAAGAAAGAGCGCATGTTATATATTCTGACATTGCGTCAGGTTTGTGATGCATATATGCCTTTTTATTAGAGTAAAGTTTGCTGTTCTTGGCAACTCGTAGAATTTCCTTCAACTTCAGGTCTTGATTTGAGAATATATTGGTGCAAGGAAGTAAAATCATCTAATATGTTATTTTCGCAGTTCTTTTCTGAGTAGATAAGTTCCAACAGATGTGTCCTAACTTATCTGATGAGTGAGAAGTCTTTGCTAAACTGAACCCTTCCAATAGAAAATGTGTAGCTTTTTGGTTAAAAAGTCACGTGATATACAGCCACCTTAAGGAAGACAATTATGTATCTCAGACATCAACACGTTGCCTATGTGAGACGTTGTGAATAAAGTGCTCAAGTGATATTTTACCGTCACCGCAGGTTTCAACATTTTGATCTAGTTCCTCGAGATATTAAACCAGTCAAAACAAGTATACTACACGCATTGTAATGAAGACAATGATGCTACACACATATCTCTCCAATATTTATTGACGATGCAGCACGAAAAGGCAACATTTCCCTCGTCAGTATCATACATGACCAAATGCGTACTGCATCAGCTAGCGTGGGTGACGTCATTAGGTTGCCAATCCCCCCCCCCCCCCCAGCTATCATCCTAGCTATTATACTACTGAATGATTTAACTCTACTTCTTCTAAATGTTCCTAAATGCCCACTTAGTGCAATTTCCTTCTGCACCCCGTTATCCTTTCCCTTCGCTCGTTGTACAGTGTCCCAACTATTACTATCTGCGATATGCATGCTGACCTTGCCACACACATGTATACAGGGTTGGCGAGGGCAAGACAAGGGTTACCTGGAACTGCTGAGCGGCTCCGGGCCGAGCTGTCTTCAGGTCCGCTACGCTCACAGGGATCAGCATCTGCGCAGACATACATGCATTTTACTTCAACTTGCATTGTTAGTCTGCAGCAAACAAACTACAATAAAGATGACACTTAATAAAACAAAGAAGAAGATAATATACCAGGAACCAACTAGTAAAATACAAATGATTGAACAGATGACACTCTTTAGAAGTCTTTAGATTTCTCTTCAGTAGTGTTTCTGTTGAAAGTTACTAGTTTTAGCTCAACTCCCTTTGCAAAAGCCAGGACCCTTGCCTAATACAGCGAACTAGCACCATGCTACCAATTGGCGATATTATGTAAACAGGTCCAGAGATTCTCTCACTGAATCTCTCACTTAGGGATGGTGTTTAAGAGGGAACCTAAGAAATAAAAACGCGCATATTGGTAAGATATTCGGACTCGCAAGAGTTGTATGGCAACCCAACCTGTTGATTAAGAATGCGCCCCGGTAGATTAATGGTTAAAGCATGGGCCGGTAACCCGAAGGATCTGGGTTCGATTCCCAGTTGGAGTGAGCGCTTTTATTTTGCAGGTTCCCTCTTAAACTGTCTTCAATGTTATGCTCCTTTGAACATCTGGCCCCTGGGATAATTTACACAATATTACAATTATAAACGAAAATGTAACGGAAATCTGCAGATTGTCTTCCGACACACATCTCTAACGAATGAATGATTGTTTCACTGACATGTTTGTCCCGGTTGACCGGTAAGAGCCGCATCATCTGCTCCGCCCCGTTGAGCGGCTGGTAGAGCACGAACACCATGTCTCCGGTCGCGATGGCAGCGCGTACGCTGCCGCACGTCAGCGCGTCCACCACCAGGCTTCCCTTCTGCGCAGACACATTCACGTTGGAGGTTGCATAATGTCGGGGGGTCTGGGGTCTTTCCATGCCGGCGTTATTTCCATGAAATATTACCATGGAAACGCAATGTTCTAACATTGCAAAATGCAAATGCAAAACATAATTTATGCCAAGGAAAGATTAGATACTAAATACAAGTCGACGCATTGTGAATTAGATTACTGTTGTGTCCAAAGATGCTAACTGAACTTGAATTTGAAGAGTAATCAGAAATCAGTAATAAAAAATTACATAGGTTCAGCATAGAGTAAGATTCTTGTTTTAAATTCTGATAAATTGTATTTAAAATTTAAAACAGTTATTCCATTTCTTACCAGTAGGTAGGTACCTACAATAAATAAAGTAAGTAATGGTGAAATGGTTTGAGGTTCCTGCTAGTATCTAATGGTTCAGATAAGTGATTTGTGTATCAACTGTATTTAGCCAACCATCAACACGACTTACCTCTGTGCCGGGGAGCACTGCGAGATCAAGGTCACTGCCGATCAGGCTGCGGAAGAAAACAAACTCAGTTTACACAACATAACGGTTCTTCGTTTAACATTTCAGTCTATAGTCTTGTATTTCAGTCTTGTACCAATACGGAAAACTCTATTGAGACAAATCTGAGATAAATTAGATTCGGGGATTTAAAGGTGAAAGTGTACATTGTTTTGGATCATAATATTAATAATTACAGCTCAACTTACCGAACGTTGGTTGGTTTTGGGGCTCGCTTTTTGCGGGGATATCCTTCATCTGTTGCATGGTATCTTGACTGAAACACAAACAACCAACATCCAAATTAGTGTTTTTGTCAAAATATGACAAAAAATTTGCAGTTCTCCTGACAGTCGTTAACCTGTGACATTGCAATGAGCTTGAAATCGTCACTCTCTTATGAGAAGGCAATGAAAATGACTCACTCACCCGATGGCAGATGAGGTTGGACTTCTGGTTGAACCCCTTGGCGCATACCTCGCACTTGTACGGTCGCTCGTTGGTGTGAGTGAACACGTGATTGCGCAAGTTGCCTGAAACAAGTGGCATTCGCCCGGTGACCTTGAAGTTATGAAGGTCACATGATGGGATTATTTTGACTTACAAGATTTAAGATTTCAACATTTGTTCCGAGCAGTTTTGGCCTAGTAAATGATTCATATTGCTCAAAATGTATCTTTTGACATCTAATGAACCTGACATCTAATACACTTTCTTGCTACTAACTAGTGAGCTTTTGACAATTTAAAATCCTCCCCAAAAACGTATTACAAATCTCAGTAATTTGAGCCCCTTCTCGATACCCTTCTCTCCTGGGGCTAGATTAACAACGAAGAATTATCTACTAATAGTACGATGAAGATAATCCAGCCCCCGGTACACCGAGTACTCTCCTGCAGTGAACCCCGTGGTACTCTCCTGGGTGCTACTCACCCTTCTGATGGAAGCGCTTGCCGCAGTGTTGGCAGACGTGCGGCTTGGCGCCTGAGTGCGTCTTGCGGTGTGAGATGAGCGTGGAGATGCGGTTGAACGAGTGCTGGCAGACGTCGCACACAAACGGTCGCGCGTCGCTGTGGATTGCGCCGTGCTGAAGCAGCGTGCTCATCTGCAAGATCAAGTGTTTATCTTTATAGAACTTGATGTACACAGTTACTATCAGTCAGTTGAACTGGAGAAGATTTAAAACTACAAAATTTTAATTATCTTAGAACAATAAATGCATAAATGAAGGACAACATATTTCCTTTAATTTAGAAAAATAAATAGAAAATAAAAAAGGAAGAGCTAAAAATACATTTTTGGAAGAGAATTATAAACAGAATGTGTAATAAATATCGAGAGGAAGGTACACGAGGTAGGAAACGTTTTCACAGTCAATAGTGACAAATTAACAACAAAAACATAATATTCAAATGTACTATGTATGCCTACAAAAAGAGAGCATTTAGTATTTTCATATTTCAATATTTCCTTCTGAAAAATCTTAATACCATCTCAAGGTTTTTGTGCAGGTTATTCCGGTTTTTATTTCAAATGATTTATAAGCTCTATTTACCTAACAAAAACTTTGCATTTTAAAAAGGAACAATTGCTTTCCTATCTCTAACCTGTCTGAAGGCTTTGCCGCAAACGTTGCAAGGAAAGTTGCGCTCATCTGTGTGCGTGGGGAGATGTCGCGCTAGCGTGTACTGGTGCTTGAACACGCGCCCACATTCCCTGCACTCGTGCCCCTTCCTTCCGTCTCTTACTAGCTGGTCAACCGACACCCTCTGCAAGCATACGACGTTGTTAGTAGGATCTCTACTCTAATCTTTGTACATCTATTAGGTACCTACATGTTACAATTTAAATCAAACACTTTTTGGTTTTTACGTAATTAAATCAAAGAGGCTTTCTAGTTATAACAAGCCAGGAAATATGAAAAGAAGAAAAAGATGTAAAAACTAAATAAATGGTTTTATGATTTGATGGTCCATTATTTGATTTTGAAACATCTGTACCACGGGAGAAGCGAAAGTCTACATAAATGGGCTCCATTTCTTGCTGCTGTCTTTTAAATATTTTAAGATGTCCATATCCCACCTTGAACCAAAAAAGCTGAAACATTCAGGTTTACCCAACTTTTGACAGCTGCGTAGAAGCTGATAAATCGTATTAATATCCCAGAAATCGAGCTTTTTCTTTTATATCCCTTCTCTTATGCAACAGAGAGTAAGAATTCTAAAATGTTGTTTCTGGATTAGTATTTGAATACGTTTCAGCAAAGAATATTGCCATGGACAGGGCAGAATCTATTCTTATGAAGTTAATTTTATTTCTGGCAAACCAAATCCTTTCAAGAAAAATAAGTAATAATGTTTTGCATCTACTTAGACGGACTGCAAGATACGAGCATTGAGCCGAGTGTCAACGCTACCTTGGGTATGTTCAGCATCGGAATGATCTTGTTCGGAGCACTCGAGAACTGCAGTGTGATCTGCGGAGAAAACAAACACAATATCCAAATGACAATACCTACCACAATGGCTGACACTCAGATTGTAAAATCTCTCAGTCCCTCAGCTTCAAGAACAAAATATTGCAAGAACTCAAAGAGCATGGACCGTGATTTTACATCTAGACACAATAAATTTTCAGAAACGTCTAAATTTACTGCCAAAATAAACTTAGTAAACACCTCCTTCTAAATCCTTTTGCTTTGAACCATTTATGTCTATAAAGGTCACTGGTTTTCTAATTGAGTTTACGATTTGCGAACAAGTTACCTTGCCTAGTTTTTGAACAAAATCATTTTAAGAACACAATTCTCTGATAGGTAGGTAGTAGGTAGTTGAAAAGCGAAAATTTTGAAAGTCATCGGAAACCAATATTTTATCATATTTTACAAAGTCTCAGCAACATTGGTCAAGAACTTAACAGTTATTTTAACTTTTTAAGTTATGTTCAAATAATTTCGAGTTGTTGCACGCACCTGTGCTCGCTTTTAAACATATTACACAGAGCGCTTTCCTTGTACTTCTAGACTATGTACATGTATCCGATTTGGAGCGTAAATGTAAGATCACTCCGTGGTGACAGGAAATGGATTTAATTCGCAGTCGCTATCATCAACTCACCGTCTCTGGAGGCATGCGTGAACTTTCCTCGCCCGGCTCTTCGTTCACCACCAGCAATTCCACCACCTCAAACTGCGCCTGATGAGAAGACGAATCATTAGACTCATTACAAAACAATACTTAGGCAGGACAAGGGATGCAAGCATGGACGATGATCTTGTTTCGCTTCTAGTCGTTGACAATACAATGGTAGCACCTTTGAGTAAGAACATTTGGATGCTGCAACAATTGAGCCATGGTAAGATAAGTAAAAGTACCTACCTACATAAATACCTAATACAAATTTACATGGTCCTTTGGATGCATGCACCAGATGTTTCTCCTATCAGGTATGACTTAGTTTAGAAACAAAAGAATAAAATATACATAGTAGTTTTGATACAAATATTTTCAATGGTCCAAAAGATATGAGCAATGACAGGTATGTATTTAGACCATCGGCAACCTGCGACTCCTCAGTGGTTCTTGTATGGCTTTTTATAATTTAAATAAAAATCTGGAATCAAAAAATTTTAAAATTCAAAAAGAAAGAAAAGACCTGCGAGGCAACATTTGGGTGGTTATTCGATTCAGTTCGTTGATTTTAGAGCCCAGGAGGGTGATTCTAAATTTCCTTGTCGTCTCGTTTCAATATAAGATATTAGATATTTTATTAGGCATCTTACAATTGTTTATGTACACGGTGGTAAGGAATCCTACTACATACTAATGTGCAATACATAATGGCACTTTGTTAATTATATTACAGTTGACATAATAATAATTCTTGGTAATGATAAATTTCTTAGTGACTAACAATTCCACATCCAAGAATAGAATATGACAGTAATAATAAAAATTGATACGGCGTCACTACCCTGTTAAATAGATAGCACTCCAGTGTGCAGTGAGCCCGTATCACGTGAAACGAGACGACAAGGGAATTTAGAATAGCCCTCCTGAATCACTTTTAAATTGTTGAAATTCTAAAAAACCGCCCTGGGGCAACAATTGGGGCTTCGTCAAAATATCACAATATTTTATTATATTATTTTTATTATTTTATAATATGCAATTTATTATTTTCAGTGGTACATATTTGATTTCCTCTACTGTGGCCCCCGTTATTATCGAATTTATTATTTTTTGGGAAATTGGCTCCATGACCAAAAAAGGTTACCAACCCCTTATTTAGACAATATCATAAGATTTAATCTTGGGGGGGGGGGGGGGGGGATTAACGACTTTTAATAACGCAAAGCTCTTACTATTCTATTAGTTGCCTTCAATACTAATCATTACAGTAAGAATAACTTAAATGAATATAAACTTCACCGGTTTTGGTGGAAGGCTGGTGTAGACAACTTCTTCTTTGACTCCCAAAATACAAGACATATCACCGTCGAGGGACTTTTCTTTGGTGGCGTGCTCCCAACCCTTTGGCGGCATATTTTCTTTATTCCCCTTCCACAGGATTGCTTTCGGCTTGGAGTCGGCATTGATGTCGATGATAGATTGCAGCGCCAGGTCTTGTTCATGCGGCGCGGGCCAATCCATAGGACGCCAGTTGATTCCGTCCTCCGGTTCCAACTTCTCACGCATGAAGCCACCGTTCAATGACCATGCATCAGCTGATACGAAGTTGGAAAAGTTTTTCATTTATTTGTTGCTTAAAGCAATGTAAAGTGAAATTTTAGACATCAAAATAATTATTACGGCATGGAAATTATGTATAGGTAGGTACCAACTATATAGGTAGTAAGTGTTTTCCTCTTTTGAAATGGTGTAATTAACCTTTTGTAATCTGATGGCACTAAACGCAACTGACTGACACATGAAGGAAGAAGCAGAGAAGTGAACAAAGAAGACCCCAAAAGTATTAATCAAAAAAAATTAAAGAGATCCGAGCCAAAAGAAACATTCATAAGAAAATATGTTGGTAGAGGTAGCCTACCTAGGTTTAGCTCAGTGATTCTCAACCTTTCTTCCTCCATCCTGCTTGCACAGTTGATCAGAATAAGTAGGTAGTAGTAGTAATTTTTATTTCCAAATTTGTTAAATTTCATTACAGATGTAGCATTTTAAACACCCCCCCCCCCCTCCCCTACCACAATGCTATGCAAATAAAATACCTATGTGCAAAATATTGAGAACCCTTTAATTTGCACTGCAAATACGGTAGGTATTTCGGGGAAAACGTGCAAATGCATAAGAATATGCACGAAACCATGTGGGTCAGTCAGTCTGCACAAGCATGGGAAAATTTGAAATTCAAAAGTGAATTTTGCATCGATTTGGTATTTGATCACTTTAGAGTAGGTAGGTATTTCTTCATAATTATGATAATTTGTTTAAAATATTTCATGGCACAATTCCCTCTAGGATATACCTACCTATTACTAAGTAGGTAGGTAGGTACTGTACATCTAGAGGTATGTTTTTGATTTGTTTCGACCGAATTCGTTTCGGCAAAAATGCTATCTTAATGGCAGCGAAATGAATTCGGTCAAAACGAGATAAAAAAGATACTTTACTTACGGCTTTTAGTTCCCATCTCAAACTGATTAGGAGATGCCTGCTGGCTGCAGATATCCATTAGTTCTTGATTGAGCCACGCTTGCTTCGGCTTTGAGTAGGAATCAAGTATGCCAATCGACTCCTTGAAGACCGGATTTGATTCACATTGGCTACCATACATGGATTCAGATTCCATCATTCTACAACATCTACAAACACACAACATTGTATCTAACTAACA
This sequence comes from Leuctra nigra, assembly GCA_934045905.1. Taxonomy (NCBI): domain Eukaryota; kingdom Metazoa; phylum Arthropoda; class Insecta; order Plecoptera; family Leuctridae; genus Leuctra; species Leuctra nigra. The sequence continues at coordinate 33,968,638 of OW203766.1, forward strand.
AAGTTAGCTTACCTAAGACTAGGTAGGTACCTGTAGGTAGTAGGTACCTACCTAAAAGCTGACATTTTGCATAATTCTAATTATGAAGTATGTAGGTATTACAGTAAAAGCTAGTGTTAATTACCTAGATGAATAGGTACCTAGTACTACCTACAAAATTGATTTTATGCTAGTAGCTACACCTACCTACCTAGGGTTCTAGTTGCAAGCCTTACCAAGCAAGATTGAGGTAGGAAAACTTTCAAAATTACAGAAGTAATTTATTTAATGTATTTATAACAAGTTATAGGTATTATCTGCATAATTTGGTAATAGTACTAGTTACCTACTCTAGTTACAATTTTATAGCCATTTACCCACCTATTGATGTCGTCAAGTCTTTTGTCCATGGATTGTTGATAGGTACCTAGCTTGGCTGGTTGATGGTAGGAAGTGAGGACCTTGCCAGTCAAATTAAAACAGCTTTCATTTAATTAAATCCCCCCATACAAATTGCGGAACTTATTTGGTCCGGAACGCACAGTAAATCTCTCTCTCAAATTTTATCTTCACCCAGTTGGCTTATATTATATTTTACAACTTTTTTTTCAAAAATAATTCGACCTGAAGATGTTTTTGAGTGAACAAATGATTCAACATGAAAAGTTTGTTTTTATTGGTTGTTATGGTGACCCATTGTTGTAAATTTCATGAAATGTTCCCCTTCAATTTTAAAGCTGAGGTATTATTCTACAGGTAGGTATTCAATAATCAAAATACAATTTTAGAGAGAGAATAACCACCTATCTGGAAAAAAAAGAAACTTTTGAGGTAAAATAATGAATAAAAAAATGATAAAGAATAAGTTTCAATGTAGGTAAGTCTACCTACTATTTATTTTGTACTGTATGAAATTTAAATTGAATGGATAAATACATATGATATTTTGTCTATTGAATGGAAAGCTTTCTACATCTTATTTTGAAGAGTGTTGGAGATCTTTACATTGATCAAATCGAATATCGATGTTCTGGGACAGTGGTTACTCCGCAGTCTAGCTTTATTACGCGAGCGTCACCACGGCCGTTCTCATGATCTTTCTCTGTTTTTGTCTGTCCGTCTGCGTTTTATCTGTATTTCCCAAAGTGATTCAAGTATTTCCTGCATGATATTTAGGTTATTAAAATTTCTTCACTAAATTTCTTCAAGGTAGGCAAGTGTTTTGGACATGCCTAGAATAATCACTGAATACTGAATAGAAACATCCCTTTTTTAATTTTTGTATTTTTAAATAAAAACAACTGTCTACATAAAATCTAAAAAAGATTTGTATCAAATTTTTATATAAAATCATGATTATCATGATCTCTGCAACCTTACAAGCATGTGCAGTAGAATAGGTACCAAGAAAATCCGTACCTATTACTACTGTTTGCCAAATTTAATTTTACTAGGTAGGTTATTTAATTTTTCTTGATTTATGGAAATAATTGTAAGTTTAGAATGAGGCTGCCCAGAGCAAGGCAAGAGCAAACAATAGTCAACTTGTTTTCACAGCCATATCAAGAAGCAAAATAATTGCTGGCTTGTTCTAGATGAATTCTAGGTAAGAGAATTTGAAATCGTTGTTATGCTAATACCATTCATTTTATAACCATTAACCATTGACTTCCGCTCTAGAGGGGATTTGCAAGAGTGTCGTCGATGTCTAGTGACAAACAATACCAACCCGTTCTTACGTACAGACCAAGGTCAAATTCTTCACTCGCCTGGCTGAGATCGTCTTACCATAGACACTTACATTTGGAAAGATTGCAGGGAAAGCTGACGCAGCACAACAATATGCTTTTGATGCTGTCGTATTATGTAGACACACGGTGGCATTAAACAAAATTAATAATATTAAGGGGGGATGCCCAAGTAGAGGTCTCCGATAGATATCTGAATTAATATGCTTATTTAATAGATAATTTCCTTGTGCATCATATAAACGCAAGAAAAAGTAGGGTAGCCGAACTAATTTCCAAGATATATCACTTTATAAATTTGAGTTAGCCCTATCTTTAACATGGTAAGTCGAAAAAACACGGTAATTTTCCTAGTAAATATTAGATTTAAACTATTTTCCACCGATAGATTTTTTCCAAAAACTAATATTATGTGTATTAGTCATAGAAGTATTTATTAAGATTTTTATATATACACCTAGCCGTACGTTTTTAAAAGTTAGGCGCCAAATTCTAAATAATTTTCCTATACCTCCTGTGTTAAAATTTCTTAATCTTCCGAAGACATCATATTGAAAACTCAATATAATTCGAGAGTTGCAAGTTACAAGACATTTGATGAAACTTTTACATAAAAATATAGTTGAAATGTTGAAAAAATTAATAAAAGTCGTACATTTCAACAAAAAATATTTTCGGAAAATCTACTTGGGCATCCCTCCTTAATATGTCTTTTTATTGCCAGAATTAGGTATAGCAGTTGGGGCCTCTGACATCGGCGAAAGCATTCAGTGCTGCAGCTAGGGATGGAGAAAATATTGATATATCGATATCAAAAAAATATCGAAATACCGATACCTGAATATATTGAATATCGATATATTGAAATATCGAAATATCGATATATTGAAATATTGAAATATCGAAATATTGAAATATCGAAATATTGAAATATCGAAATATCGATATATTGAAATATTGAAATATCGATATATTGAAATATCGATATATGTATAACCGCATGATACAATTATGTTCTTAATTGAAGTGTATACCTACTATGGCAAAATAATTCATATTTGCAGTGCAGCGTTTACAAGATTTATGGACAATTTCTCAGATTATTCACATTTTCTTTCTTATCTGGCCGGCGACCCTATATTTTGGAACGGCTGTGTTATTTCTTTTTACATTTTCTTTTGAAATTCCTAGCAGTTTTAGGAGCAATTTAATACATTCATACGATATATCAATATTTCCATACCTATACATCTAAATATTATTTCCATATCAATATTTCGATATTTCAATATATCGAAATATCGATACTTCGATATTTCAATTTATCGATATTTCAATATTTCAATATATCGATATATCGAAGTATCGATATATCGATATATATCGATATATAAATGATATCGATAGTCGATATCAAAATCCAAGTTCGCTCCATCCCTAGCTGCAGCTATAGCAGTCACGAATCCCATATTGAGCGGAAGTCAATGGTATTACAATCAGTAAATACAGGATAGTAATGCAGTATCAATCCTTAAAATAGGCAATATGAAATGCTCAAATAAGCAAAACATGCAATATCAAAGTACCAAAAAAGGCAAAACATTCAGTATGAAGAGCCAAAATAGGCAACAAAATATGCAAAAAAGCGGAAATTTACTAAGCAACCATACACAATTCACCCGCAAATATAACGTAGGTGGTGCTCTGCTGGTAACTAAACTTGTTTCGAATTACTCTGAACCCCGTTTGACACAGCGTTCGGAGAATTTTTAAAAGAAGTGCTCTGATTGGATGTCTTTGTATGTGGATGTCTCTTCCAACTGCAAATGGTCGAGCAAATGTTACCAGGTTCACGGCAACAGTTCGGGGAGTTTCTGGGAAAGCCCAATACTACATACATACTTCCTTATAATTATGAGTGAATTATTAAATTGAGAATGTTAGGGGCAGGAAATATAAATGAAATCTACTAAAACTATGAAAAATGCTATTATATGCAGATATGCACTATGAAATGTTCAAAATAAGCAAAATATGCAGCATTTTGGCCAAAATAGGCACTTTTGGAGCAAAAAGCTCAAAATAAGCAAAACATGCCAAATCAAAGTCATATATTTGGAAAGCAGGAGTCATGAAATGGATTTATTACTGATATTGCATGCTCTCCAGGCAGTACTTCAAAAACATGCAATTGCATTACTATCCTGTCTCTAACAATCAGCATGATCTTGCCAAAGATATTATGAAAACTTTTGTTAATTCATAATAGTACCTAGGTATCTTTGATCTTTCCAAATGATAGTAGCCTAGTAGGTAGGTTAGAGATGAACCATACATGATACAAGTGACAAAACCAAGTACTTATAAGTAGAAGAAAAACACAAAGACATATTTTTTTAAATTTCTGTCAAGAAATCTATTTATTAGGTAACACATTCCGGCTGAATGCCGACCTTGACACAAGAACAGCTAAAACACGGGGCACACTGTCAAGTGAAGATGAGCGCAGAGACAGGAGTGTGCTCTCGCTGTCGCATGACCTTGCTTGCCTCTGCTTTTCTGTCGTAAACGAAAAAGCAGGGTAACATTGTCCATGACCGTCGATCATGGTCGATCATGCGACACATGTAGGCAATAAGTGACAGCACTCTAGAGTCTTTGCTTTCATCTACAAGCGAGATAGCGTGTCCCGTGTTTTTGTTCCAGAGACTTGGTTCCACTTCCATGCCTTAAGACTGTCTAGTTACAAATCTAGCGTGTGTCGGTTTCTAAAATTACACATCTAGCAATGTGATGCATTGTGTGACTTGATAGAGCATTCTTAGTCGCAAATGTTTCACGGCAAATATCACAAGTGTATTTAATTTTTGTTAAAACCAAGAATTTCCCGTCTTTTAACGTACACTTCAAGACCGCCCCCGAATGCGACATATTTGATTTCGACTGACATGTCTCGGAAGTGTTCTGTGGGAAGTCAAGAGGGTCATCCGAGTTAACATTTGAGGTAACTTGTTCAGCTTTTAAAGCATCTGAATCATAATGTCTATCTTCCGAATCAGATTGTAACGCAATTGCCATATTTCTATTCACTTCACGGTGTTTTGTAATCGGTTCGACGTCACATTCAGTATTTATTCCCGACGCCTTATTGACGGAAATAAATTCAAACGGAGCAATCACACTGCCCTGTAGTTCTGATGTATTATCTAGAGAGTTATCACTATGCTGTTCCACTTTTATATCACTAAAAGTATCGCCTGGTTCATGCTTAAAGATGTTTATCAACAAACTGTCATCGTGTAGAGCGTTTCCACGGCGATCTTGTTCTCTCGTCCTGCAGCGTCTGCCCGATGAGCGGGATGTGCCGACAACTCCTGGAACAATGTCACATGGATGGAGATAAGTGACCTCATACGAAGAACTAATACAAGCAAGGATCGATCGTTCAAAGCAACCATTGCTTGAAAGAGTCAAAGTTTTAATAGATAGTGGAGACTGGGGCACAGTAGGCCATCAGTGAGCCCCTGGACTTTTCTCAGATACGTTTGTTTAAAATTTGGTGATTTTTTTCTTAAGTTGTACCTAGCTGCCATCATCAAAGGGCAGCTAGGTTGGATGCTTGTGCTCTGCTGCATAGACAGAAGACTGCGCTGCGACTCAATTGAACAAAAATGCTTCTTCGGTAGAACGTAAGAAGAAGGAAACGAAGGGTGCTTGAAGAAGGTGGTTGTTTTGAATGACCTGTCTACACTAAGGAAGTGGCTACAGTATTGTAACCTAGTGACAGCAAGCAGTGGAATACCAAATGGCCGCCACGCTCCCGTGACAGCAGTGAAAAATGACACCGCTTAGCTCGTGCCACGCTAGGTCGTGTAAAACGCGTTGATCAGCGATTAGTTTTCACATAGTCATAGCGTTTTCCTAGATAATATTTTTTTGGCCATTTCAGAAACCAATTTTCTCAAAATTAGAGGCTCTTGAGGTCAAGAGACACACATGAGAACACTTATAAAAATGCACAATATGTTGTAGGTAGTATATTTTGTTGTTTAGTAATGAAAATTACATTTAGGCTGCAACTACACTATTTTTTACAAAAATTGTAATATAATAATAATAATAATAATAATAATAATTCTTTATTTAGCGCAAGCGCTATCTTTCACAAATCAGTACAATACAAAGATACATAAAGATACACAATAAAGACACAAACCAAAGAATTAACACACTAAAAACATAGAATAATCTAATTAGGATGTCAACATAAATGTTTCCGTCATTATAATTTCTAAAAGTTTGCTTTTAAATATGCTAAGACTCCTCACACTTTTAACATTAAGTGGAAGAGCATTAAAAGAACGAATCCCAAGATAAAATAAAGATTTGGCCGATGATTGTTTATGAACATGGTTTAGAAAAAAATTATTATGCGCTCTCGTGTAATGCTGATGGACATTTTCAACTTTTTCAGTGTTTGTAAAATATGCAGGTAGAAGACCATTTTGAAGTTTGTAAATAAAACACATGCCTTGAAAATACACATAATCCTTAATCCTTAGCCAATTTAGAGATTTTAACATAGTATTTACAGGTGCATATATACTACATTTCAGAATAATCCTCATGCCTCTATTTTGTAGAATCTGTAGTCTTTCAATATCTGTATTAAATGCCTGATACAATAAAATCATACAAAAGGTAAGGTGTGGTTTAATAATAGTGTTATATATACATAGTTTTGTGGCTACTGTCAGGTGCTGACCTATCCTACTAAGGTAGCTAAGTTTTTTTCTGATTTTGTTCTCTATGTACAGTATATGTTGTTTAAAACTTAGATTTACATCCAACAACATACCTAAGTATTTGAATGATTTAACACATTCCACTAACTCACCATTTAGTACAATATTAACTTCACAATTATCAGTTGTGTTCATATAATGTAGTTCATATAATGTAGTTCATATAATGTATAATGTAGTTCAATGTATAATGTAGTTCATATAATGTATCAGACGTGACACGAGGGCGTGTTCACCAAGTTCACATGGCCACGAGAATACAGATTATTATCACTTACTTTAATCCACCAATAAATTACCACAAAATATGCACAATATTGTAAAATAGTTGTTTTGTGAAAAATTCAACAACACTATAATACAGCCACTCCGGTTTGTCACGGATGTTACATTTCACTCTTTTTAGAGCTAAAAATCTTAAATTAACAAATTAATTTTAATTTTACCTAATGAAACAATTGTGTTTACACACACACAACCTACCATAAGGTAAACTTATTACCTTTATATTAATGGTAAGTTTGAGATATATTTAGTGAAATGTAGTGTCACGGATGTTTCATTATTTGGCAAGTGGTTCCCAGATCATCATCAAAAGATAGACATTTCAGGTCCCTTACCCAAACAGCTACATTCTCATACAGGGACCCGAACCTTTATTAATAAAGGTTCCGGTTACACAATTTTACTTTTAAAGGTTCAGGTTCCGGTTCTTAAACAAATTATCTTAAGGGTTCGGTTCCGGTTCCTGCATAAAGGTTCCGGGTTCCGGTTCTCAAATTTTAAATCACCCTAGATTATAACACTTCAGTATTATGTCAAATTTAATGGAATCATTGGATTTGGATTTTGTCCTATGAATGAAAGCACTTAGTGTCTGTAATATGCGTACAGAAGTCACAGGATGGTGCGCAGACTAAATCTCAGAGTCAGAAGAGACAGTGGCGGCAATTTTCTCCATAAGACGGCGTTAACATTCATTGTGCCAGAGCTTCATAATTGTCAGCAATGCAGTTCTCATCGCAGTAGTCAGATTCAAAAATTCAATTGAAAACTCGAGCATCATTTGAAAATGAAGGATTTTCAAGAATTAAAAAAAGTCTACAAAAAATACCAATAGAAATTTTATCAAAAAATAAAACTTTTTACAACTTTGCGAATAATGTTCTTTGAAAATATCATAATATTAATATCTAAGTGTTAAAAAATAAAATCGTACATGTGTCTTTTATTAAAAGAAGGAACCTTAAAGAACCTTTAAGAACCTAATTGATTATAAAGGTTCGGGTTCCGGTTCTTGGGGGAAAAAGTATAACGGTTCCGGTTCTGGTTCCAAAATTATAAAGGTTCATACCGGTTCTAGGTTCCGGTTCGGGTCCCTGTTCTCATATTCAAAGAGCTTACCTATCCATAAAAGAGGAAACCTTATAATCACCAATTAATTGTTTTAAAAATAAATATGTAATATTGTAATTGTTTGTATTTTTTGTATGTCACGGATGTTACACATGGCAGTTTAGAACCATTCTCAATTTATTATGGCTATGTTTTTCTTAGTTCCAAATTCAAGCACTTCTTATCTCTAGTATCTTAACTTTCTTTAAATTAAATAAATGCAATGTTCAAGTAATTCCTTTATTGTATAATTAACTATAACTTTCCGATGTTTTATAAATGTGCACAGAAACTTACAAACGGTTATGTTTATAATAATAAACACTTTACAAATACAAAATTACAAACATTACCAAAGTAAAAAAGGACAGTTACAAAAGCTACACGTACACTTAAGATAAGGTAATGCTTCTGCATCTTTTCTCGTTTACCAGTCTCATTGTTTTTTACCGTGAGTCGTGACACAGTCACTTTTTCCTGGCGTTTATTATTATTATTATTATTATTATTATTATTATTATTATTATTATTAAGTCTATATTCTCAACAGAGCCAGGCTCCACTAGTGAGAATGTAATATAGAGAAGGGAGGAGAGGAAACCCGGTACCGGCATGCAGCCTACTCCTGACGAAAGATACCAAGGGGACCAACGGCTTAACGTCCCTTCCGAAGGACGGTGTAACATTCACAGCACGAGCCTCCACAACCCGCGCCGTCGAGAGACTGATAACAGGTGGAGGGAGGTCGTCACACTGACCCCCAAACACCCCAGTCTCTCTGACCCAACGGCAGCAACCTGGCAAGGCAGAGTTGAATGGTCACCCATCCAATCGCTGACCGCGCTCAATGTTGCTTAACCTCGGTGATCTAACGAGAACCGAGGTATCCAACACACCAGCCGTTTGGTTTGCCAGCTAACCTCATAATTTTCATAAAACTCAATAATCTTTTCTAAAACTTCCTTTTGATATGAACGAGGTCCAGATTTAGGTATTTGATTGCTGACTACAACAATGTCAGCTGTGTTCGCAAATGTTTCTTTTAACAGCTGTCGGACAACTGCTCTTTTTTTTGATGGGCTGTAGGATAAATTATGACGTAGGTAACTACCTTGTGAACGGCTTTTCGAAGAGTAGGTACTTGCCGTAATGTATGAACCTAGAACTGTGGAAGTAGAGTCATTACTTTTATCAGATTCCAGAGCTTGCTTCTTCCTCCATTCTCGAACTCGTAGTCTCGTTGCTTCTCTATTCGATCTCTGTAGGTCTTCATCCTTTTCACACTTTTCTTTCTCCTTATTCCTGTTTATTTTATTTCTTTCCCGATCTTTCTTGTGGTACTCGGCTAGTTTGTGAGGATCTTCTTGGAGTTTTGCCCTCAATTTTGCCATCCGCTGGGCTGAAGTGGTAGGCGCCATGTTCTGGAATAAACCAATGTTTTTCAATCATCCAAGTTTAATTTAATTGTTTGTGGATATTAATATTTAATTTAATAGGCATAATCCTGTGTGTTTGTAGGTCTATGCCTACACCTCAAATACAACAGTTAAATTTATTGATCATATTTCAAGTGTGTAAAAACATGCTGTCAACAATCTTTCAACAACATAAATGTAACTTCTGTGACATGTAACATCCGTGACATCTATTACTCAGAAATGTTTAGGACTGTGAACAGTTCAAAATAGGTATTTTAAGGTTAGCCTACAAGTAGATTGTTAACAACTTTGTAGCAAAATATAATACCTAACTATTATTAGGTACTATACAAAAAAAACTTAAATTTGCTTTTATTGTCACGGATGTTACATCACAAGCATTGTTACATACATTATATTATAATAAATAGTATGATATACTTACAGAAAGACTTGAAATTCACAGTGAACAGCTGATTCTTCTGAACACCAGGCTGCCAACTTTACAAACAAAATCAATCTTCCACTTATACCCTGTTCTCACTACAGTTTCAACCGCAGTTGACCTCAACTGCAGTTGAAATAAAAATGGCGTTGATCTGTGTTGATCTACCAAAACTGACAACAAAAGCTATAATTTCAGTAGTTAATTTAAAAAAAAATATTTTTAATTTCGTAAAATTAAAAGTATTATCTTTCTAATAGTAAAAATAAAAATAAAATCATATTATCATTATTATTTTTTTTATTTTTTTTATTTTTCCCCTTTTAAGCCGTAGTGTAGTGACTGAATTCAAGTAGGTACCTAGATTTCAAAAATAACACGGGAACGTGAACAAACACGCTAGCGTGACTGCAGTGCCTGTGCATCGCTCAACCTAATCACTGCTGACACGCTGCTGGGGTATGCACGGTCCCCCGTGGAAGCAGTCCTCCGCAAGTCCAAAGAAAGTCTCCCCCCCCCCGTGGACTGCATCCACGCTAGCAAGTGCACCCCAGCGTGAACGCAATGTTTAGGTCGAGCGATAGTTTCAAGTTTCAAGTTTTATTTCCATTCAATGCAAGATACATTTTATGACCCTTGAGGACTTGTCCTCATATATCAGGGTATTATGGAATTTATGGAGGTTAATAACAATTACATATTTATCTAAAACAATTCAGCATCCCATAATAATGATGAATGTTAGTGTCCTAATACTATGTAAAAATATTGAAGAGTTGCATAATAAAAATACATTGTCATTAGCTTAAATAATAAACAATATTAAGAATAATCCCAGTGGCTACAAGGTAACAGAGCATCACAATGGCATCACTCTCACTGATGTATGAAAATAAAACAGACATAAGAGATCATAAGAAATTACACTAAGTGGCAAATCACAATATATTCAATTATTATAGAAGGCAGAAGTCAATGGAACTATAACCAGTACTATACTAAGTGAGGAGTAAATACAAGCATGAAACACCCACGAGAAATGTGATAATTTTAATTCTAATTCAGTTCAGGTCATTATCCTCGAGAAATTCATTTATGGAGTAGTAGGCTGCTTTGGAAAGTAGAGTTTTCAGGGACCTTTTGAAGCTGTGGATATCCTTGGATTCTTTTATTCTACTTGGGATTTTATTATAAATTTTTGAATGTATGTAAGCAGAGTTCTGTTGTATTAGTTTAGTTCTCTTATATTGAGTATGTACCTGGTGAGAGTGTCGTGTGTTATGGTTATGAATGTTGCTGTTTAGTGTTAATTTGTTTGAATTTAAATGCGTGTTGATTGAGGATTGGTATATGAAAAGACTAAAGAGGGTTAGTATACTATGATTGATAAAGTACGGTTTACAGTGTGGTTTAGAATAAGACCCGTCACTGTGCCTATTCTTCATAAGTCCCATAATAATTCTCATTGCACGCTTTTGGATTTTAAAAATTTTGATTAAGTTAGAAGAAGCGGAACCTCCCCAAAACTCAATACCATATCTTAAGTGGGACTCAAAGTTAGCGTAGTATGCCAGCTTTGCAGTTTTTATGTTAGTTAGCTTTTTTATTGTCTTAAGCGAAAAGCAAGCAGAACTAAGTTTACTAGATAGTGACTCACAATGCCAATTCCAACTAAGGTCTTTGTCCATTGCTAGTCCTAGGAATTTTATGTTATTTACACTGCTTATTTCAGTTATTCTGTTATCATTATGCATGTTACAAATAATAGTGTTCCCTGTTGGTGCGTTAATGTGGTTACCCGAGCTGTTAAAATGTATGAAGTTGGTTTTATTATGATTTATAATTAAATTATTTGCATTAAACCAACTTTGAAAGTTCACTAGTTCTATTTCAGCTTTGGCTTTAAGAGTCTCAACTGTTTTTTCACATATTATTAGACTAGTGTCATCTGCAAATAGTTCGGCATTTACTATGTTATATGGGAGATCATTAATAAATATATTGAATAATAAGGGTCCTAGTATTGAGCCTTGGGGTACGCCACGGGTTATAAGCTCAGGGTCAGATAAATATATAACCTCTTCGCCGCTTTGCTTAGTAGCCCGTAATTGTACTCGTTGGGTTCTATTATTAAGGTAAGACGTAAATAACTGATGAGGAGTACCTCTCACCCCATAGTGCCATAGCTTTTCGAGCAGGATGCTATGATCAATGCAGTCGAACGCTTTAGAAAGGTCCAAAAATATTCCTAGCACTTGATTTTTCTGTTCCAGGCCATGAGTGATTTTCTGCACGACATTATGGATTGTGTTTGTTGTTGATTTACTTTTCCTAAATCCATTTTGGTTTGGAGAAAGCAAGGATTCAACTTCTAAGTAGAGAGTTAGTCTTTTGTGTAATATTTTTTCAAAGATCTTAGAAAAGGAAGGGAGCAGAGAAATAGGCCGGTAGTTTTCAACTTTTCCTTTGTCACCCTTTTTATGTATGGGAATAATTTTAGCTATTTTTAGTTTGTTCGGAAATATTCCCTGGTTGATACACTCATTGAAAATGAAGGTTAGTGGAGTTTTTATAAGATGAATGCATTTTTTGATTAGTGACATTGGAAGGTTATCAAGCCCACTAGAATTTTTAGATTGAAATTTGGAAACTATTTGTATTATTTCAAGGTCATGAGTTGGAAAAAGGCAGAAGGAGTTTGGTGGTGATGCTGGAGCTTTTTTTAGATAAGATCGAAAGGTATCTTGATTTTTTCCTGAATTTGATTGGACCAGTTTACTAGCCATGGTTGACAGCTCATGGTTAAAAATGTTAGCTACTATTTTTTGGTCGACTATCTTCGAATCTTCTTCGATAGAAGAAGATCTTCGATAGACTGCAGTCACGCTAGGTAGCGTGAACGCAGCCTTTACGCTGCTGTCAAGGGCTTCGAGGGGAACCCCGTGGCAGCAGACGCGGCCCTACACTAACCCAACTTTTACATTTGTTGGTTAGTTTGTATGCACATGTATGAACACACTCACAACCACATACGATTTACTCCATAGTTCTAAATCATAATACCTGCTTACTTTCTCATCATTAATACATAATGATTGGTGAAAATTAAATAAAATCTTACCCATGACAGATCTGATTTGATGCATTGAATTTTCTCCATCTGTACCCAAGTGTTTGTTGACATAAACTGCATAGGGAAAAATGGTTGGTAGTCTATCTTCATATTTCTTCTTTCCAGAATCATTGAAGTGGGCACCACATATACAATGATGTTTCGTAGGGGTCCATCCCTGACGATTCACGCGCCTGATCCATTCCCTCTTAAATATCTCTTCTCTTGGAAACTTGTGGAAAGATACATGACGGCTATATTTACTGTTGTTATTACACAACGGAACGCAACATACAGTTCCCCTGCTTTTGCCATAGCGAGTGCCACGAATTGTTGGTTCTTTCGTGTTCATAGTGCTGATCAAAACCAAAAAACAAACACAAATTTCACAACAAGCATGCACTTTGCACGATCAGCTGTCAGCTGTCACTGACACAACAAACACTCTTCCCAAAGCTTTTAGCCTTTTCCCCCTTCCAAAGACCCTCTTCCACTCGGCTATCTTTGCTCTCGGCTGCCGCCAAGGGCAGGCAGTGTTGCCAGACTTGAAAAGTCGGTTTTCGAATGTAATTTTTACTTTTTAGATAAGATCTTGTAGGTAATGGTACTTTTATATTTGGTAATGTTAAAAGCAAGTGAAATATTAAAATCCTCAAACACTACGTGTAAAAACGAAGTCAAGTCTCCTCTCCATATGAAGACAACGAAATAAAAAAATAGAACTGAAAATTAAATGCACTAAAATCTTAAATAATTATGTAAGTTCACTTTGTCACTTATCAGGGCAATTTTTTTATTACATATAAAAACAAACCAAGTTTCTTATAGATAAGTCTTGTGTTTTACATCAACAATGTAAAAAAGTATTCAGATCCATAGCAGTACCATGAAATGGTACGAAATGTGCAATAATTTATTTAATTAAAACGTTTCAACTGAGCTTATGATCTATAACACAATTCACGCAAACAGTTGGATCAAAATCAAATCAGAACGTAAGTTAACAGAATACCTCCTAAAAATGCAAGTTCCAAAGTTCCAAAACCTACGTACACTCAAACCAATAAAAATTGGTACTCGGAAAGAAAAGGATTGGCTGCTGGTAAGGTTCCTTGACAATCAATCCTTCAATGAAATAAGAGCTCACCTACTAGAGGTAGATGATGCATTAACACAGCCTACATGGGATGATGCCATCACACAGAAATGCGAGTGATATTATAACGTCTATCGTTGGCCTAGTAAAACTACCACTGCACTGCCCAAGTCGCTGACAGTTTTACATTTATTCAGTATCGCTATTGCCTTCATTGTGCAATTCATAACGTATCTACTGTAAATGACAGAAGAATATCTCACTTCAGCTTGCAATAGATAACTAAACTGTAAGAGCAATATTCAAGTACAGAAAATGATGACAATACCTGATAAAAGACAGACTCAAGACTTGGCTCTTACTTAGGCGCAGTGTTGGGTAAGTTCCTCAAAAAAAGGAACTAGTTCCAGTCCAAGTTTTTTTTTGATAAAAAAATAAACTTAAGTTCTAGTTCCTACTTTCTTTAAAAAAAGGAACTGGAAAGTTACCAGTAAGGAACTAAGTTCCTTTTAAGTTACAATGCCCTCCAAAAACAACCCGGATTTTTTTAAAAAGCCACAAAAATGGGTCATTATTCGTTATACATTCTGTACAAAACATTTAATTTTTAATATAAACAATTTCCACACTAAGTAGAGTATATACAGTTAAAGGCCTTATATACAATGCCTTGATAAAATCATAAGATTTCTATTGGAAAGGAATTTACAAAATAACGTACAATAAGTTCCAAAGTTCCTTACAAAAGGAACTATAAGTTCCCATGAAGTTCCCCAAAAACTAAAGGAACTTTAGTTCCCGGTAACTAGTTCCTCCCCAACACTGCGTAGGCGTATAACACCCCCTGAAGCAGAGCACATTCTTGTCCGGCTCTTGATATCAATAGTAGGTTCTGCATAAATCACTATTTTACTCCACACCAATCTGGCTCGGCTTACGTTTGTTTGTATACCAATGGTAATATTGCATTACTGAATGAAGACCTTGCTCGTATTTGACAAAAAAGTCGTTACTTTTTTATTTGTCTTAACGAATGTATAATAATGAATTATGTATATTAATAAGATGCCAGTCGAAACAATGGAACCAACCAACATCATAGGTGAGCAGCTATCTTCGCAAGTGTTCTAACATAGAAGAAATGTTCTACTTTGTAGATTTGATCATTCAAACTTCTAAACAAACATTCTCTACCATTCTCTAATTCTCTACCTTGTATCTTCACTCCTACACGCGTGACATCTTCGTGCTCGTCTCTTCTAGACAATATACTCACAACCATTGATAAATCACTAATTTCCGCAGAAACACTGGAGACCGAAATCTCTGACCACAGGGCAATTTCGTTGAAACTAGATCTATTATCCCACGTACAGAGTAATACAGCCACGAAGCGAATCTTCTCAGACTCAAACATATTATACTTCCAATCGTTACTACAACTTGAAAACTGGGAGGACGTTATGATGACGTCTCAATTGATGACGCATTTAATAAACTTCATCAGCGCTTTCTATACAATTTTAACCTTGCCTTTCCAGTCACCAAATCTAGGGGAAATAGGAATAAAGCAAGACCCAAGAAATGGGTCAATGCTTCCATTATTTCTGGCTCAGCAGACCTCCGCCATCTCCACTTCTTGTGTAAAAATCAACCACACAACTTGCAGCTCAAATCTGAATACAAATCCAAGAAAAGGGACCATTCCCGCAACATACGGATGGCGAAATTAAATTTCCATGATCATATTATCTCTTCATCAACCAACAAACCAAGAACATCTTGGCAAATTATCCAATTCGAAACATCTCGGACTAAAAAGAGGACTAATCTCTCCACAACCAAAGATAATAGGAAAATAGAGGATCCCGAGCAACTCTCTACCCTTTTCAACAGTTTCTTCAAAGATTCTGGCTATATTCCACCACCACCCCTCTCTACATTCTTGAACGGCACTATGTTAGATACCCCTGACACCCCAACAAACAGTCAACTTCCACCATTTCTTTTGTACCCAACAAATAAAATTGAAATCTCGCGCCTCTCCGCGAAGATAGGATACAAATACTCCTGTGGTCTTGATGGTATCCCAAGTGCCATATTAGCTAAATCTATCAAGCGCATTGCAGAGCCGCTGTCACACATAATCAATAAATCATTCAATCTAGGTATTTTTCCACACGCACTCAAACACTCTCTAATATTGCCAGTGCACAAAAAGGGGAAAAGAGATGTCCTTAATAATTACAGACCTATTTCACTACTCTCTCCGTTTTCTAAAATATTTGAATTGATAGTACACAAGCGGTTATCATCATTACTTGATGAACACAACCTTTTGGATGAGAGTCAACATGGCTTCCGCTCCCAGAGATCAACCAACACTGCTATATATATTCTTTTTTGTCCCCGCTCTATTCTTCCCTCGATTCTGGCAACAATGCACTGGGAGTGTATTATGATCTAAGCAAAGCTTTCGATACGATTGATCACGCAATTCTATTCAAAAAACTACAATCATTTGGAATAACAGGTATCACTCTATCATGGTTCTCTTCATTCCTTTCGGGAAGAACCCAGACAGTAAAGATCATCTCACAGACACTAGGGACGTCTTTCTCTTCTCCTCTTCCAATGTCAAATGGTGTCCCCCAGGGCTCCGTTCTTGGCCCATTGTTATTTCTCCTATATGTTAACGATCTCTCTAAAATTTTAAATATCGCTTCAGCTTCAGGTATAGTTTCCAATCATGTCTCTCAGTATGCTGATGATACAACACTCCTTTTAACATCGCCGAAAGATTCTACCCTGAGCCTAATAGAGGCAGCAAACGACAAAGCGACAGCAATGTCTGGGTACTGCACTGAAAACCGTCTATCATTACAAGCTATTAAGACGGTTTACATCTCTTTCCACTCCAGAAACACCATACCAGCTATAAGCCCTCTTATACGCCTCAATGGTTCCACCATTGCTAGAACAGCTCAAACAAAATTTCTTGATCTCCACATAACTGAAACGTTAGACTGGTCCGTGCATATTAACGAAATAGCTTCAAGACTATCTGGAGCGTGTTACTTGCTAAGCAAATTAAAGCCGACTATCAGTTCCTCGATGCTTCTAATCGTATATCATTCTTATACTTTCACTCTATCCTTTCCTATGCAATCCTATTTTGGGGAGCCTCTACTCAGGCCAAGAGAATATTTATAATTCAAAAAAGAGCACTGCGTATTGTTGCGGGCATTTCTAAACGCACATCATGTAGGGACCAATTTGCCAAACAAGGAATTCTAACTCTTACATCAACTTTGATACTAACTGCCGCTAATTTTGTATACTGTTACCCTAGTCACTTTAGTCAAAACACATCTAATCACTCCCACCTAACTAGGACCAGCCAGAATATATATATCCCTTTCTTCAAGCATGCACTCTTCAAAAAAGGTCCCACCTATCTTTGTTCAATCATATATAACCACCTTCCCGTTTCCATTCGCAGCTCCACGACTGCATCGTCTTTCAAAACAAATATTAAAAATTATCTTATGGCCAAGCAGTTCTACACTTTGGACGAGTTTCTCCTCGAGAACCATGGCTAGGCTTGGGCATTATAGGTTTACCTAATGTGTAATGTGTATACGTTTTATAAGTATTATTCTGTTACTTGTCTTATTGTATATTATTATCATTATTATTATTATTAATATTATTGCTGTAATGATGACGTTCCCCATATTTATTTGTATAAATCTGCGGGTATAATGAATCCCAGAAAAAAACACTCCGTGTAAAAAAGGCAGCCAAGTCTCTTTACTTAAAAAAAAATCAACACCGAAAAGGAGTGATATCAAAAAAGGAGCCAAGTCAATGACATTTCCAAATATTTAATCGTATCTTTGAAATAAAAGTATAAACACAGAGAAATACTTTACAAAAGGACTTGGCGCATCGTTTTTTTAAAGACATCATTCTATCCTAAAAGTGGAAAGATTATTAACAAGTAGGTACATATTCCTCTTTTTATTTGAGCCAGTATCTATGAATCAAGCTACTTTTGGTAATGGCTATTTTATAATTTTGTAATGGCGATAGAAGAAAGATGTCATGCTGTAATAGAAGTAATAATAAGGGAGGTAGAATTAAATAACAAGGAAGTGGGCTCATATATATTCTTATAGCACTGTTAATATGGTGATATTAGAAGGATATCTTTTCATAATTTGATCATGACTGAAGGAAATCATGAAAAGTTGTCAAATAATTACTAACTATTTATAGAACACTATTATATTATGGCAGTAAATTATTATGGTATATATTATACCATTATATGGTATATATTATTATGGTTTTAATAGTTGTTCAATGTGACTTCACTGTGTACTTTGTGAAATGTATTGTTATAAAATGTGGATTAATAGAAATGTATTTCATTGTGAGAAGGTATAACGCATGAGACTTAATTATGTTGACCACGAAACAATAATATGAAGATAACTATTGTATATTTATTACAAATATAGGCAACAAGTTTCATCGAGTACATATTCAAATAGAAAATATTTTACAGTAGGTATGTAGGTATAATATGTAATTGAAAGTTGTGTCCCTATTATTCTAAAATTTCTAAATTACGGTTGTATATAAATGGCATATGCTTATGAATAGAAAAATGTCTTTAAAAAAACGATGCGCCAAGTCCTTTTGTAAAGTATTTCTCGGTGTTTATACTTTTATTTCAAAGATACGATTAAATATTTGGAAATGTCATTGACTTAGGCTCCTTTTTTGATATCACTCCTTTTCGGTGTTGATTTTTTTTTAAGTAAAGAGACTTGGCTGCCTTTTTTACACGGAGCGTTTTTTTCTGGGATATCACTTCTTTTGTTAGTTTATTCATACAGCTTGTAGCACATGTCCGAGCAAGGACTAATTTCTTTAAAAAAATACGCCTCAACCGATTAGGATAGGTACTAAGAAATTACAATCGGTCCAGCCGTTTTCGATATATTATAACGTCCCTTCCGGTTTTGAAATGGCGGCCGAAATTAATGTCGTCTTGAATTCATAATTATTAGTCCTACAAAATTGCATAATTTGATTGCAATCGGTACAGCCGTTTTCGATATATTATAACGTCCCTTCCGGTTTTGAAATGGCGGCCGAAAATAATGTCGTCTTGAATTCATAATTATTAGTCATACTATTTCCAAAATTTGGTTGCAATCGGTACAGCCGCTTTCGATAATGACGTCACTTCGGTTTTAACAATGGCGGCCGAAAATAATGTCGTCTTTAATTCATAATTATTAGTCCTACACATTTCCAAAATTTGGTTGCAATTGGTACAGCCGTTTTCGATATATGACGTCACTTCCGGTTTTGACAATGGCGGCCGAAAATAATGTCGTCTTTAGTTCATAATTATATTAGTCCGACATAATTCTAAAATTTGGTTGCAATCGGTACATCCGTTTTCGATATATGACGTCACTTCCGGTTTTAACAATGGCGGCCGAAATTAATGTCGTATTGAATTCATAATTATAAGTCCTACACAATTCCAAAATTTAGTTGCAATCGGTACAGCCGTTTTCGTTATATGACGTCACTTCCGGTTTTAGAAAATGGCGGCCGAGAGCACTGCAACCTTGAATTTATAATTATTTACAATGTATGTTTACTAAATATCTATTTAAAAGTATAAAGTGGTGAATTTAGTGTCCTTTAGAATATTAATGACGTCATTTAGCATTTTTATGACGTCATTTCCGGTATAGGTAATAAGAAAACAATTTAGTTTTATCTAGTTGATACTTCATGAATGACCTTCTGAATTCAATAGCGCTAATTTCCGTCAAATCGCTCATGCCGTTTTCAATATATGACGTCACTTCCGGTTTCATTTAGTGGTTCCTGCCGCCATTTCCGGTACCGTTAATTTGTATATTCATTTATCCCAATTGATTTTTCAAATAGATTGCAGAATGAATATACAGGAGCTAGTTCAGTGGCAATCGGTACAGGCGTTTTCGATGTATGACGTCACTTCCGGTTTCAGGAATGGCGGCCGAGAACACTGTGTATTGAAATTATAATTTTGTATTGTCTTTGTTACAATGTAAGATAATGATATGTGTATTTAAAGTATAATTTGATGAAATAAGCTAAATATTGCAAATTTATGACGCCACTTCCGGTTTAGAATATAAGAAAATTATATTTTTAAGTAACATACTTCATATAGATGACCATCTCAACCGAATGGCGCTAATTTCGTTCTAATCGGTCCAGCCGTTTTTCATATATGACGTCACTTCCGGTTTAAAAATGGCGGCACAAAAAATCACAAGAGGCAAGGTATCATCAGACGCCAAAAGTGCATATGTGGTAAAAATTTCAGGTTGATCGGTTCAGCTGTTTAGGCTGTGGCGGTGATAGCAACGTTTCCTGATATCATCATCAGAATCAGAAAGTGATGTAATTTCACTGTTTTCTCGGTCCTCTAGCGCGCAAATGGCATAACCTATTGTTCCCAAATTTGGTATATGTAGTGGGGTGGGCCATAGCTCGAAATTAAGATATTTCGCAACAATGTGAGATTTACCAATTTTGAGATCCAGTAGGCCGAAAATGCCATGTTGTTGCTTACAGTAAAAGTAGTTGGTCTGCTCCTCAGTTTATATAGGCATTTACGGTATGTTGAGATACTGTGAGTGTACGGTACGACTTGGCTGTGTGGAGCGACCGCTCCACTAGATAAAAAAAAAAAAAAAAGTGAGTAACATTTTAGTAGTTGCTCAACTTGAATGAGGAAGAAATCGATTTTGTTGTTTGTTGCAGACCCTTTTTTCAGTGAGACAAAATGGGTAGATGAAATGAATCGAATTTTTAATTACGGCTAGATAAAAAAATAAACTTTGGTCAGTTTTTCAATGCTAAAACCAGTAATTAAGTTAACACAGTCTTTCTAGGAATGTCATTGGTTGTTGCCATGATAATACCGTCAGTCCTAATCAACCGTTTAAAAGTTAGCAGAGAATTGAAAGACTGGCCCTTAGGGTCGTTTTACTTTGTAAGTTTTTATAAACTATTCTTTGGTATAATTAGTAATAATTGCTTGAGTTTTGGTAAAAATTGTATAGGTACTTTCTTTTTTTGGGCTGAATTGCTTATAAAATTATTTTCAAAAAGTTGCCAAGTATCACACATCCATGAACAACACGATTGTAAAAATTGCCATTCAATTATTCACGAGTTTGGACTCAAACCAAACCGGCGGCTATTTATCAATTGACAGGAAACAAAAATAAAAACTACTACCTACTAATAGATATTCAGTCTGATAATGCCATAAGCATGATGATTGATGATAGCTAATCATGCTAGTTATAGAATAGGGGACCATAACGAACTCCAGTAATTGCCTTGATTTCATGGCTCTTTTCAATTGCAATTTCGGGAAATCTAAATTTTTTTATTGGAGCATAAAATAAACAAAATAAATAACAAAGAAGACCTAAGAAAATCTCAATTATTACGCGAGACTATAATCATAAAATACGTAATTACTTCATAAGATTGAATACTTTTAAAATAATCTATTCCAATCTTTTAATCGTTTAATCTAACGTCAAGGCTGGTTACCAGAGCACACAATATGCAAATACAATATGTGTATGTGTTTGTACTACATGCATGCACGATGGTCCATCAATAAATATTATTATTGTAGTCCTTGCCCTTCTAGCCTTCGACAATAAAATACAATTCTATTTTAATTCATGTTCACCAAATCATAATTAATTAGCAGTTTAGCACATTAATTTAGTTGTTAATATTCAGCGAACCAACGCCAGAGGATCTTAGGATTATCCTTACACTAGTCCCGCTTTGGAGATTCAACCATTAACACGTCTTTAACCAACATTCAAGTAAGTAAATCCAAGGAGGTACCGACAGTCAACAGTCAACAGTCAACATTTATTTGTTATATGAAACAAACTCTGGGTTATCTTGGAAACAGAACATTTTTTTAAGGTATTTTTTGAACTAGGAAAACGCTAAGTATAACGCGTTGATAAGCGAGCCTTCGTACTGCATGCGATTTAATATGTGAGTCAAATATGTCCAACAGGAATTCCGTACCAAACGCACAGAAACATAATACATCATATTGAATTGAAATATGATCCACTCAATCAACATAAAAGTTATATGTTTTCTATTGAAACTCTAGAATATAAATCTATACACTTATGGTATCGTACATAAAGCAAATCAGATTCAAGTTGGTGGAATACATTCATATCGATACTTCATTTCAGACAGATATTAGAACTGTCAATAAATGCATGTCAATAAATGCACTGTCAATTATCCATTGACTGGTTGGGCTGAAAAATAGTAAAATAAGAGACAATTTGGTCTTAACGACCATGCAAAATATGAGTTTGATCAGATTTATTGAAGACCATTTGTCATTTGATAGGTCAAACGGTGGTGCAAACTACAAATCAAGATTCCGATGAAATTAACACACCGATTTTGCTGGAAATCATTAAACTTCTGCATTGGATAGTAATGAATCTTTTGTGAAAAAATTTGCCAGATTCGTTACTTTGTTTAAAAGTTAATGCAAAAAACACAATTAAACAAATAAACAAACACAAATAAATAGATTTGTGCCATAAGTTTTAAGTGTAGACACTCGCTCGGCTCGCTTGATTATTGACGTAATATTTGAATTTCTTGAAGTATATTAGCAAATAATTTTTGAATTATAATATTGCTTTTCGAAGCACTAAACAAATGGTGATTCGCAGAGGAAGATACCGAAAGAAAGCCATGTTCACTAATTTAAAAGTCCTCATCATCTCTGTTCCACTCCTTGCCTCTAGAAATGTCGTCCGCAGACGTTCAAGTAACGACGTCACTGACGCGTCACCTGGAAACTCTCGCCGCCGTAGCTCTGGTTCTCGTACGCGTCGTCCTGCCTCTGTCAAGCGTCTGGCTGCTGACGTACCTCCTCTTCTGCACCAAGTACCCCGTCATCGCCGTCCTCTACCTCACCTTCTGCCTCCGCGACAGACACATCGCCGAGCACGGAGGACGAGAACTCCACTGGGTCAGACAGTGGAGCTGGTTCAAATACGCGAGGAACTATTTCGCGGTGACTTTAGTCAAAACTGCGGAATTGGATTCGAAGAAAAATTATCTCATCTGTGCTTTTCCTCACGGTGTTATTCCGTTCGGTATTGTGACATGCTTTGGAAGTGAAGGGAACAAAGTGAAGGAAATCTTCTCTGGTATCAGGATGGCTGTTTGCACGTTAGCCAGTAAATTCTATTTTCCTGTGTTGAGGGAACTGTTATTGTCTCTCGGGTTTTGTTCTGTATCGCAAAGAAGTTTGAATTTCTTGCTGAGCAAACCACAGGGAGGAAATGCGGCAGTGATTGCAATAGGGGGAGCAGCCGAGTCTCAGAGAAGCAGGCCGAATACACACGAAGTTGTACTGAAAAATAGGAAGGGGTTCGTCAGAATAGCAATGCAAAACGGGTGAGTCACATTTGGCCATTCAGAAGCCATCGACGTCAATCAATATAATTTCTAGCGGCAATGTATGCTGTGGGTTATTATTGACTGTTACAATTTACAATAGGCAACTCACTTAAATAATCAACAGAAGCATTTTGTTAAGTATACTTGTTCGTTTGATTTTCATTGATAACTCTAACTTTCGCTTTGAAATATGAATTAGCATTTTTGCGGGAACGGAGTGAGTCGCTTGACTGGCTGATGACGTAGACTCTGGGCTGCGATGTTATTTGCGCACAAGCCAGAGCCTTTGTGATTTTATTGAGCGAGCGACTCCTACCTCTGTTTTTTCTTATGTTCTTTTGTTTTTTTGAAGTCGCACCGTTTCACCGATCGATCTGAAATTTTGAACACATGTAGAAGGCAACCTTTTCTATTTGCACACCCTAATTTTTTTGAAATCCATTCATTGGTAAAAATTTAAATAAACATCTCCTGATAGGTTGAAAAATGAAATTGGTCTTCGATAAATCTGGTCAAACTTATATTTTGCATGGTCAGTAATTTTACAAATTTTCATCCTAATTAGTTACGAACGTATGAACTTATTGACATTTTTAATAGCTGTCAGAAATAAGTATCGAAATGAATGTTTTCCAGTGCTAATTGAATCGAATCTGATTTGCTATAAGTTTCGATGAAAAGCATACATATACTTTTATGTTGATTGAGTGTATCATATTTCAATTAAATATGGACGTATATTATGTTTTCTGCGCGTTGTGTGCGCATTTCCGGTTCGAGAATTTGAACGTCCCCGTGCTCGCTTTTCAACGCGGTACACTGAGCGTTTTCCTAGTATGAGTTCATGTACTGCTTTTTTTTTAGCTTTTCTTGACATCAGAGGTCCATTCCATTGGGCCGTTTCCACGCGTTTACTAATTTTATTCAGATTTTGAATGAAGATTCCAATTGACTATTCACTCCACATTAATAATTTTTTGTCTGTCTACATCCTTGACATAATACTTTCAATATTTACGTTTCTAATTCATTCTACAACTAGAGACAGTCATTAGAATATTTTTAAATTCAGGCCTTTGACAATTGCATTATCTGTTGAACTGATATTCTTGTCTCATGATTCTTCTTGAACTCTTCCAGCGCATCTCTTGTGCCAGTGTACACGTTCGGGGAGACAGATTTGTATGACCAATGGCCGAACCCGCAGGGATCCTGGATGCGTTGGTTTCAGGATGTGTACAAGAAGTGGTTCAGAATTGTTCCTATTGTACCACTCGGCACAGGATTCCTTGGGGTTGTTCCCAAACGTCTGCCCATCTTTACTGTCGGTACGTTGTGGAGGGTGATCCAAATGATCCAGACCTAAGTCCAGACTAAACCTCAATGCAATCAGTGGTGAAGTCCTATTCTTTTATGGGTATACGCAAAAAATGACAAGTGAACGAAAATAGGGGGGTTTGGATTTTGGAGGCGAAGCCCCAAAGAAAATTTCGTTTTGGTGCGATTTCTTGAAACACTTTTTGCTGTAATAAAAGCCTTGATTTTTCTCGATTTTTCTCTATTTCTTTACTTTCTTTTTATTTCCAGAAATTCCTAGCGATTTTCTTCAATATTTGTTATTTCATGCTTTAAATACAATTCAAATGTATACATTTTTTTTTTAGGAAATCGATAGAAGAGTATTTGGTTTTCTGTATCAAATACTATCTTTATGACACCTCAGCTGGTATTTTTTTTAAAAACATGCATGATTTATACGAAAAATGGTGTATACGCTCGTATACAGCGTATACCCCGACAATTATTTACGGGTATACGCTCAGGTCGAAAGTAATTGTTAGGTATACGGCGTATCCCCGCGTATATCCTCGACTACACGGCTGAATGCAACTCCATAAACGTTTCAGAATTAGCATTGATCTTAAAATCCAAGTCTTCACACTCGTTTTGAATGAAGAACGGAAGTCATTTGGCTCCCTGGGGAAGATCGTTCTAATTTACAAGGACATTTATACTTTTCACTTTGCCTTCTTGCACCTACCTACATGACGGCACAAGGGGGAGAAAGTGGAGGAAGGGAAATCTGTCATAGCTATAAATAAGATGAATGAAGGATACAGGGAAAGAACGCTATAAGTCCATTTAAAAAAAATAGTTTAAGGTGTAATCTTGCAGTGATTTTTATTAGATTTCAGAATATACCCTCGGGTTTTAGAAAATATTGCCACAAAGTCTTGAAAAACGCAATTGAAATATCGATTTGTATGGAAGATAGATACAAGTTTCAGCATAAAACTTCGTTTATCTCAGTTTCATCATAATGTGACTCATACGTTCTTTCCCTGTACCATCAAATCACATTTCTCAAATGAATTTTTAATTGGAAAATGTGTATGGATAAATAATGCATATTATTATTATTAACTTGTAAGAAAATATCTTTCTTTCATAAGTAATCACTCTAAATATGCGATTTGGATTGCGCTGCCATGTTTATTCATTAACCTTTTTGTAGGTTGCTATTGCAACCTTTGACTGACTGTGCGCACGAGCAAGTTGATCAACCAAACGTTGATGTGGATTGGTCTTATCATAATTCGTCGCCATTAGCCTAGTTGCTGCTCAGTGCGACGTTCAACACTACTTCTTCTTCCAGTGGGCAGACCGATGGATGTGGAGAAAGTGCTGGAGCCGACTGACGAGCAAATCAACGAGCTGCACAAGAAGTTCGTCGCGAGTTTGAACGCTCTCTTCGAAGCCGAGAAACACAAATATTTACAACACCCTGATGAAGCCTGTTTAATAATAAGTTAGGGGTTTACAGTTACTATCGATCGATACGTTTAAGTGTCGATAGCAAGTAAGTATAAATAAGTAGCCTTGTTTTTTCCTGAAAAATATAGATTACAAAATTATATTTGTATTATGAATGTTGAGAATTGTGCCTGAATTCAGAGATGATATTATTTTCGTTGTGGGATGAAAGTTCCCATGGAATCGTTTTTAAATTTAAATTTTCAATAAGAATAAATACATTTTGATTAAAAGAAAGTGAGATTTGGAATGTTTCTTGAGGTGCACTCAATTCTTCCGACTTATTCCGAATTCTTCCGACTTCTTCCACATCTGAGCTTGTGCTACAATGTTGAACAGCTGCAAGTTCAGCGTTCAATGGCTAACCTTTTGAGCTAGTTAGACGTTTCTGAACTTGAACTACAGTTAGGTGTCTGAACCTGAGCTACAGCTAGACGATGGCTTGAGCTACAGTTATACATGTCTGAACTTGATCTACAGTTAGACACGTCTGAACTTGAGCTACAGTTAGACATGTCTGAACTTGAACTAGTTAGACATGTCTGAACTTGAACTAGTTAGACATGTCTGAACTTGAGCGGAATGCCGCCTTCAGCCAGCGCCAGCAGCGCTCCTTGCGGGTTGAACACCAGAGGGACGGGCGTCGCGGCGCATGACGTCACCTCGATGTGAGACAAGATGTTGGCCAGCTGCGTCTTCGTGGCCATCATGGCGAACCTCAGGCCTGTGGGGAAACATTCGAGTTAACGTCTCAAGTCGTTTTAATCATGTTTAAGAGAGAAGAAAATTTTAGAAAATCTCTGCGCGGCATTAGGTAATTACTTCTGAAAAATTTTAATGATTAAGTCTTCTGTGGGCCTTCAATGAAATATTAATCAAGGTTAATCATGCGGTAGGAAGATCAAAATTTAATATTTCGCTGTGCGGCATTTTTCAAGGTTAAATTCTGACAAAATTCAAATGTTTCACTTTTTTGTTGTTTCATTATGCATAAAAAAATCTTAAACCTTTCTTAAGGGCTTTATTTCGCTGCTAACATTTGTATGTGAAAAGTTTGTGAAAAATTCGCTGCGCGGCACTTTTCTGGGGGGCAAGCCCCCTAGACCCCCCTTTGGGAAATATCAAGTTTCAAACCTGGCATAGACCGCCCTGGTACTATTATTTTTTGGACTACACCCCTGGTCATAACTCTATAAAATCTTGCTAAATCCGCAGTATCTAATTTAGAAGCTGGAAATGAATGATTCTACAGTTCTTTACATTACCTATGCACATGCGAGGTCCTTCCCCAAACGGCATGTAGGTCCAAGAAGAGATCTTGTGCTTGTTTCCTTCTGAGAACCTCTCTGGGTCGAACACTTCCGGGTCTGGGAAGTACTGAGGGTCGTAGTGGAGTCCGGTGAGAGACACGTAGATCGGCGTCCCCTTCTCGATCAGGAGGTCTGTCCCGGGGACGACGTAGTCCTTGGTGCACACGCGGTCCAAGAAGGGCAGCGTCGGATACTTCCTCAGTGTTTCTGCGACAGAGTTCAAGCGTATTAATTCTACACGTCATCATCTTCATCGACATCGTCAAGAGAGTCATCCGTTGCTGGTAGCCAAGTTGCAAAACAGTGTGTCGTTAAGAGCAAAGACGCCATGCTGAAAAGAATTTGCGTCCACAAGTAGATAATTTTGCGGATGTCAGTCCTCAACACCACAAGACCGTGAGCTAATAATCTTATTGACGGAATCCAGTAGACTCTGGGCAATAGACGATTCCATAAAATATCCGAGTGGCTCTGGTTTCTGAAATAATTCATGCAGTTTGATTTCCAGATACCTATTGTAGTGTGTAACTCATTGTTGACACAACAATAGGTAGGTGGAAATCAAATAGCAAATTAAATATTCTTAGAAACCAGAGCCACTCAGATACTTTATGGAATCGTCATAAATCTGAACATATTTTTGAAAATGAACAGTGACGATTCGATCATGGTCAATCGAAATCAAAATTGCGGAAGGATTAAAGTTGAACTTTAAAATGCTTGTTACAATATGCAAATTAGAGATATTTGGTAAGTTCTCTGTTTTCAAATTCGTAATTTCTATTGTTTGATTTTGTCTTCGATAATGATTCAGTTTTCGATCGCGTTGTTACAACTCAATCGAGATTTGGATCATGATCGAGTTCTATTCTATTCTATTGAGTTGTGTTCACACACATTTTCTATTCTATTGAGATATTGAATCACGATCGAATCCTGTGGATTGGGTATAACCATAGTATAACATCAGTCTATCAGTTATAGTCACTTTAGTACATGTCAGAACGGCTTCCAAAATGAGTTTCGTTATTTTGTTGCAAAACACAAAAGAACGAAAGAACGTTAGCACTTAGTAGTTCTTTAATTTCTTTTATTATTGAACTTTGTGGTCTTTGTAAATTTGTTTGTAAATTCATAAATAATAAATAGGTTTTTAAATATGAATGAATTGATTGAAATCGATACAAATCCATATCTATGTCAAGGACGAAATGCTGCATTGTTATATTTTGTGTACAACAAAGTTGTTTCTGCACGCAATGTATTGGTGGAACTCGCCACCGATACTCGTCCAGTAAATTACAGGATGTGAATCATACCATGGCAAGTAAATAAGTTAAGTTTTGACAGAAATCACGCTAGTGATGGAGCCAACACTGTCGGCATTGAATGTCTCTTTTGACTTGGGGGTGGATTCTAAAGTCCATACTCTCTAGCGCTTAGTCCATTAGGTACTTACTTAATACAAGAATAATACAATTCAATACAGGATATGGCAAAAGGTGAAGAAAACTGCTTCATTTGGATTCGGACTATTCTCAGATATGCAGGTATTTTGATTAATGTTCTAAAAGTCATGGGCATCTACGGTGGGGGGGGGGGGGGGGGGGCAAGGGGGGGGGATTCTCTTAATTTTTAATTTTTGCTTCAAACCTTATACCGGTTAATAGTCACCGGTTTTACGACAAATTCGCTTTATCTAAACTATGCTTATAGTTTATAGGAGATACCAGAGATAAATTTAATGAATTTAGCGGATTTCTTAATGAATTTCATGGATGTTTGTACATGGCACAGTTTCTAAATTAATTTTTATATGACGACTGGAGCTATAGTAAACTTATTTTACAAAAATCATTAAATTATTACTACTAATCAACGAAGACAAAAATTAAAAATGTATAAAAAAAACAGTACTAAGTATGAATTCTTCTTGATGATGCTAGAATTTCAATTCATATCTTTGCACCATTTCGTCTCCAATCATAATTATCCCCAAAAAAGTGTCCGCAAAAAAGAAGTGATCGACTTGCACCATTTTAACATTAGCTAAGTATACTAACCTCCGGAATCATTGTCAACAAACAAGGATATAATAATGACAATTGAATAATGACTTGTACATCATCAACAACGTTGCAGGTTTGTTCGAAGGCAGAGATCGGAAGCGCAGTTGGAAGTCGGTCTTCAGCTACTTCTTCCCGCGCTACATTCTGACGTCAGTGCTCTTCCAATGGGTGATCACCATCCCCATGGGCATGTACACGAACTCGGACAACTTAGAGATCGTCTTAGAACTCATATTGATGCAGTTCATCGTGACGATGTTGATCGTCAAGGTCGGAAGCATGTTCTGGCAAAAGAAAGGTTTCCAGAAGCTGACGGACGATTTAGAGAAGCTGTATGACCTTGGCATGGAGGGTTCCAGGAGAGACAGGAAGATGATGGAGAAGACTGTCTGGACATGCAAGATTATAACAGCACTATTCCTAGGAAGCACGAATATGACAGCTGTGTTATATGCCACCATTATGGTACCCATACTGTGGTACAAGAGGTCCTTCTTCTTCAGGTGGGAAACAATCGAGAGCTTGATCTGATATCCATAAGCATATTGATCAAGAGAAATCTATTCTAGTAACGGATGAAGGAATTGTTAGAAAATATGTGTAGCATAATTTCAACGTGCCTGCTTTTAGTATAAAATAGAAGATTGAACATGCGATTTTAACATTCTATTTTGACGCCTGTGCAATAAGGGCCAGTTTTTCCATACTCTGCTAAATTTTAAACAGTTGATTAGGACTAGATTGCCATAATAAACATTCTTTGAATGACCATTTAAACTTAACTACTGGTTTTAAAAGAGTCTACAAAATTGAATGAATTATTTTTAATACATTTGTTATTACAGCGACTGGTTTCCATATGATGCGACGAAATCACCGCACTTTGAATTGACACTTGTATGGTATGGATTGACAGTCGTTTGCATGTACGTATTTCTAATCACGTGGGTCGACGTCATGATGTTCCAAATCCTGATTCACATCACCGCGCAATTCGAGCTTCTTCGCCATAAGTTCCTGAACATCCGGCAGATTGCCTTGGAGGCTGTGGATGAAGTGAGATGTGTGATGGAAGCCGGCAGAACCAAGGACATCGGGCAGATTGCCGTGGATGAAGTGAGACTCGGGAAGATGGTGAGGGAAGCAAGCAGAACCAATGACACAGGGAGTTTTCGCGGGAGGCGTGTGAAGAGAGGCCGACGGACAAGAGGATGCAAATGCAAGACGATGCGGTGCAGACGCAGGGACGATGTTCGACTAGAAATGGAGCGACTTCTAGAGATGTTCTCCAAGCAACATATTGAGCTACTACGGTACAGAATAACCTAAACATAATGTCAGATGCATCTGATCAGCAAGGTTCATTCTCGGGATAATATTTCTTATATTGCCTCATAACTTTTGAACCAGTCAAATTATACAATAGCAAAATAGTTTGAATTGACGCAATAAAAACTAACGCCAACTTCTAGACCCACGATGCAGAAGTAAAATATTCCTCAATTGCGTTGAGTTTTGTTACACAATATTTTATCTTGATAATGATGATATTTAGGAAATGTCCCAAGTATGAACCACGGTGCAATCGACTCATGATCACTCGGTTTACAAAGTCTATGTCCATGCTTGAGATTAAAGATCGAAGACATGGTGACCAAAATGTTAACATCAATCTAGCTTCAGTCAATGAACCAGAATATCAAATCATGTTACGAAGAGAGAAAGTTGCATATTTATTTTTGTGTACCACTTCAAAATAACAAGAGACTCTATTTCCAAACTCAAAAATGTATATTTCCATGTGTTGTTGGTTGATATAACTACGTCAATCGATAGAAATTTACCGTTTTCACGCCAAAATTTCTACTAAATATAAATTTCATATTAATGAATGAAAATGTAAACTTTTGACTCTGAAAACAGTGGGTTTTACCAACATGCATGTTGTTATTTTGAAAAAAATTACAAAATGTATGCATATTCCCTGTTGCAAATTTACCTACTTAAAGCGACATATCCACTTTATCAATAGGTAGTCGGAAGATAAACCGATTGTCTCCTATCGTCATGAGGTAAGACTCCATAACGAATCAGTGTCCTATGTTGCAGCATATCGAGACACTTCGAGCACATCTACCAGGTCATCCTGGTGGACCAATTCGCCAGCAATCTGATTGCCATCGGCTTGTTTTATTTATACATATCCGTGGTAAGCAGTGTTGTGAAGTAACATGATACAAAGTAACATGTTACTGGTAACATGCTACTTTTTTCAAGTAAAAGTAACTGTAACATGTTACTTTAAAAATAAAGTAATTGTAATTGTATTCAGTTACTTTCTTTATTGAAAATTGTAACTGTAACTTTTATCCCGTTACAATTTTGAGTAACTTTACTGAAATGTAGCATGTTACATTTAATCCCTCATTGAATAATGTAAAATGTCCGATTCCTTAGAAAATGGTAAAATTCAACCCTCTAGAAGGCATAAAATGACAAAAATTTAAAAAAAGCTGCTGGACTGGACTTTTTTCTTGTCCTGCCAGCCCTGTTCACTATCGTCAGTTATCAATCACAACGTAATTCAATCCCTTCAAATGTAAAAAAATTCAAGGAAAAATGCTTCCAAATTGAAAGTAACTGTGAAAGTAACTGCTGTCAATATGAAAGTAACTGTAACTTAACACTGATACTTTTCGTTCGAAAAGTAACTGTATCGGTGTTACTTTTGAAACCCCTGTAACTGTAGCTGTAACACTGTTAGAATTTTGAGCAAGTAACTGTAACTGTAACACTGCTGGTGGTAAGTGAGAAGACATATCTCCATGGGCGTCCATAAGGGGAGCTTGCCCCCCCCCCCCCCCCCCTGGATGTTAGGAAAACATAACATTTGTCTGGTACAGTTCATTTTGTAACCAAAAATAATAAAGAAAATTGATTGCAAAGTGTCAAAAAACAGAAAATGCCATGCGGGGCAGGTTTGAACATATCTCCCACAACCCCAAAATGCAAAATTTAAAAAATATTGAATATTTTAACAAAATACACCACATAAAGTCTCAAAATTACTTTCAAAGTGTCCAAAACCGCGCCACCCACACCCCCCTTAACCCTTAAAGTATTGTTTTCCTTGCCTTGCTCCCACCTGGCAGAAATCCTGCAGATGCCCATGCATATCAGTACATTGAGCAAGGGCTCTTACTTCTCATTTCTGTACAATAACGTGTCTTTTCAGTCTTCTGCGTGGAACGAGAGAAACATGATCTTCATTCCACTTGTTATTGGAGGATACTTCGAGCTCTATGTGGGATGCTTTTTGTGTGATAAAATCAGAGAAGAGGTGAGTACAATAAGTCGTAGTTAACGTGTGATGCTGTGCAAGTAGTGAATTATTATTTCTTTCAGAACACACTCATCAAGAATGCGATCTTCTACTCTGATTGGTTGGACGCATCCAGCAAGTTCAAGAAAGCAATGAGGATCATCATGTGTCAGTCAAACGGTCCATTTCAGATCCGGGCAGCTTATTTCATTCCGGTGACTGTTGAGTCGTTTTATGGAGTAAGTAACTGCCTAAGTTTACATCGCATGTCCAGAGAAAGGGTATTCACCACTCTTGAAGATCTAAATGACTAGAGGTTTGCACAGTAAATCAGGTTCCTGATAGTAAAAGGGGTAATATTTGTGATACTAGGAAAACGCTCAGTGTAACGCGTTGATGAGCGAGCACGGGTACGTGCAACATTTCGAACCGAAATTATGTCTATCGAAAATATCATTAAAAGCCAATCATTTTTGAAATTCGTCAGACTTGTAGGTATAAAAATCTCCAAATATTCCTAAAGTATAAGCCCCATTTACACTGTGCAATTAATTTCTTGAACAACTTCTGTCACATTCTCATTTTTCATACAATTTTGTGTTTACACGACGCAACTTTCTGTCACAGAACTTAAAACATGTTCTAATTTCCATTCAAGAAGTGTGACACATAAGTGTGGTACAGAAGTTGTACAAGAAATTGCACCGTGTAAATGGGGCTTTAGTCCCAATGACCATGCAAAGTTTTAAGTTGATCGATTGAACCTTTATAATAAAAATGTTCCTATAGTCAATATTCACAAATCATAGTAACAAATATATACCTGGGACCACTCATATGATAATATAAGTGTGTGTACTTACACAATATATGACGATCTGTTGAACGGTCATATCAGTTTCATACGATTGAAAGTTTCTGCTCTAACTACCTTGGAACTATAAAGAGTCGAAGTAGCCGTGATCAACATTATCGAGAAATTTGACAGCCAACACGCAAAATGTCCGTAAAATGTCAATAACTTTTGGATTTAAACACATATAAGTCTGAAAATTGTCAAAAATACAGATAATGTAGGTCCCAATGACCATGCAAAGTTTTAAGTTGATCAGTCATACGGTTCTAGTTTAAATTTCAAAAATCATATGAAAGATTTTTTTAAATTTTAACCAATGGGAGGATTTGGCTGAAACTTTGTATGATTGGGTACAATGTTGGTCGTAATGACTTGTCAAAATTTCAAATTGCTCGGAACATCTAATCAAAAGATATTTTTTTTTTAAATTTGAACCAATCACATGAGCCCGTTCAAAAACGATCCCAGGGACCGCATAAATTACGTTAGTATATGTGCAAAATTTCAGATCGATTAATTGTGCGGTTTGACCTGGGCAGTGAACACAAAAAAAAAAAAAAAAAAACACACAGAGAGTACCGTGGTGACGCTCGCTACGCTCGCTCAATAATTGTTTCACGGTTTTAAATAGTTTCTTTTTCATGTTACAACATTATTCATCATATCTTATTTTGTTGATCCCAAACTATTTGACACAAGATGCCGTAATTTCTTTCTTACTCAATAATTAATTGCATAACGGAATCAATTTTACAAAAAACGAATCCTTTTTGCTACTTTTGCCGTGAGACCAACGAATACTCCCATTTGGGCGACTGTCTTGGTTCTAGCTAAACACACACATGTTTGGAAGAACGTGGTTGTATGGAAGACCATTTTAAAACAATAGACGGAACAGGTTGGCAGAGTATGGTAACGCTCTGAACTTGTATTCCGGAGGTCCGGGTTCGATTCCCGCGGCCGTCCTTCCTGACCGGGTTTTTTTCGTGGTATTCCCTCAGTCGACAGGCAAATGCTGGGAAGGTACCCTACTAGCAGGCCACGACCGCCTCCTTCCCAGCTTCCATCCTTACCAAATCTTCACCATCATCTTCCAATCATATTCATAATCATTCATCCGTCGCCATTAGCCTCGCTGCAGAACAGTGCGACGTTAAGCCCCAGACAAAAAAAACAAAACAAAAAAACAATGAATACCGCAATTTTTGTTAATGTACACTCGACAATTCATAAAACGGTATTTGAAAGAAATGGATTGTCTGAAAAAAATGTGATGGCATCATCTGAAGAAGTTTATACTTACTCGTCATCTACCTCTAGTAGGTGAGCTCTGATTTCATTGATAATAACAAGGATTGATTGTCAATTAGCCTGACCAGCAGCCAATCTGTTTCGTTCAAATACCGTTTTATGAATTGTCGAGTGTACCTATAACGTTGACAAAATAAAGATACTTGAACTTGAAATATAGTTCATGCAACTATCGTATCTAGGATTGAATATTTTCACTACGGATGGTGACAAGACCGATGTGTTTCTGTCCACAGGTGACCAACCTCGCGTACAAATAATACATGTCCATGTGGACGGCCACTCGAGAGGATAAATCTGCAAGAAGCTATTTCATGTGATCTCTCACCTGACACGACCATGTCCAAGTACTTCATCTCGTTGACCCCCTCGTACGTCACTTGACCTCCATGCCGCTCCATGACCTCGTTGACCTCCCGTCTCACTCTGTCCTGGGCGTGCGACTTCAAGGCCAGCTCGTAGAGGGTGAAGGCGAGGGTGGAGGAGGAGGTCTCGAAACCGGCGAGGAAGAAGAGGCCGGCCTGGGCAAGCAGGTCGTCACCGCTGAAATCTACACACAAGATGGCCAAGGGCTTCTATGTCTAATAGCAGAATTATTTTGTATGAATACTCATAAAAATAAATTGTACGTTCAATAATGCTTTTTTAAATCCCACATCTGCCACCATTTGTTTAATTTGAAATATTTTTTAAATCCTACATCTGCCACCATTTGTGTAATTTTAAATATTTTTACTTTAATTTGGATTTAAATGAGGAGGTTGGATACAAAACCTAGCTATCCTCAAAAGCTATTTTTTGAGTTAGATACGACTTAATAATACAAGGTTTTTAATTCTCTATCATCTAAATTCGATCTAAAGTGCAAGAACATTATCTTTCCTTTCAAAACGCGGATTGAAAACTGATTTCGTCACTATTTGTATAGGAAATTCAAGTGGCTTTTCCGTTTTTTCTCCGAACTAATGGAAGAGTGCAGATGGAGGTTTTGCATCAAACCCTCCCCCCCCCCCTCAAATGTCAACTGTGAATTGAAAGAATTGTAACCCTCATCTCATGAATTTCCTTTTCAATACTCCACCAATCACTCTACGAATTTGATTCTATATACGAGTTGAATGTATCACGATTATGAAATCTCTCTTTTATTAGAATCATCGTTTCGAGAAATAATTGAATTGATAATACTTTTGAGCATCTGAGACATTGCGTTGAAACATTTACCGAAAGTCTTCTGCATCCTGGCGGGTGTGTTTGTTGTCTCTTTCTTCTTCTTTTCATCTCCATCCTCGTCGTCCATCTTGCCCTTGTTCTTCAACTGGATCAGCTGATCGATCAGGTCGTTCCGACTCGTCTTGCTCTCTTCTCGAGCCACCAGGGTGTCCCAAAACACCTGCCAGTGAATACAAAACATAACATCGGCTTAGAAAGTGCAATTTGTAGACTCTTCGTCATTTCTCTATTTTGTAATACACACTTTATTCATTTTATGAAGTTAATATTCGAGGCACATTTTGATTTGAAGAGTTTGTTCTAATAACATATTTAAATTCAATTCTATTTATATTTATTTTTGATTACAATAGAAAAAATTGCGATATTCAGGCATAATAGACTGATCTTCCATAACCATGGAAGACGGTTAAATTAAAATTAATTAATTTCATATCCATAAATTATTCGACTCTGAATTGTATAAAATTTGATATAAACAATATCTATACCTGCATTTATTTTTATACACGAGCCAGTAAAATGAAAATACAAACTTCTAGACTTTGTATTTGTTTCAACCATGTAACTCAAATTTTCGGTCTAATAAAAATAGAAATACACTCAATGAACGTGTTTGCAGTAGAATGAGGCTCTGTCCATGATAATTAATCTGTAAGATCACCACTCATCAGTGAACGTCACAGATCCTGCGCAAGGATGAGACAACTCGACTTACTTTGCGCAGGAACTTCGATGTCTCCGTTGGAAAGAACTTGAGCCCTGCGAAATTCGCCAACCACGGCAAGAAGAAGATCGACATTCCCTCGAAGGCACTGAAATATCATGACATTAGACTAATAATGCCAAAATCACAGTCATGTTTCCATAAACACACAATAGTCACTTTACATGAATGGTCTTAAACCAACCGTATGAAGTATAAGAAAAATTAATTCCGTTTGTTTATGTTTCTATTTAAAAGGAAAACGTTATGTGTAACGCGTTGATAAGCGAACCTTCGTTGTATAGTTAACTTTGATGCTTTATAGGAGACCTTGGACAACACAAGTCAAAGGAGCAGTGATCATTTATTCTTTGAATCTTCGTTGGATTTTGGAATAAAATTGACAAATATTTCAAATCAAGCATAAAGTGTCAATTACTCTTGGCATTCTAAACAGATGTATCTGAAAATTATTGTCAAAAAAAGCTAAAATATTGGTCCCAATGATGATGCAAAGTTTTAAGTTGATTGGTCAAACGGTCCCATTTTTAATATTAAATATTCAACCAATAACGTGCGCACCGCCTGAAGGTGAAGTCGAAGACCGCCTTGCCGAACTCTCTGAACTCCGCGTTCGGATTGGAGATGCAGTTGGAGTTGATTCCGAACGCGCACGTGGTGATGACGTCAGTGCTGCTCCGGCCCATCAACTCCTTCACCTCCACGATGTTGTCGGAGGCGGAGAGCGCGAGCTCCGAGATGTGATCTCTCAACTCGGCGCAGGTCTCCAGTATCAAGTGGAACATCTTCTTCAGCCGGCCGGAGGTGAACGTCGGCGACAGCTGGAACGATAAATTATAGATGGCTCGGCAGCTAGGACATGTCGCGTTTGCGAATATGATAATGAGAGTTCGTTTAAGAGTGCTGCAGCCGGGGAAAAGTAATTATATTTCTTGCATTTTTCAACCTCGATGTAGGAAACTTGTGTGAGGAGACTCCATCTCTCAAACAATGAATAGATGACAAAGGAAACCTCGACTAAAGAAAACTCGACTGTATTGTATAATACATAATGCAATATTTAGAAGATGTTTCTATCTTCTTCATCAGGTGCACACTGACGCGAAAAACCACCTCGACCGCCAACTCCAGATAAGAACAGCTGATGTAAACAACAAAACCGCCAGCTCAATCACAACACAGAAAGCAGCTAACCAGCTAATAAACGCACGGTGACACAGGGTTGGTTTGTTTACATCAGCTGTTTTTATCTGGGGTTTGGCGGTCGAGGTGGTTTTCACGTCAGTGTGCACCTGATAAAGAAAATAGAAACATCTTCGAAATTTTGTGTGGTATTTTATAATTTTAATTTGTGACGTCACCGGTGTATGCCCAAAAGTTCGTGTGTTTTAAATAATTGGTTACCCGGTAAATTATCTTCTTTTTTAAGATTTGTGCTGCCAATTACTTGATTAAAGTGCTGTAAACCCGGCATTACGAGCTGATATCTACGCCTGCTACGATCGAGGATTTACCCCGCGTCACTCACATTGTTCCTCATCTCCTTCCACTCATGTCCTTGCAGTTGAAACAGTCCGCGCGTTAGAAGTGGATCGCACGCTTCGCTGCCTCGAGTGTATCTGTCGACGAAGTGGCCGAAGTCCTTGGCGAGACAGTTCTGGATCACGCCAGGGTCGCGCAGCAGCAGCACTGGTCTGCAGAGAAACAACAAGTAGAAGTGGATCGCACGCTTCGCTGTCTTGAGAGAAAGTAATTATCTCAAAATCTAGAATCTAGCCGCTTGTTTTTACGTTACTTTCTGTGCCACGAGAGAAGGGGGATATAGTCTACATAAATGGGCTCAAATTTAAAGGAATTTATAATTTCTAACAAACATTGGAGC
The DNA here is from genome assembly GCA_934045905.1 of Leuctra nigra. Lineage (NCBI taxonomy): Eukaryota > Metazoa > Arthropoda > Insecta > Plecoptera > Leuctridae > Leuctra > Leuctra nigra. Next base: position 34,007,724 of record OW203766.1, read on the forward strand.
ATAAAAGTTTAGTTTTCCCGTATTGCAAATTAGATTTGTAAAATACTTGTAACGTGTCCCCATGTTGTGGAGCCCATTTATGTGGATTCTATTCCCCTTCTCTCGAGGTAAAGATGAAACAAATGAAATATTTCTGATGAAAACAATTCTATCTTTCGCGCCTCAAGCTATATCGACTCTATTTTGGTTCTCCTTGTAATTGTGTTGTTGTGCATTTCAAGTGCGTGCGCAAGGTTATGTGAGAACAACAATGACTATTCTTGGCCGAGGAGTGGACAATCATCAGCTTGACCATGCTTGACACACCTGGGACAGAGTGGACCGGTGTGGTACTTGGAAAACACATGTGCCAGCCATACGAAGGGTTCATTTGCAAGTGATCAAGGCGAGATACATTTGCTGTCAAATGTTAAATTTTGACAAAATGACAAGAATTCTTGAGTAATTGACCGTTTCCGTTAAAAAAATGATAAAGTGTTTGTCTTGACGACATTGGTAAATTTCATCTTGATGAGCCCAAAGGGTATTTCTTTTTTCTTTTCAACAAATGGGAGTATTTTGAACTCTACAAGTGACCACTCTTATGACATTGGTGAGTGTGCAAAATTTCAGATTTGTTATCTTGATCGGTGTGACCTCGGCAGAGGGTACAAATAAAATTTTGGAGAAATTTATAACTTCTTTCTACTCCAATCTAAGTTTTAACAATTTAATTAATTAGTCAAATAATTTACTTGTCAAGAAAGAAGATTCCAGCGACCGGACTTCCTGGACAACTCTTGTAAACTTCTTCCATGAATTCTCCAGGAGATATTCTCTGGAAGATCACATCCTTGAGGTTCCCGAAGAACGGCGTTGGTTTTGGTCCAGGGACTCCCTTGTCAGTCCAGTACTTGAAGCGCCTCGTAGTGAAGAAGTAGAGCAGCAGAAGCAGAGCGAGCAGCGCAGCAGTTAGGTTCACCAGCAGAGACATCGCGCTGCACTGGACAATTCGTCACTCACACTCTCAGACACTTCAACATATCCATTAGTGGCTCACTCCAACAGGTTTAACGTCGCACGGTTCAGCAACAAGGCTAATGGAGACGGATGAATGATTATGATGAGAAATGATCGTAAGGGCGGACGGTGGGAAGGAGACAGTCGTGGACTATTAATAACCCAGCACTTGCCTCTTGACTGACGAAAATAGAAAAAAAAACGATCTCTGGACCCTTACCTTAAGGTGCTACGATGGTGCTGAGTTCAAGGTCAGTGATACTATGGGCATTTAATATATTATGTATTCGAAACGTGTAATATTGGGTATAAGGGTCTTGGAATCAAGTCCTGACCTATTCTATATATTATTTTTATCACGTCGCGACCACCTTCATTTCGGCGTAATGCAATCTTAATGGCAGTGAAATGAATTCGGTCGCGTCGATATCAAAAAAAGATATAGAATAGGTACCCAGAGCGATATGTTGCCACAGCACGCTATGCTAAGATTTTTATTTGATGAATAGATATTATAAGCGACACTTTCCCCAGCGGCTTAAAAACCACAGTGGCATGTATGCAGGGTGTACGCACAAACTCAAACAAAACAAATGTATTAATTAGAATAAAAATCCTTTACTATAATACGCTTAAAAGAGAAGAACGTCGTCCCCGTAGCAACGTGGCTGAAAATTTCGTTCTTTATACAAATCTTTAATTTTCCACCGATCGTGTTGAAACTCGCCAGTAATGTATATAATTCCGTGACTTGATTTATAGTAACACTTTCGCGATATTCTGTTCAGTATTTACCGAGTTATTCGTGAAAAACACCGCTTTTTCTGATGTCTTAATTTTAAACGTCAATTTCAATTGTGCAGTGAAAATGAATTTTAGTAGGCGGTGAAACTAATTTTCCAAAATCGACCAGAACAATATTTGGCCATGGAATCCGGAGCTCGGAAGTTGCGTTACGATTCGCGTCTATAGACATCGAGAAATTTTGCACAATTTTCTACGAAACTTGACTTTTCCTGTACATAATTTCAAGCGAACTGCCAAGCAAAAAGATTCGTTTGAATCCGATAAGTATTTAGAGAGATACTAAATATAAACCAAATTGTCATTGAAAAAGTAACTTTTTTCGAAACTTTCCAAATGTAGGAGAGAATCCATTTGGCAGTGAAGAAAATATTGGAATTTCCACTGGAGGCCTTGACTAGAATCATGGCAAACCAACATTTCATGTGAATAAATCCTGACATTTTTGGAGTGGGTTATGGGGGGGGGGGGGGGGGGGGGGGGCACAAGGGAACATTTCTGTCCAGAGTGTATTTTATTGTTACCCTTTGATATTGGACCTAATTTCCAATATTACGTCTCTCATTTGATATGACTATAAACAAATATCAAGCAAGCAAGAACATACATTTTCTGCTTACTTCACAACTTAGCATTTTATCAAAAGATTTTAATTGGTACACCTACATACCTAATACTGTATCGTTCGTTGATGTTTTCATGTGTGCAGAGAATATGCGAAATCAGGATAAGTTAGAAAGGGGAAACATGCATAAAATTGTATATAGTAAATTTCGTAATTTTTTAAGTTATTGCATAAAAAGTGACGAACTTCGATTAAATCTCGATACCACTTTTCGTTCATCATAATTGCAAATCAAATCATATTCCATTTTAATATCAATCACGCCTATTTGTTTTAATTCAGTTTCAAATATTTATTCTTATTTTGACCCCCCCCCCCCTCCCCCCGCCCACCGTGATGGACTTGGCCAGTCGCGTGATCGGTTGCGGAGAAGAATACCCTAGACTATGATGTACATCTCCTGACACAATAATTAAATTGTTAACAGGATTCGATTAAATAAAATTTTGGAACCTGAATTCGATCATCATATAGATACATTTTATTCTGTTGTGTTTCAAATATTATAAAATAATTTTAATTCTATATACCATGCAACTGAAGTTTTTGTTTTTATTTAACATTGAGTCGTATCTGTTCATATTTTTTATAATGCTTAAAATGCTTAAAATAATAATATTGAGTTATTCACGATATATTTAAATATTTTAAAAATAGTTACACATGTTTTCTTTTTTCTAATTTACGTTGTACACTACAGGTGTGCATTGGGGTTAGTGTGGGGTAAGTATGCACCTTCCACAGATATAACTATAAAAAAGCCTTGATTTGCATTCATGATCGGTCATTCCGTGAGTTGAAAAAAATTGTCACGAGAGACAATTCTTTGCCAGCATAGCAGAGAGTTTTATTTTAATTAGGGATGGAGCGCACCTGGATTTTGATATCGACTATCGATATCATTTATATATCGATATATATCGATATATCGATATCGTGATATATCGATATATTGAAATATTGAAATATCGAAATATCGATATATTGAAGTATCGATATATTGAAATATCGATATATTGAAATATTGAAATATCGAAATATCGATATATTGAAATATTGAAATATCGAAATATCGATATATTGAAATATCGAAATATCGAAATATCGAAATATTGAAATATCGAAATATTGATATATGACAATATTATATTTCGATGTAGGTATGGAAATATTGATATATCGCATTAATGCCTTAAATTGCTCCTAAAACTGATAGGAAAATCAAAAGAAAATTTAAATAGAAATAACAGAGCCGTTGCAAAATATAGGGTCACCGGCCAGATAAGAAAGAAATGTGAATAATCTGAGAAATTGTCCTAAAATGTGATAAACGCTGCACTGCAAATATGAATTATTTTGCCATAGTAGGTACTAGGAAAACACTCTGTGTAACGCGTTGATGAGCGAGCACGGACAGGCGCAACAACTCGAACCGAAATAATGTCTATCGAAAATATCATTAAAAGCCAATAATTCTTGAATTTCGTCAGACTCAAGTATAAAAATCTCAAAATTGTCCTAAAACATTAGTCCCAATAACCATGCAAAGCTTGAACCTTTTGAACCTTTCTGATTGAACTGTTCCTCGTTAATATTCTAAAATCACATGATCTCTTTAAAAAAATAGACCTGGGACCACTCATATGATAAAAGTGTGTGTACTTACACAATATTAGATCGATCTGTTGAATGGTCATATCAGTTTCATACGTTAGAAAGTTTCTACTCTAACTACCTTGGAACTATAAAGAGTCGAAGTAGCCGTGATCAACATTTTCGAGAAATTTGACAGCCAACACGCAAAATGTCCGTAAAACGTCAATAACTTTTGGATTTAAACATAGATTATTCTGAAAATTGTCAAAAATGCAGATAATGTTAGTCCCAATGACCATGCAAAGTTTAAAGTTGATCAGTCATACGGTTCAAGTTTAAATTTAAAAAATGACATAAAAGATTTTTTTAAATTTTAACCAATGCGAGGATTTGGCTGAAACTTTGTATGATTGGGTACAATGTTGGTCGCCATGACTTGTCAAAATTTCAAATTGATCGGAACTACCAATCGAAAGATATTTTTTTTAAAATTTGAACCAATAACATGAGCCCGTTCAAAAACGATCCCAGGGACCGCATAGATTACGTTAGTATATGTGCAAAATTTCAGATCGATTGGTTGTGCCGTTTGACCTGGGCAGTGAACACAAAAAAAAAAAAAAAAAAAAAAAAACACACAGAGAAAGTGCCGTAAGAGTACCGTGGTGACGCTCGCTACGCTCGCTCAATAAACTTCAATTAAGAATATAGTTGTATCATACGGTAAAGCAATTCGATATATCGATATTTCAATATATCGATATTTCAATATTTCGATATTTCAATATTTCAATATTTCAATATTTCGATATATCGATATTTCAATATATCGATATTCAATATATTCAGGTATCGATATTTCGATATTTTTTTGATATCGATATATATCGATATATCGATATTTTCTCCATCCCTAATTTTAATGGTGGTCCATCTTCAGTTATGCATTGCCTTGCCCAGAGAGATAGCAAATAGGGTCATGTATTACATGGCGGCGCTCTCTAGTAGTATAATAAAGTACATACAATAATAATAAAGATATCATAATATGATTCTTCCTTCTTGAGAAGTTTGAAAAGTATACTCTAATACAAGGTTCTAGTAACGATTATATTATTTTTTGACTGAAGAAGGTAAGAGGATTTCCATTACCTATGAATAAAAATAAATATTACTGAACATACCATCAATTTGTCACAAATTCCTAACATAATATTAGTATAGGTATATAAATACTACTTTATCTATGAAAATTCTGTGCATATACAAAATGCAGAAATTTCATGAAAATAAAATATAAATACCTCTGATTCACAGCAACAGAAATCAAACCGTCTCCAAGTATTAATAACGGATCTGTCGTTTATTTCCGATGAGCAGTCACAAAGTGTCCGCACAACAAGAAACGCGCAATTAAACTGAATGTCTGTTGCAAAGGAGAAATAGTTGAAACAGGATCCCTATTCTACAACTGATTTCACTTCACTTTTCACGTGAAGTCTCTTCATCGCCACTAGAATGACATTGCAATGAATCGACAACTCAGGAAGTAAGTTACAGAATCAGACCCTAGATAACAGTTGCTAATGATGTTTACGATGAAACATGGAAAGCGATTTCATACAAAAATCACAATCGATTCGAAAGTTCATTTGATTTGACACCAATATTTAAGCGTCGTTTGAGGTTAAATCTCGTGGGATAAAGTTCAAAAATATAGTCGTAACTTTTGAACAATTCAAATTATTTTTAATGTGAAAAATAGCTAAAGTACATCTTTGGTGTACATCTACTTCTTGAGAGGACAGAACAAAATATTCAAACCTACTTCTAAATACGATATTTGCCCAACTTCATGCCAAGATGAAAATTATATATGTACCTACTACATTTTGCTTTGCGTAGAGTTAGGGATGATTGTATTTGAAGTGCATGTAAACTGATTAAAGTTAATAATTTGACTGCGGTTGTGTGCAATGATGTATCCCTGAGGCATTACACTGGGGTGTACAAACCGTGATAATGACAGTGGGCTAACACTGGGTTCCCATGAATCGCAAATCCATCACGGAGTCGGTGCCGCGCGATTGTTGCGTCAAATACGATCAAAGTAACTTCAGTTCGCAGGGCAGAATATCAATTTTGCAGTTTACTGTTTAATCGATCGCTTTTATGACTTTTTTTAGCCATAACAACAACAACTAAAGCCATTATTTTTATATGAAAGTGCCCCTGATGTCCGCCCTGTTCCACTCCTGTCTCTAGTACCACAGAATCGAGCCCTTCGTTATACTCACTTGGAGTTAACGCTCTGAACTTGTATTCCGGAGGCCCGGGTTCGATTCCCGGGGCCGTCCTTCCTGCCTGGGGTTTTTCGAGGTTTTCCCTCAGTCGACAGGCAAATGCTGGGAAGGTACCCTACTAATAGGCCACGAGCGCCTCCTTCCCACCTTCCCTTACCTACTCTTCACCATCATCTCCCAATCATCATCATAATCATTCAACCGTCGCCATTAGCCTCGCTGCAGAACAGTGCGACGTTAAGCCCCAGACAAAAAAAGGCCTCGACAGAATCCATAATAGGTCAGTCGTATTCCTTATTTTCTCTTCTCGAATACTATTTGTAGCGATCAAGAAAACAATCTGAAGCTAAGATCTGGACACGCGGCCAAAGCCTCTGGATTACAATCTGATCAGAGTGAATGGAAAACACAGCCTTGTATACCTAAGATGAATAGTGTATCCACTGAACGTATTTAACATTGGGCCGAATGTAGATGATTTTGGGCGGCGAGTTTGATTGTCTTTCGTTCGCAGCGCTAGTCTGCGCTGCGGTCAAAGATTCAACTATGAAATTTTAATATAATTTCTCATTCAAAATGCCATTTTAGGAACATATTTTGAATTATTATTATATTATTATTTAAATAAAACAACTTTGGTTTAATAAATGCAATAACAAAGGGTAAATAAGATAATAAAAACTTAACACTATGTAGTTCCCCCATATGCGCCAGGATCGCGTCGTTCTCGAGACAGTTCAAGGTCATATTTTATTCTAAAAAAATGTTACACGTTTTTGTGCTCAGTGGATACACTATTCATCTTAGGTATACAAGGCTGTGATTTCCATTCGCTCTGATCTGATCTCGTGTTCCACGCCCCAACCAACCTGTACTTCCAGGTCCAGCGCCGAGTCTCCAGCGTGTAGACCATCCGTGCTGTCATCTATCCATAGACATTTATACTAGGGATGGAGAAAATATCGATATATCGATATATATCGATATCAAAAAAATATCGAAATATCGATACCTGTATATATTGAATATCGATATATTGAAATATCGATATATCGATATATTGAAATATTGAAATATCAATATATTGAAATATCGAAATATTGAAATATCGAAATATCGAAATATTGAAATATCGAAATATCGAAATATCGATATATTGAAATATCGAAATATTGAAATATCGATATATTGAAATATCGATATATTGAAGCCTTACCGCATGATACAATTATGTTCTTAATTGAAGTTTATACCTACTATGGCAAAATAATTCATATTTGCAGTGCAGCGTTTACAAGATTTATGGACAATTTCTCAGATTATTCACATTTTCTTTCTTATCTGGCCGGTGACCCTATATTTTGGAACAGCTGTGTTATTTCTTTTTACATTTTCTTTTGAAATTCCTAGCAGTTTTAGGAGCAATTTAATACATTCATACGATATATCAATATTTCCATACCTATACATCTAAATATTATTTCCATATCAATATTTCGATATTTCAATATTTCAATATATCGATATATCGATATATCGATACTTCGATATTTCAATATATCGATATTTCGATATTTCGATATTTCAATATTTCGATATTTCGATATTTCGATATTTCAATATATCGATATATCGAAGTATCGATATATCGATATATATCGATATATCGATATATATCGATATATAAATGATATCGATAGTCGATATCAAAATCCAAGTTAGCTCCATCCCTAATTTATACTCACTGCGTAGTGAGTATAAATGTCTATGATCTATCAGACTCTCTCAGATGCGCCGCATGCTGTACCACACGAGGGCGCGGCTTGTCCGCAGCGTCTACAAGCGAGGTGGTCAGTTTTTATTAAAAACAATTTCAAAAAACGGTTTCCAACATTTCAGTTTGAAGTATAACAGACTCATATGTAGTTTTGAACTCCCGTTCAATAATGAGTTTTCAATTTTATGTCATCAGAGAATGAAAACTTTCCCAACATTTTTGTCTTGACTGAGAAAACCATCATAATCCTAACTCAAGGTCAGCAGCAAGAATCGAGCCCGGGTGTACTGCATGGCCGTCCAGCTGTCACCTGAGCCAACTTGATCCGGGATCCTGGTACCCCCCCCCCCCCCCCCCCCCGCCGCAGACTGCTTGTGTTCTAAAACTATTTTCAACACTTCTGAGTGTGGGAGAGAGGGGGAGGGGCAGGAGGGGGAGAGATGCAGAGTGCAAATCAAATGTTAAGGTGAAGGACGCTCAATGAAGTTCTCCGACATTTTTAAGACAGTGAGAAATAAGATTCTGAATCGACGAAGTTGTAGGAGCATCATTAATTAACTCCTTTAATGAAAAAAATTCACTCAAACTATCAGCGTTTATATTTTTCATAAAAATCCCGAATTCTTTTATCTTCGTCGTACATATATATTGTCTTCTTCACCGAGACCTTCAAATGTTGACACTAGATGTTTCGAGGGCGATCCTTAAACTGTCACTACTTTTTATAACTGTCATTGATTTCATATCAATCTAAATATCCTAAGTATGTATTCAGGCTTCTGCATCGTTTAATCTCTGCGATAAGTCGCCGCGAAGATTATCGTAGGTCCCCCGGGTCTAAGCAAACAGAGATTGCTCTGGATCGCTGCCAAGTGTTTCGCGAATGAAATCAGCAGTTCTTTGCGAACTCGAGTCAGCGCGAGACGGTCATGGACCACGAGGTGCTACATCTGCCCACGTTCAGCGAGAGGCTCAGTCTGCACTTCGAAGATGTTTGCTACTCGGTGCCGGATCGAAAAGGTGAGCGCTTGTTTGGGTTTCAGGAGAGTTGAAACTATTTTTAACTGATTTAAACTCGAGATGTTTGTTATGCTTGTGAAACACTAAAAAGTGTGCTCTAAGGTGTGCGTGTGCCTTCAGGTCTTAAGTGTCAACTCTCATTGACCAATTTTTAATATCATAACTGAATTATTATTTAAAATAAAACATCTTAGATCTTCTGGCCAAATTAGAAAATAGTTAGTACCTACTTAAAAATAGAAACTAATTAGTTTTCTACCAAATAAAAACTATTAGTTGACAGATGGAACGTCATTGGCTTCATGCTCAAAACCAGTAATTACAATGTTTATGCTGCATTTTTTGAATAGGTACCTACATAATATAGAAATTTGAAAATTAAGAAAAATATTTAAAAGCAAAAAATATTACAAAATTTTGAATTTGACGATTTTTTTTGTAAAATTAATATCGGTCCACTCTAATTGCAATTTTTGAGTTGCGTGAATTACTCAAGTTCCATTATCCACTCTACTCTACGTTCAAAACGAGCAAGTTGGCGCAGGCAGTGCACTTGCACTTGAATGTATCTTATATTCGTTCTCCTAGCAGTCCATTCGCGAGGTCTTTTCATTGTTCCTCTCAGTCGCGAGGTCTTATCATTGTTCCTCTCAGTCGCGAGGTCTTATCATTGTTCCTCTCAGTCGCGAGGTCTTATCATTGTTCCTCTCAGTCGCGAGGTCTTATCATTGTTCCTCTCAGTCGCGAGGTCTTATCATTGTTCCTCTCAGTCGCGAGGTCTTATCATTGTTCCTCTCAGTCGCGAGGTCTTATCATTGTTCCGCTCAGTCGCGAGGTCTTATCATTGTTCCTCTCAGTCGCGAGGTCTTATCATTGTTCCTCTCAGTCGCGAGGTCTTATCATTGTTCCTCTCAGTCGCGAGGTCTTATCATTGTTCCTCTCAGTCGCGAGGTCTTATCATTGTTCCTCTCAGTCGCGAGGTCTTATCATTGTTCCGCTCAGTCGCGAGGTCTTATCATTGTTCCTCTCAGTCGCGAGGTCTTATCATTGTTCCTCTCAGTCGCGAGGTCTTATCATTGTTCCGCTAAGTCGCGAGGTCTTATCATTGTTCCTCTCAGTCGCGAGGTCTTATCATTGTTCCGCTCAGTCGCGAGGTCTTATCATTGTTCCTCTCAGTCGCGAGGTCTTATCATTGTTCCTCTCAGTCGCGAGGTCTTATCATTGTTCCGCTAAGTCGCGAGGTCTTATCATTGTTCCTCTCAGTCGCGAGGTCTTATCATTGTTCCGCTAAGTCGCGAGGTCTTATCATTGTTCCTCTCAGTCGCGAGGTCTTATCATTGTTCCTCTCAGTCGCGAGGTCTTATCATTGTTCCTCTCAGTCGCGAGGTCTTATCATTGTTCCGCTCAGTCGCGAGGTCTTATCATTGTTCCTCTCAGTCGCGAGGTCTTATCATTGTTCCTCTCAGTCGCGAGGTCTTATCATTGTTCCTCTCAGTCGCGAGGTCTTATCATTGTTCCGCTCAGTCGCGAGGTCTTATCATTGTTCCTCTCAGTCGCGAGGTCTTATCATTGTTCCTCTCAGTCGCGAGGTCTTATCATTGTTCCGCTAAGTCGCGAGGTCTTATCATTGTTCCTCTCAGTCGCGAGGTCTTATCATTGTTCCGCTCAGTCGCGAGGTCTTATCATTGTTCCTCTCAGTCGCGAGGTCTTATCATTGTTCCTCTCAGTCGCGAGGTCTTATCATTGTTCCGCTAAGTCGCGAGGTCTTATCATTGTTCCTCTCAGTCGCGAGGTCTTATCATTGTTCCGCTAAGTCGCGAGGTCTTATCATTGTTCCTCTCAGTCGCGAGGTCTTATCATTGTTCCTCTCAGTCGCGAGGTCTTATCATTGTTCCTCTCAGTCGCGAGGTCTTATCATTGTTCCGCTCAGTCGCGAGGTCTTATCATTGTTCCTCTCAGTCGCGAGGTCTTATCATTGTTCCTCTCAGTCGCGAGGTCTTATCATTGTTCCGCTAAGTCGCGAGGTCTTATCATTGTTCCTCTCAGTCGCGAGGTCTTATCATTGTTCCTCTCAGTCGCGAGGTCTTATCATTGTTCCGCTCAGTCGCGAGGTCTTATCATTGTTCCTCTCAGTCGCGAGGTCTTATCATTGTTCCGCTCAGTCGCGAGGTCTTATCATTGTTCCTCTCAGTCGCGAGGTCTTATCATTGTTCCTCTCAGTCGCGAGGTCTTATCATTGTTCCTCTCAGTCGCGAGGTCTTATCATTGTTCCTCTCAGTCGCGAGGTCTTATCATTGTTCCTCTCAGTCGCGAGGTCTTATCATTGTTCCTCTCAGTCGCGAGGTCTTATCATTGTTCCTCTCAGTCGCGACTCGCGAGTCAACTGCTGGGATGGGCATCCATACTTCCTCCTCCCCAACACCCACACCTATTCACCTCCCTTCATTCATGATCAATGCGATGTGAAACTCTACTGTCTCTTGCAGCGGGCGTGAAGCAGATACTGTGCAATGTCAGCGGAGAGTTCAACAGCGGACGCCTCACCGCCATCTTGGGGGCGTCGGGCGCCGGCAGCGAGAATTGAATTGCAGTTAAGTTCGTAAATGGGGTTAAAAATTAACCAATGAGAAACGAGTGCAGTCGACCGCTATCATACTTAATTGAATGTAAAATGCTTCCACACCTCTAGGTCACATATTTCGCTTTTGCTTAACTCCATTTAAATTATTTATATATACATTATCTTCATATAACATCAATTGAAAGAAAATTAAAAAAGAAGGCAATGACATTTCATTAATCAAATTAAACAGCTGAGCAAAGACAATGGCATTTCATAACAGCTGATCAGCTGAGCAAGATCGACGTCATGATTGTGAGTGACGTTTTACCACCCTTACTCCTTGGCTGAAAAATAACTCCATATACGAACTTAACTGCAATTCAATTCTCGCGCGCCGGCAAGACGTCGCTCCTCAACGTGCTCTCGTGCGATGTGAAACACTACTTTCTCTTGCAGCGGGCGTGAAGCAGATACTGTGCAATGTCAGCGGAGAGTTCAACAGCGGACGCCTCACCGCCATCTTGGGGGCGTCGGGCGCCGGCAAGACGTCGCTCCTCAACGTGCTCTCGGGGTTCAAGTAAGACATGATGACGTCATTCAATCCATTTACATCCAGTTTCATTTCTTTGGAACTTGTGGTGAAAATATCTAGTATGAAGTAGAATTTCTGAAAACTTTGTCGATTACTGAAAGGGTATTAATTGTCATTGAACTCGGATCAACAAGGCGATTGACCTTGATGCCAAAATTTCTAGGACCCTGGCCTGGATTACCAAAAAGTGGTAAATATTTGCTAATACATATAATCTCTGTTCCTAACCGATAATATGATGAAAACACTGAATAGTGTAGACAATAAATGTTCGGTAATCCAGCTCCACAGCTCCATAACTCCAACAGCACTGTAATTGATTTAAAATAATACTGCTCATTGTTGCCCCCCCCCCCAACTGGATCTATGTTTGAAATAATACAGAATTGCTCATTTCATTGTATTCTTTGTACCTATGGGCTCCGTTATTTTTACAGTTTCCACTCTGACACAACTATTTGTTGGAACACAAATAATTGGCAACGAGAAATATTTCTTCATATCTACTGCATAACCAAACCTAATTATTTTTAAATAAGATAAGATAAAGTTCGAATTTTCAATATGTTCTAATGCAGGACCCTTACCTAATACCGCCAAACGTTGGTGTATTTACTAACTTCTATTTCTACCACTACCACCACAACAATTACCTTAATTAAAAAAAATATATGTAGGAACAACCACAAGAATCCATTGATGGCGAATTTATGTTGTATTATTGTTTATTATATGAATTGTGTATTATTGAGCGAGCGAAGCGAGCGTCTCCTTTTGGCTCTTTTGGCACGGACCTCTGTTTTTTTTTTTTTTTTTTGGCTGCTAAATGGAGCAATAGAAATCGCACCGTTTCACCGATCCACCTGAAATTTTGCACACATGTAGAGACAACCTTCTCTGTTTGCTGACCCCAATTTTTTTTGAAATCTATCAATTGGTTAAAATTTAAATAAACATCTCCTGATAGGCTGAAAAATGAAAATGGTCTTCGACAAATGTGATCAACCTTATATTTTGCATGGTCATTAAGACCAACACTGTCTCTTATTTTACAAATTTTCAGCCAAATCGTCCCATTGGTTAAAATTTAAAAAAATATTTCATGTGCTTTTTGAAATTTAAACCAGAACCGTTTGACCGATCAACTTAAAAATTTGCATGGTCATCGGGTCCAACATTATCTGTATTTTTGACAATTTTCAGACTAAACTGTGTTTAAATTCAACAGTTATTGACAGTTTACGGATATTTTGCGTGTTGGCTGTCATATTTCTCGAATTTCACATTTCACGGCATCTTCGAATCTTCACTTCAAGGTTGTTAGAGCAGAAACTTTCAAACGTATTATTATGAAACTGATATGACCGTTGAAATATTTTTTGAACGAGATCCTGTGATTTTTGTTAATTAACAAGGAATCGTTCAATCATAAAGGTTCAATCGATCAATTTAAAACTTGGCGTGGTTATTGGGACCAATATTTTAGGAATTGTTGGAGATTTTCATACAAGTCTGTGACAAAATTCAAGAATTATTGGCTTTTAATGACATTTTCGATAAACATAATTTCGGTTCGAGGTGTTGCGCGTATCCGTGCTCGCTCATCAACGCGTTACTCAGAGCGTTTTCCTAGTACTATAGGAAATATAATAGTAAATAGTAAAAAAATGACTTGAAGGTATAAGAGAAGTTTTTGGCATTCAGTATCCTAATTACGAAATATAAATAAAAAAATGCGTCTATAATTTTAAAACAATCACTATGTAGTGTATGTATGTACCGTATCTGCTGAAATTATTTATCACGGAGCAAGTTGGCTCAGGGTAACGTGCACTCCGCATTACCAGGTTTCAATTCGCGGGACGTTCTTTGACTGAGGTTATTTCTAGGATTCCCTCAGTCGAGAGACAGATATTTGGTCCCCTACCAATAGGCTACGACCGCCTCCCCCTCTCACTCTAAACTTTCATCCATCGCACTAGACTATTTGCAGAACAGTGCGGTATTAAAAGTATTAAAAAATATCACTTTGCCTACCGAGATTTCTTGTCCCAATGACCCATAGACAATGTCAACTACAATAACGTCGATACATGTACAATGATAAAGTGGCCTTGCTTCTGTTAAACTGATAACCCTGTCCCTCCAGCTTCTTTAAACGTCTCGCAAGATTTCTTATCTCTTCTTGACTTAACACTGTCACGTGATGTGCGCGCGCATTGAAGCGTGAACAATTCTTGACCTTAGCCTTGTCTAAACTGCGAAATAGTTTTTGATAACTGACCGTTGACCTGACTGAACCGGAGCACTCTTTGAATTCAGACAAATCCGGTTATACTCGCATCCCGTTGTAAAGACTTGCCTAAAACTTATAGGCATGGTCGTGAAACTGGGAAGGATACTGTGGGAAGGAGGCGGTCGTGGTCTATCGATAGGGAACCTTCCCGGCATTCTCAAATGAGGCACTCATGCGAACGTCAGGCGATTGCGCACATAATAATGCCAACAATGCTGTGAAATATTGTGCTAGTGATGTTATAGTTTGGCAACACTGGCGATGTGTTTTTGTTATCTCTTACAGCAAACACAGATGTTAAAAATGACTCATTAAAAATAACCAAATATCAAGTTTCTTATTAAAGAACGATAGAAAAAGAGTATAAAAGAAATTGTAGAAATTATATATCAGAACATGTTCCAAGATTATTACTGTTTAAAATTAAATGCTTCTATACAAATGTACACAAGTTCAACCTTTTAGATTTTACAACATAATAGTGTATACAGATAAGTAATCCATTTTTAGAGGACTAACATCGACATACGCGGTGGTCCTTCATGACCGATTTGTTCCGTAGTTTCTATCAGTCGAGAGGCAAATGCTGGGAAGGTAATAGGCCACGACCGCCTCCATCTCACTCATCTCCCAGCCATCATTGTAAACATCCGTCGCCATTAGCCACGCTGTGTAGGACATGATTGCGACGATCTCTAAACGCGAGTCCCTGTCTGTATTGACGAGGACTCTTCCTCATGATGGGAAGGGATGTGCGTTGTGAAAAATATCCGTCCGAACTGGGGCTCAACCCGGGACCACTCACTTGCCGGGCGAGAGCTCTACCAACTGAGCTACCAGTGGTGTGACAGTTTGTAGTGAGCATTCTCTACCTTCATTCCATTCTCCTCGGAGATCTCTAACTCGCATCAGTGCGTTGTATATAATGTCCGTCCGTCCGACCGGGTAGCTCAGTTGGTAGAGCTCTCGCCCGGCAAGTGAGAGGTCCCGGGTTCGAGCCCCAGTTCGACGGATTTTTCGCAACGCACATCACTTCCTATCATCCTGACTCCATGGAAGTTGTCCACAGAAACCTACATTCTCACTCTTCCTAATGTTCCAGGACGAAAGGAGTGAGTGGATCAGTGAAGGTCAACGGCGTGGAGAGAGACGCCGACGAGTTCCGCACGAAGAGTTGCTACATCGCGCAGAATCAGTCCATGATGCCGCTGTTGACGTCCAAGGAGACGCTCACTCTAGCGGCCAACTTGAAACTCAAGCCAGGGTGGGAGAAAGACAGCGCCACCAGGTTAGTGGCCAGCAGTAGCGGCACACTGGTTGCCATGGTAACCTATCTTGTTTATTTTGCTGGATGACAGGCAATTTTTCAATAGACCACATTTTAAATTATCTAGTTGGCTCTGCTTTTCAAAAAATTTCATATGCACTACCGTGATCCTAATATCTATTCATGTTATGATCCACTGTTGAAAAACACTAATAGATACGAGGATCACGGTACTGCATATGAAATTTTTTGAAAAGCAGAGCCAACTAGATAATTTAAAATGTGGTCTATTGTTTATCGTATTTTAAATATAGTTGTGACTGAAAGATAATAAAAAAATGACAGAAATGATATCTGATAAAATAAGGATTTATTATCAAAAAAAGGTAATAATTACAATATTGATTATTTTCTGAAAGCATCTGTACCCCAGTTTCAAATAAGATTGACATATTCTTAATTCACAGATTCAAGGTGGCGCATGTGTTTTGAAATCCGTTGCCACCTTTTTGAAAATTGTTATCCCCTAAAAGTTACGAACGGTAGCTGTCATATTGTTTCAAGACCAATTCTATTTCTTTAAGACTGTGTCGTTTCAAAGTGAATAGACTGAATAGACTTTCTAAACACATATCTTTAACGAGGGCTACCGCATCAGCGGTGTAATCAGTGGAAATCATTGTTTTGAATATTGCTTTAACAATTGAATTCAACGTCATGTATTTTCAATGTGAGTTTTGGGTCTGATACAAAATGGTCTCTTCACAGATCTGTAGTCTCCAACATCTTCGGCCTCCTCGGCCTTCTAAACACCGAGCACACATCTGTCCAGAGTCTATCGGGCGGTGAGAAGAAGAGGCTGTGCATTGGTCTGGAGCTCATCACCAACCCACCAATCATGTTCTTCGACGAACCAACCAGGTAATTCTCCAGAAGCAAAACAAACCTCTACAGCAAGTTATGCTGGAATCAAAAATCTTGATTTGACTTTTGCGTCAATGTCCGTTTAGTAGATCGAACATTTACATGATGGGCCTCCACAAACCTCGCCGTCGAGAGACTGATAACTGTTGGAGGGAGGTCGTCACACTTGATCACACTAACTCCCAACATCTCGAACGACGACAGCAACTGGCGAGCCAGACTTGACAGTGTTGCCTGATGTTGCAGTGGCTGGACAGCAGCATGTACACAGTGTTGCCTGATGTTGCAGTGGTCTGGACAGCTCCGCAGCCGCGCAGGTGATCTCACACCTCCAGGCACTGAGCGCTATCGGCCACGCCATCGTGTGCGTCATCCACCAGCCCAGCTCGCGCACATTCAGCATGTACACAGTGTTGCCTGATGTTGCAGTGGCTGGACAGCAGCATGTACACAGTGTTGCCTGATGTTGCAGTGGTCTGGACAGCTCCGCAGCCGCGCAGGTGATCTCACACCTCCAGGCACTGAGCGCTATCGGCCACGCCATCGTGTGCGTCATCCACCAGCCCAGCTCGCGCACATTCAGCATGTACACAGTGTTGCCTGATGTTGCAGTGGTCTGGACAGCTCCGCAGCCGCGCAGGTCATCTCACACCTCCAGGCACTGAGCGCTATCGGCCACGCCATCGTGTGCGTCATCCACCAGCCCAGCTCGCGCACATTCAGCATGTACACAGTGTTGCCTGATGTTGCAGTGGTCTGGACAGCTCCGCAGCCGCGCAGGTCATCTCACACCTCCAGGCACTGAGCGCTATCGGCCACGCCATCGTGTGCGTCATCCACCAGCCCAGCTCGCGCACATTCAGCATGTACACAGTGTTGCCTGATGTTGCAGTGGTCTGGACAGCTCCGCAGCCGCGCAGGTGATCTCACACCTCCAGGCACTGAGCGCTATCGGCCACGCCATCGTGTGCGTCATCCACCAGCCCAGCTCGCGCACATTCAGCATGTACACAGTGTTGCCTGATGTTGCAGTGGTCTGGACAGCTCCGCAGCCGCGCAGGTCATCTCACACCTCCAGGCACTGAGCGCTATCGGCCACGCCATCGTGTGCGTCATCCACCAGCCCAGCTCGCGCACATTCAGCATGTACACAGTGTTGCCTGATGTTGCAGTGGTCTGGACAGCTCCGCAGCCGCGCAGGTCATCTCACACCTCCAGGCACTGAGCGCTATCGGCCACGCCATCGTGTGCGTCATCCACCAGCCCAGCTCGCGCACATTCAGCATGTACACAGTGTTGCCTGATGTTGCAGTGGTCTGGACAGCTCCGCAGCCGCGCAGGTCATCTCACACCTCCAGGCACTGAGCGCTATCGGCCACGCCATCGTGTGCGTCATCCACCAGCCCAGCTCGCGCACATTCAGCATGTACACAGTGTTGCCTGATGTTGCAGTGGTCTGGACAGCTCCGCAGCCGCGCAGGTGATCTCACACCTCCAGGCACTGAGCGCTATCGGCCACGCCATCGTGTGCGTCATCCACCAGCCCAGCTCGCGCACATTCAGCATGTACACAGTGTTGCCTGATGTTGCAGTGGTCTGGACAGCTCCGCAGCCGCGCAGGTCATCTCACACCTCCAGGCACTGAGCGCTATCGGCCACGCCATCGTGTGCGTCATCCACCAGCCCAGCTCGCGCACATTCAGCATGTACACAGTGTTGCCTGATGTTGCAGTGGTCTGGACAGCTCCGCAGCCGCGCAGGTCATCTCACACCTCCAGGCACTGAGCGCTATCGGCCACGCCATCGTGTGCGTCATCCACCAGCCCAGCTCGCGCACATTCAGCATGTTCGACGACCTCTACTTGATGTCGGCAGGACAATGTCTCTACGCGGGACCAACTGTTGATATGATCCCAGTGTTCGAGGAGGCTGGCTTCAAATATCCGGACTATTACAACAGAGCAGACTTCGGTGAGCTACTAGATTGTATAATAGACTCTTCCAAGTGTTGTTTGTATTACGGTGGTATTCCCTTATCCAAGATTTTGAAGGTAAGGCCTGGTTTACACGGTTCAATGTTTCATTCAAATCCTTGAATTCCTTTAATTGAATTCATTGAATTACTTGAATTCATTGAATTCCGGTCCTATTTTTCCTTCAATGCATTGAAGGAAAATAGAACCTGTTCTAACGTGCTTTTGCTTCAATTTCGCGTCTACACGGTTAAATTCGTTGAACCAAACGATTTAATTCAATGAATTCAAAAATAAGTGTAGAGTACGCTCTACACATGATATCAAGTTATTTACGAGGGGCTCTATTCTATAACTGTAAAATTGCCGATTCTACTGGAATCCGATTCCAAGAATGTTAATCCCCATGGCCTTGAATCGGATTCCAGCAGAATTGGGAACGATGAAGTTATAGAAACGGCCCCCTGGAAGATAATGTTGCTGCAAGTGTTTTGATGTGACCTTGACGCCCCCTGGAAGATAATGTTGCTGCAAGTGTTTTGATGTGACCTTGACGCCCCCTGGAAGATAATGTTGCTGCAAGTGTTTTGATGTGACCTTGACGCCCCCTGGAAGATAATGTTGCTGCAAGTGTTTTGATGTGACCTTGACGCCCCCTGGAAGATAATGTTGCTGCAAGTGTTTTGATGTGACCTTGACGCCTTCCTCTTCTGCAGCGATGGAGATTGCTAGTCACGAGCGAGGCGACGACCTGAGCGTCCTACTGCGCAGGTTCGAAGCCAAGACGACGTATCCGCTAACTGAAGTCATCACAGACGGACAAGGACGTGAGTAAACATGGAAGCTGAATTGTTGACGGAAGTCACAATATAAAGGTGAAACCGCTGGTGAAACGTACACTTGAACTTCTTATCAGAAACCACACTGATTTCACTTATTTGTTTTCAAAAGTGGAATATATTGACGATTCACAAAGAACACTACGGCATAATCTTGACCACCATCGTGTTATTCATGTTTTAGCAAGAAATGCCACCTGGATTTAGTTTGTGGGCACTTTCTAGAGGAAGCGGTGAACAGTCGCCTCATTATTGTCTGAAAATGACAGTGATGTAACCAGTTAGACCTTCGTAGGCCCTATTTCGGAGGCCCCTGTTCGAAATGTTTTACTTTTCCATTATTTAATTTATCAATGATCTTCAGGGGAAACGTTTTGCTGAAGAAAACAATTGGGGAACTGGGGTGAGGGTCCCAAACCACCCATCAGTCACATGCAGTGGCGTGCCGAACCTATCTTGAGGACCGGTGCTCAATCATTGGTATGGGTATACCCACCCACCCCCAATGGTCAAGAACATAAAATTGGCAGCGATCGCAATGAGGTCTGGGGAGAGGACCCCCCAGTAGGTACATGCAGGTCCGGGGTGCGAGCATAGCCTCGGAAAAAATTCAATTTCAATACCAACTTTGAAGGTTTTTGGTGCATTTTAGACTTGAAAATAATGTATCATTGTAAATGTTTGATGAAGCACCTCTTAAAACTACAGAGAAACAAATAAAGTGAAGTGAATTATTTTAGTTTTAGCTCTGGGAAGTAATTAATTTAATTATTAAACGGTTTGCACCCACACAAATGCCGCGCATCGATTTTTTCTCTTTTGGTTATAGACGGGTTTACAATAAGTTTACAGGCAGGTACGATATTTTTGAAGGAAAACAGAACAATCAGTATAATTTATATTAGAAATAAAATCAAACTAAAAATGCCGCTCAGCGAAATTTTGGGATTTTGACTACATTAGAACGAGTTTTAAATGATTTTACAGGTACGACGATTTTGAAAGAAAACAGAAAATTCATTCATGTATAAAAATCACACATAAAAAAGCCGCGCAGCGAATTTTTTTTTTGCTTCATTACAACGGGTTTAAAATGATTTTACAGGTACCTACTAAGTATAATTTTGAAATAAGAAAACAAAAAAATAATAAAAATGCATACTTAAAAATACCGCGCAGCGATTTTTTTTGTATTTTGGCTACCTTAGGACGGGTTTAAATAGAAATTACATTAGCAATAAAACCACACATAAAATAGCCGCGCAGCGAAATTTTTTGTTTTTGGCTACATTAGAACGGGTTTAAATGATCTAAGTGATTTAAATGATTTTGAAATGAACAAACAAAAACGCGATTTATTTACAAAAAGAAAAGCACACATAATAATGCGCTGCAGCGAATTTTTTGGTTTTCGTCTACCTAGGACAGGTTTAAAATGATTTTATATTACTCTGTTTTTTAAGGAAAACAGAAAAGTTCTTAATTTATATAGGTAAGTAATAAAATTATAAATAAAATAGCACGCAGTGAAACTTTTTGGTTTTGGCTACATTAAAACGGGTTTTAAATAATTTTACAAGGTACTGTATTTTTGATAGAAAACAAAAAAGTCATTAAAACAAAAAAAATGCGGCGCAGCTATTTTTTGGTTTTCAACTCTACATGAGCACACGTTTAAAATGGTTTTTCAGGTAGGTACAATAATTGTGAATGATTATTTTTTGTATTAGGCTACCCAAGGGCGTATCCAGGATGAAATTTCGGGAGGGGGGGGGCCGACATTACTAATATTTTGAAAAATGACAGTGTAAAACAGGGGGTTCGGGGGCGCAGCCCCCGAGAAAATGTTGGATCAAGGTCATTCATTTAGGTGCAATTTTGAATCGCAATGTATAGCTATTTTGGGAAATTATAAATTACAAAATATCAAAAAATTAGACTAAGAGGTTAAAGAAATGTGTGTGAATTTAAACTCAATTCTAAACAATTTGGAACGTTTTTGACATGATCTATCTATTTTTAAGTTTTTTTCCACATATTATTTTAAATGTGCTTATTTTCTTAGATGAAATCCTGATTTCGGGGGGGGGGGGGGGGGGGGCATGGCTCCCTCGGCCCACCCCTGAATACGCCCTTGAGGCTACCCAAGGACGGGTTTAAAATGATTTTGTTGCAATTAATTCAATGGATTCAATGGATTCATGTTCGTTAATTTACATCCATCATAAATTATACACAGGCAAACTGTATCTCAGCGATATTTAAATTTCCTATGCTTCTTTGCTGATAATAAATACTATTTTCGATCCAGCATGCAGGAGCATGAAAGAAAATACCTACAGAAGATGATTCTCTAACCGTTATGCTGTTTTTATGATTCATCAAATCCTTTCAATAAGTACTGAAAATGGGTCAATTCAATATTATTTCATAAATATTTTAGTATCCATCCACCCACCGAACCATCAACCTGCAGTTTTTGCAACAATCCACCCACCTAGACCTACTCAACCCCTAAAATGTATTAATTGCATTAGCACAAATGTACATGTTCACTGCATACATTTATTGATAAAAATCTTTTGTTCCCTTTCCATTATTGATATTTACAATGTTACAGTTTGCTGTGCAGCAATACGACGTATACACCCTCATCACCATGTTTGTGGGAATACATTAAGTTGTATTAGTGGAGAATGTATCACTGTTACATTATAAAATGTGTCGCAAGGTGGGTAGGTTCCCTAGCGGGGACCACCCACCCCCAAAAAATGACTGTGCTCGAGCACCAAATTTAGATAGGTCGGCACGCCACTGGTCACATGCGGGTCCGGAAAGCACAGCCCTTGGAAAATGTTGAATTTCTGGACTGTATGGTGCATTTCTACACGATTTTTACACAACTTTAAAACAACTTTAAAATAATTGAATTCATGTGAATTGAATTGAAAAATAATTTTTAATAAAATTGACTTTTATTAAAGTGGGTCTTTCGTAGGCCCCAAAAACTTCGTAGGCACTCTGCCTATATTGCCTTTGTGTTTTGATATCATAGATTATGTGTTCCCAGAGTTAATAAAGTATATTTCATTGTGTGCTAATAAATAGTAGTAAGAGAGCAGATCCAAATATCTAACTAAACTGGCGAAATCTTCTACAACTAATTACCATATATACCTTTATCATCTATTGCATAGCATAATATTGTAGCAATAATATTTTATATTACTAGCATAATTTTGTAGCAAAATTGTGTAGCATAATATTCTAATATTACATTGATCTTTTAATCATGTTATGATTAACATTAATGTTAATGTTATGACACATGTTATGATTAATGTGTCATATTGTCATACTAATACTAGTACTAAAGTACTAATACTACTAATAATAACTACTAATAATACTACTAATAATACTACTAGTAATAGTACTAATACTAAAAAAAAAAAAAAAAAAATCATATTTCATACATATGCGCACTCATCTGCTTATGAGAATACCAAGTCGAATGAAGTTAGTCAGTTGTCAAACGTGGATGAAATTCACGGTCTTCTGACCTTATCTTCAAAATCGGTAAGTTGCTAACGCAGCTTATATTGAAACACAGCCGCTGCACTGTGAACTGCCTCGATAGCTCAGCTGGTAGAGCATCTGACTGGATATCGGAAGGTCGGGGGTTCAAGTCCCACTCGAGGAAAATCTTTTCACATTGCAGTTGGTATTTATTAACATTCACCTAACTGAGGGATTCAGTAAAAATCATATTTCATAGATTAGACATATTTTACTTTTATATTTCCCAATGTATCTTCACATTGTATTTAAGCATTATGTACCATGTAATGCCCTAACTCAAGGTGTCTCACCTTCTCAGGGCTGAGCCAGGTAAAAATGTACACATAACTCTGTAACGAAAAATAAAGATACTTACTTACTTACTTACTCTGTATCTAGACGTTGCTCTGTATCAATATAATTAGGCAACTGCCTATGTCCGCGTATACGACTGGACATCGCTGTAAGAGGCTGTCAGAGTATAATGTGTGACTGTACTTGTCTCACCTCCATCTTGTTCCAGTGCCACTGCTGCTGAGTCCGACTGTGCCGATCAGCATCGACACGACCATCCGAGACGACTTCCAGTCTCTGGACAAGAAGATGATCTACAGGAGATATCCCACGACCCACTTCCAACAGTTCGTCGTGCTCCTCAGGCGATCCTTCAAGTGCACGATCAGAGACATGGTGAGTTGAAACCCAGGAGGTTATAGACGAACCAGGAGGGAGCAATAACCATCCAGGCGCGTAGGAACTACATTTGCAAGGGGGGGGGGGGGGGGGGGTAATGTTGTAAAATAACTTGAGCTGGATACACTATTTGTACGAAGACAATGGGGAGCTGGGGGGAGGGGCCCCCGCACAACCCCGGTATTTTTTTGAATTTCAGGCATGAATTTAGTGCCGATTGAACTTTGAAGGATCGGAATTAAGTCATTTTAGGAATGTCATTGGTTGTTGCCATGGCAATACAGTTCTAATTTACCGTTTAAAAATGAGCAGAGTATTGAAAGACCGGCCCTAACTGTCAAAGAAATTAACGAACCAGGCAAGTTTTTTTAAACAAAGTTTTATTACTACCTAACCTGTTCGTTTGCCTATTGATTTCTAGCAAGATTGGTCTCTTGCTTTCACAGTAAAATTGATTTATACTTCGCTTTACTGATGTATAATCTGGAAGAAACGCTGTGGTCGAGGTCTTCCAAAAGGTTCCCTTGTCCTTTTCTCCTTGTCCCCGCGTCCACTCCTCGTTCTCGAAGCGATCTTCACCGCCTCCATCAGAATGTTGATTGTCTGCGCAGATGACTACGCAGATCATGATCGCGAGCAACGTGCTCATCGCCTTGCTCTTCGGCATGGTCTACTTCGGCATCTCCAAAAGGTTCCCTTGTCCCCGCGTGCACTCCTCGTTCTCGAAGCGATCTTCTCCACCTCCATGAGAATGTTGATTGTCTGCGCAGATGACTACGCAGATCATGATCGCGAGCAACGTGCTCATCGCCTTGCTCTTCGGCATGGTCTACTTCGGCATCGGCAACGACGCCGGCAAAGTCGACAGCAACCTCGCCTGTCTCTTCATCTGGCTGCTGTTCGCCTACATGTGCAACTCAGTGACGACAGTCGTCATATGTGAGTCTGGAATCATGCCAACACCTACACGATATGTTTGAAATTACTGATATATTGGTATCGTTGGATCGTCGCTGCCAAAATCCCTATTTAATAAGTTAATTAAAACTTGACTTTGTGGCAAATCAGAGCTTGAAAATTGATTTTGGATTTTACTCAAAAAAGGTGTCATGCGGGTTGGGTGCTTTATGGTTTGTGCGGCAGAATTGAAAAAATATGGAAGTCAAAATCTTGATTTCAATGATATTTATTTGTAGTTTGGGTAGGAATTGCATAAGGGGAATCTATGAAGTAGCTATTCACATCTAGGATTCTCTCAGCTTTACTTCTATATTTTTTCCATGAAATGTATTGAATTGTTTCATTTGCATTGCCAAAGACTGTCATGGCTATATGTTGCATATTTTGTAGAGCGAATTTAATGTAACGCATTCATTAAAACATTTGAAAAAACTCTCATCAAGGATAATATGACATGTTTTGTTCTTGTTTTCAGTCCCGTCTGAGATGGCCGTCTTCCTACAGGAACATCTCAACAATTGGTATTCATTACCAGCCTACTACTTTGCCAAGACTCTATCACATATTCCAGTCCAGGTAAGGGAATTCAAACCCCTTCAATACATGATGAGACTGTCACAAGAAATATTAGGTACATATGATGGTCAATATTGAGGATTGAACTGCAATTGGGTATAAGTGCATCGCCGAATGAAAGCGCTATTAAATTGATTTATTAAGCTGCAGTTCAACAAAATTACCCAATAGATTGTCACCCTTTACACGGACTGTAAATCGGATGGATACACGGTGACGAGTAAATCCATTTTCTTAACCTTTACAGTAAGAGGATCACATTTTTTTTTGCAAATGAGAAGGAAGACAACATTCATTCATGTCTGTTGAAAAATCTTAGCTATATAAATATAAGTAATTGACAATAACGTGTGATGTATATGAACTGCAATTGTAAAAGATTTGACCTTCGGTTTCAATAACTTGTGACTTGTGTGTCCTAGTTCGTCTGCATCGGCTGTTTCATGACAATCTGCTACTTCATGACGGATCAACCAATGGAAGCCTCCAGGTTCTTCATGACGTTCCTTCCTGCGTTTCTGCTCTGCGTTCTCTCTCAAGCCGTGGGGCTCATTATAGGGGCCATGTTCAACGTTCAAGTACGTAGACATAGTATAACATTCTACTTGCTAATGTAACAGGTCTCCCAAAACTGATGGTTGTGAATGACATAGAGGAATGAGGAAGTCTTTCAGATGAATGTAGTAGGAAAGGAATCCACATGCAAGAAAGGAAGTAGCTATGTAGTAACGAACATCTACGAATGGACGTGTGTAATGTTGATGGACTCGTTTTCAAAACGTTCATACATCTCACATTTTTTCATTCTAGTCGGCCAATCTTTAAGAAATTATAACCAGTATCTCCTGCCATTTATTGGCAATTCTGAAGAAATATTTGGACTTTGGTTTGGTTGGATTAAGAACTTATAGTTTTCTTTGATAATACATAGATTATCTGTACAGGTTAATAAAGTTATTTCTCTATTATTTCTTTCTCTGACAAGACCGGTATTTCACTTTCAAATCTCTGTATGAGTAGATCAGACCGTCAAGGAAGTTGTCAAGTGTTATTTTGCTCTCATCATTCATAAAGAAAGTGCCGAAATTGTTGGCTTGCAAACTTGTTGGTATAAAATTGACTTGATCGGATGGTTCATCGTGTTTTCCAGCTGGGCGTGTTCATGGTCCCGGCCTTCTCGATCCCGATGTACGTGTTCTCCGGCTTCCTCATCCGCCTCCAGGACATCACGGTCTACTTCAAGTGGATCTCCACCATCAGCTACGTCCGCCATTGCTTCGAAGCCATGGTGACGGCGATCTACGGCTTGGACAGACCCAGACTGTCGTGCACCAGAGAATATTGCCACTACAAGAATCCACAGAAGCTGCTCGACGACTTAGGCATGAGCGGGACAAACTACTGGCCTAATATCATTGGGCTGGTTGTGTGGATACTGGTGGTTTATTCCTTACTTTATGCTGTGCTAAAATGGAGAGTTTATAAATCGAAGTAGGGCCTCTTTAATTTTTTATATATTTATATGACCTAACTCAAGTCTTAAACGATTTGTAAACCTCAATTAAGGGACCAAATAAGTAAGAAAAAAGAAGCCAATCTCAATATAATATCAAAGGCGTGCATACGGGTAGGAATTAAGAGCTCTTGGCTCATCTGAATGTGTCAATTTCCATTAAAAATGGTTGAAATTTGTAACGTCTTTTGAGCACGCCAGTAAATGTCAAAAAGCTGCGTTTGAAATCCGTTGTTCTGACAGTTGTAATCTAATCAAAATAATTTAGTTACAATGATTGTGATTCAGTATTTTGCCTGAATCAGTGCACACTTGTTTATCACCAGCAATCTCTGTCTCGTCCCATATAACATTTCCCTCGTTCACTTTTAAGACTGCATTTACATGCACTTTTAAGACTGCATTTACATGCACTTCGACTGGAAACACACTGTGAATGCAATGGATTGTCGTAACTGTTGATGCAACTGCAAAGTTCATTCACTTTACAAGTGATTCATTTTATTTTGTAATCTTCGAGATAGTAATAAAGTGTTAAATCATATATTCTAGTTTTTATTTTGTAACACTTCAATGTTATATATTTTGTAATAGACGAAACGTTTTATAGACCAAAACTTTGCCACTTATTTGGAGAGTATAGTTTTAAAATTAAAAGTTTTAATCTTGCCTATATTAATTGCCATGTTCATTATTATTCTTCAACCCAATGAAGATATTTACATATAAGGTTGTATTATCAAGATAGAAATTCTCATCGAGCCCTCAATTCCTAATCTCCACATTATTAGTTATCTCGTGACAAAAACGCATCAAATGTTACATTATCAATTTATCACCACAATATGCTATAAAAGTCCAACAAAAAACATGTTTCAAAGACGATTCGTCCAAAAGTCTAATGACATGTCATCAACAAAAGTGAACTCTAGGGTTCAGCTAGACCTCTAGGGACCTCCAAGGGTTACTTCTTAAAAAGAGAGGCGACGTCCATCCGATTTTCTTCTGATGTGTTCCCGCTTCACATTGGTCAACTGAAAAGTAAGGGAGAACATTAGTGCAATAATATATTATTTTTATTTTGAGCATAAGTATATTTAATTTAGTAACAAACCCAACTATTCTTGGTAACAAAATCGGAAAGTTTTTCTAAGGGATTATAGTCATTCGTGCCCCGATACGTTATTTATTGTAAGAATAGGCCAATTAAAAAAGGAATTATATTCCAATAAAAACTTTTCGTGTAAAAATGCCAGCCGAGTCTCTTCAACTAAAAAAAATAGAAGACATTTAAAATTAAGCACTGAAAAGTTGTACCTAATATAATAAAAAATAGGCCAAATTAAAATGTTATTTAAAAAAAAGTTGCATTGTTTTATAGGTTAGGTATGTATAAATTGGTATATTTGATTTCTGGACTATGCTTTTATATTATTTTCATACATGATGCGCCAAGTATTTTTTGATTTTTAAAATAAAATATTTACTTTACCAATTTTTTGATATTACTATTTCAGTGCTGAATTTTTAGATTTCTTCTATATATTATTAGTAGAAGAGACTTGGCTGGTATATTTACATGGAGTGTTTTTTTGGGGGTGTATAAGCATAGAGTCTTACCTTTGGTGAAGTACATGCAAATGCCATTTCTAACATATCGAGTAGCAAACGCCATGGCAAACACACAACAACTTAAGGTGATACAAGATCGGTAAAAGTGGCCCATAAGTGGGTGTAACCTTGATAGGATACTCACATGATCAGTCTGATTGTATATTAGAAGCACTTATGCTTCATGACATGTTAAATAGGCGCTCTTTATTCATAGAACTTTATTCAACAACACTGCGCAAAACTATGAAATTTCGGATACGATTTGAGACCAAACCCGCGACCAAATGATCTCAAATTTTACAAGTGTGTTGTTCAAGGATGAACTTATTTGGCACATTTTTAAAATACATTTCATACGATACCCAGCGAGACAAGAAAATAGCTAATTTTTCAAGTAATTATTACTAATTAACGAATAAAAAATTAAAAGTGTTCCAAGTGATAGCCCTAAGTTGTCTTTTAACTAGTCATGATTAAAATTTCAAATCATTTCATCAACCCATTTCCAATAGTAGGAAAAAAGTGCCTGCAACAAACAGCAAAATGCTAACCAGAATGAGCTTTGGCGTGCCCTGAGTACTGCTTGATAATGAACTGATTATATTCCGGGTTGTAAAAGCTTGACGTAAGTTTCTTACTCTGACGACCGGACTCTCGACGACGATGTGTCGGAACTCCGAGACGTAGCTCCAGTTGAATGCGCAGAAGACGAACACGTTGAGCCACTCTGCGCAGGTGCTGATGACGTGCAACATGTAGCCGCCGTCTTCAGGACGCCAATGCATCTTGTCGGTTCCTGAATCAAAACACACACTCTCAGGACATTCTCTCGAGGACTTTCAATATCAGTGACGTGCAGACGACAGCAAGTTTCAAACTACACATGGATTATGTACATTTTAGATCAGAAAGTTGGTAAGATAGTTTTAGTTTTGGAAGTCGTTTCCAGTATTTTTTCAGATTTTGACTCATTGTCTTGTTTCATGATTTCTGAACTATTTATGAGTTTTAAAGTGAATGGATTATAGTCCAGTAATTCTAGTGAAAAAATCAGCATAACCCACCACTAATTGCAACAGAAGCGTTTTTGGCACCGTTCGATTCAGAAAAAAGTCCTCTACAACATATCCAAAGTCGTCCGAAATCGCTGTACGGAAAAAGGGTTTTAATGACTTTTTAAGTTAATTTCCCATGTTAATTCCATCTTGAAAAAAAAATAAAAATCTTGTAACTCCGATTTTGACGAAACTTTGAAGAATTGTTCACCATCCTAAATGAACACAAATAGCTCTTTGAGCGTTTTCCTCTAAATCTCATCGTTTGGGAAATATGGACCTCGCAAAACGTCAAATTACACTCTTAAATCTTCGAAAACATGACTTTTCAATGGGCCATATTTCCCAAACGATGAGACTTAGAGGAAAACGCTAAGAGAGTTATTTGTGTTTATTTAAGATGGTGAACATTTCTGCCAAGTTTTGTCAAAATCGAAGTTACATGAAAAAAAGTTTTTTTTGCAAGATGTAATTAACATGGGAAATTAACTTAAAAAGTCATTAAAACCCTTTTTCCGTACAGCGATTTTGGGCGATTTTTGATATGTTGTAGAGGGCATTTTTCTGAATCGATTCATGTATTGAAACCTTCTGTTGCAATTAGTGCTGGGTATAATCACACAATTACTGGACTATTAGGTTTTGTTCCAGATGATTATGAAGTTCAAATTATTTCAAACGACTGACACTTCTATCGAGCCTAACTGTGATAAAAGTGTGAACCATTTATTTCCCGTTTAGCAAACAAATGGATATATAAAATTGCCAAGTATCTACTCTAACTTGGGCAATTACAGCAAATAACTGCCTATTTTTGCCCCGCAATGCGTTTTTTTTTACATTTCTAGTAATGACTGAAAGGTTTCAGAAGTGGACGTTCTTATAAAGTGTCAGTGTCTAGTTTTCTAATAGTTGTATACCTCAGAGATAGAAGGGCGGAAGTCAATATTCTCGATTGGAATGATGTAAGTAATCAAGCTTTGTCAATTGCCATTTGACTGATACCAACAAATACAAATATGGCTCATGACACAATTTCAAAATGACTAGCATTGATATGACTTGCGCCCTTCTACCTCCGAGGTACAGGTTTGTAGGTTTTATCAGTATATAAGTAACAAGCAAGGAGACAGCACAACCACCTGTTGACTGCAGAGTGAGTACAAACAACACTTGCCTGTGAAAAACATCGGCGCGACTCGGCCGAATATCACCGAGATAAAGAAAAGAACCACCGCTGCTACGCAGAGATGGCGCCTGATTATGTACATGCGCAGACTGCACACCTCTGGACACATGTTTCGCGAGAATGCCGTCTAGAAACATTCACAGTGCAGCAGAACATCGGGGCTTGACATTAATTTACCTTTTGATTGTGGACAGATGTAAAAGTTACAGCTGAGATTTAAAAGTGTTTCTGGAGCTCTAAAATGCACAAAGTGAAGCAAAAAAACTCTCCAATTGTTGCCCCGCAGGGCATTCTTTCGAATAAATACATTTTAAAATCAAATTCTGGGATGTTCTGCTCTGATTACAGCAAATTACTCCTTATTTTTGCCCCGCAAGGCTTTACTTTTAATTTAAACAATTTTTAAGTGATTCTCAGACACTGTAGGGTGAATTGGGGGTCAGCCAGCCTGCTACAGTGGGATTACCACCCCCACCCTCCCCCTTTCCTACGCGCCTGCTCGTGAACCAACAGGTCTCGAATATTACAAGCGCATTTTTATTTGTAAAACTAATTTTTATGAGACGTTCAGCGAGAAAAGGAAATGTAAAATTTTCACAAAAAACTGACCAAGCAATTTTTAAAAAATGTAACAACTAAGTAGTATATACTTATTTTGTATTTTATCTGAGTGATGGTGATCAATATTTTAGTTGATTTATCGTCTTCATTTGTTCAAAAAAAATGTTTCTGCAACAAGCTGCAAAATCTGTCATACCAGACTTTCCTTAACCTTTACCTGCCTTTACACATTGTTTAACAATCAAACAATTACCAGACGGTTTCAATACGGGTATGACTCCTAGAGTTACCTGCATGATACAGTAGACAGTGCCAAACACGAAGAATGAAAATGCGCCCATGTAGTGCACTGCCAAGTTATTGGCGTCCTGAAAGTTGGCAACCACGTCAATCCCGATGCATGACAATGTCCCGAGCACGGCAGCTATGATGTTGACTCGCTGACTGACTGCTCGGCTAGGACACAGGCGGGAGAACTCGTGCACTTGGCGATACTTGATGTAGGTGTTCGCCAACACTGTACAAGAACAAGTCACATACAACTGACGTAAGAGGAAGACTCAAGCTGGATTTCAGTGACTATATTGGACCCTATTTAGTACAACTGACCCAGAGCAGTTTCAAAATAGGGTTGGTTTTGACGTGAGGTTTTATAGACTTACGTCTTTGATTTCAGTATATATGGGGCAGGTTCTTAAGGCAAGTCGCGCAACGCAACGCAACGCAACGCAACGCAACGCAACGCAACGCAACGCAACGCAACGCAACGCAACGCAACGCAACGCAACGCAACGGAAGTGACGTAGACAGCCGTCCAGACAGGTTGGCGCGCCAGCTCGGCGGGCCGGCTGATAACGCTATATAGCCGCGAGGCATACAGCTGCGAGTGGAGAGCTGATGAGTCAGCGTCGATTCAGCGAAATGTTTTCCCGAGATGTTTCGAGAAACGTTAAGAATATTCGAGAAATGAATGAGTTCATTATAAATAGCCTAATCACCGCCAGTAGATAGTTAGTATCAACAAAGATTCTGCATCAACCGCGAAACTCCGCCAGCGTCGGTTAACACGGGTGATAGACTAAGACAACTACATAGTGTTTTGCGTTTGTTTTTCATAACTTAAAATTAAATGTAAATAGGCCTTTTGTATTTCATTACAAACAGTGATTATGCAGTTATTATATAAATAATTATATTTCAATAAATTGAATGTAACATTTTCATATACGTTTTCAACTTTTGACCCAATGTTTTCATCATTTATGGGACTAAATTTTAATTTTCTCTCGGTATACAGGACTGACGAGATAACGGAAATAAATCATTTGGATAATGTTGAATGAGAAATTATTGAGGCGATTAAAATGCTGAACACAGATCCGATGCTGGTGTTTCTTTGACTAATGTGGCAGATCTGACGAGCTTCTATGTCTACATAGTACGCGGTGTTGTTCAAGTATTAATTGACCATAAAAAACACTCCGTGTAAAAATACCCGCCAAGTCTCTTCAACTATAAAAAAATAGAAGTAATCTAAAAATTCAACACTGAAAAGAAGTGATATCAAAAAATGAGCCAAGTCAAAACTTAATTTTAAAAACCAAAATATACTTGGCGCATCGTGTATATAAATAGTATAGAAGCATATGCCAAAAATTAAATGTACCTAAATATATACAATATACCTATAATGCCCTTAAAAACGATGCGCCAAGTATATATTGGTTTTTAAAATTAAGTTTTGACTTGGCTCATTTTTTGATATCACTTCTTTTCAGTGTTGAATTTTTAGATTTCTTCTATTTTTTTATAGTTGAAGAGACTTGGCGGGATTTTTTACACGGAGTGTTTTTTATGGGGATATCACTTATTTTTTTAGTTTATTTACACAACTTGTAACACACATCGGAGCAACAATGACCAATTACTTTTAAAAAATACGCCATTTCCGAATTGGTTAATACGAACAATTGTGTTTGGTGCTCAATATACCTAAGCTTAAAGTGATATTCCATGAAGAATTGCGCAAGCTTCGTTACAATCAGTCCAGCCGTTTTCGAGATATGGTATCACTTCCGGTTTTCAAAATGGCGACTAAAATTACTGCCACATAGAATTTATTTCTATAAATGTTATGTATCATTATAAGCCTTCTGAATATGTAGTTATTGTAGTAAGAGGTCATTTAAATCTAGTTCTTCATTTTCATGACGTCATTTCCGGTTTCGGTAATAGTACATCTCTACTTTAACTATTGATATTCCGTATAGATGACCGTCTGAATCATTTGGCGCTGGTTTAATTCCTAACGGTCTAGCTGTTTTCGAGATAATACGTCACTTCCGGTTTCAAAATGGCGGCTTCCTGTTGGTTTTATAAAAAGGCACCTCAGACGCCAAAAGTGCACATGTGGTGAAAATTTCAGATCGATCGGCTCAGCCGTTTAGGCTGTGGCGGTGATTGCGGTGTTTCCTGATATCATCATCATCATCAGATCAAGATAGGTTTTAAAAGGGGTGTAATTTCACGTTTTTCACGGCCCTCTAGCTCGCAAACGGCATAACATATTGTTCCCTAATTTGGTATATGTAGTGGGGTGGGCCATAGCTCGAAATTAAGATATATCGCAACAATGTGAGATTTTCTAATTTTAAGATCCAGTAGGCCGAAAATGCCGTGTTGTTGCTTACAGTAAAAGTGGTTGGTCTGCTCCTCAGTTTATTATGCATATACGGTATGTTGAGTGAGTGTGAGTGTACGGTACGACTTGGCTGGGTGGAGCGACCGCTCCACTAGATAAATGTTTTGTCACATTGTTTGAAGATATAGTGATTGGTAATGTTGCAACGACGAAGAAAGGGGAAAACGCAATGTTTCATTGGTACCCGTGTTTGGGTTACAAGGTGAAATAATTATTGAACACAAGTTTTATTAGTGACTATGACAGTGATAATGATCATAACTGGCGACTTTAACATTGACATCAGGGCCGGTATTAAGTATTACCAAAGTTAATCTAAGCTGGCTAAATATTTGACTAAATTGGCGGCACAGCCAATCAGATACCTCAAAATGATTGAAACAGTTAAATTTAATCCAAAAGTTAGTTAATCCAGCAAATTTAACTTTGGTTATACCGGGGCTCAGTAAACTGGAAAACAAGTGGCTCATTGATTTCATGAAAGAAGAACCCCATAAAAAACACTCCGTGTAAAAATACCAGCCAAGTCTCTTTAACTATAAAAGAATAGAAAAATCTAAAAAATTCAGCACTGAAAAGTAGTGATATCAAAAAATGGGCCAAGTCAAAACATGATTTTAAAAACAGAAATATACTTGGCGCATCGTGTATAAATAATAGGCGTAGGTATATGCCATAAGTCAAATGTGCCTAAATATAAATAATATACCTAAAGACCCTAAAAAAACGATCCGCCAAGTATATTTCGGTTTTTAAAATCATGTTTTGACTTGGCCCATTTTTTGATATCACTACTTTTCAGTGCTGAATTTTTTAGATTTCTTCTATTTTTTATAGTTAAAGAGACTTGGCTGGTATTTTTACACGGAGTGTTTTTTATGGGAATATCACTTCTTTTTTTAGATTATTCTCACACTTGTAAGACACAAATCGGAGCAACAATGACTAATTCCTTTAAAAAAATAAGCTATTTTCGATTTGGACACAAAGAAAAGTTGCGTTTGGTACTAAATAATGCTTAAAATGATATTCCATAAAGAATAGCGAAAGCTTCGTTCCAAACGGTCCAGCTGTTTTCAAGATATGGCATCACTTCCGGTTAAGAAAATGGCGGCTGAAATCACTGCCACCAATAATTTATTTACATAAATGTTTTATATCAGTATAAGCCTTTTTTATATGTAGTTATTGCAGTAAGAGGTGATTTAAGTCTGATTCTTCATTTTTATGACGTCATTTCCGGTTTTGGTAATAATATATTTCTTTTTTGACAATTGATATTTCATATACAGGACGGTCTGAATCGATTGGCGCAAATTTCGTTCCGATCGGTCAAGCCGTTTTTGAGATATGACGTAACTTCCGGTTTCAAAATGGCGGCACTAAAAATTCATGAGGGCAAGGTATCATCAGGCAGACGAGCTGTATATGTGGTGAAAATTTCGGGTCAATCAACCCAGCCGTTTAGGCTGTGGCGGAGACCGCGGAATTTATTGGAAGATGAATCATCAAAATTATTATCTGAAGAAAGCCGTCGAATTTCACGATATTCACGGTCCTCCCGCTCGCAAACGGAATAACCCATTGTTCCCAAATTTTGTACATGTGGTAGGGTGGGCCATAGCTCAAAATTAAGATATTTCGCAACAATGTGAGATTTCCCAATTTTAAGATCCAGTAGGCCGAAAATGCCACTTTGATGCTTACAGTAAAAGTGGGTTGCTCCAGCCTTTTTAAATGGGAGTGTGCGCGCGCCGTACGACTTGGCTGGCGTGGAGCGACCGCTCCACTAGATACTTTCGAGCGTACATTTTCGATTCAGGGACATATTAATGACTGAGTGTGATTAAACCATTATTCTATAATGAGATTGATGTTACTTACAGATGGCGGCTGTGATGTTGACATACTGCGAGAAGATGCAGCTCTCAGGTGGCAGTGAACCTGTCTGACTGATGTAGGGGAGCATGGGGTAGACATGGCCGTTGAGCACTGCCATCACGTACCTACAACACAATACACACATGACACCGTGTAGATGTTGACATACTGCGAGAAGATGCAGCTCTCAGGTGGCAGTGAACCTGTCTGACTGATGTAGGGAAGCATGGGGTAGACATGGCCGTTGAGCACTGCCATCACGTACCTACAACACAATACACACATGACACCGTGTAGATGTTGACATACTGCGAGAAGATGCAGCTCTCAGGTGGCAGTGAACCTGTCTGACTGATGTAGGGAAGCATGGGGTAGACATGGCCGTTGAGCACTGCCATCACGTACCTACAACACAATACACACATGACACCGTGTAGATGTTGACATACTGCGAGAAGATGCAGCTCTCAGGTGGCAGTGAACCTGTCTGACTGATGTAGGGAAGCATGGGGTAGACATGGCCGTTGAGCACTGCCATCACGTACCTACAACACAATACACACATGACACCGTGTAGATGTTGACATACTGCGAGAAGATGCAGCTCTCAGGTGGCAGTGAACCTGTCTGACTGATGTAGGGAAGCATGGGGTAGACATGGCCGTTGAGCACTGCCATCACGTACCTACAACACAATACACACATGACACCGTGTAGATGTTGACATACTGCGAGAAGATGCAGCTCTCAGGTGGCAGTGAACCTGTCTGACTGATGTAGGGAAGCATGGGGTAGACATGGCCGTTGAGCACTGCCATCACGTACCTACAACACAATACACACATGAGGACACAGTGTAGATGTTGACATACTGAGAGAAGATGCAGCTCTCAGGTGGCAGTGAACCTGTCTGACTGATGTAGGGAAGCATGGGGTAGACATGGCCGTTGAGCACTGCCATCACGTACCTACAACACAATACACACATGACACCGTGTAGATGTTGACATACTGCGAGAAGATGCAGCTCTCAGGTGGCAGTGAACCTGTCTGACTGATGTAGGGAAGCATGGGGTAGACATGGCCGTTGAGCACTGCCATCACGTACCTACAACACAATACACACATGACACCGTGTGATGTTGACATACTGAGAGAAGATGCAGCTCTCAGGTGGCAGTGAACCTGTCTGACTGATGTAGGGAAGCATGGGGTAGACATGGCCGTTGAGCACTGCCATCACGTACCTACAACACAATACACACATGACACCGTGTAGATGTTGACATACTGCGAGAAGATGCAGCTCTCAGGTGGCAGTGAACCTGTCTGACTGATGTAGGGGAGCATGGGGTAGACATGGCCGTTGAGCACTGCCATCACGTACCTACAACACAATACACACATGACACCGTGTAGATGTTGACATACTGCGAGAAGATGCAGCTCTCAGGTGGCAGTGAACCTGTCTGACTGATGTAGGGAAGCATGGGGTAGACATGGCCGTTGAGCACTGCCATCACGTACCTACAACACAATACACACATGACACCGTGTAGATGTTGACATACTGCGAGAAGATGCAGCTCTCAGGTGGCAGTGAACCTGTCTGACTGATGTAGGGAAGCATGGGGTAGACATGGCCGTTGAGCACTGCCATCACGTACCTACAACACAATACACACATGACACCGTGTAGATGTTGACATACTGAGAGAAGATGCAGCTCTCAGGTGGCAGTGAACCTGTCTGACTGATGTAGGGAAGCATGGGGTAGACATGGCCGTTGAGCACTGCCATCACGTACCTACAACATAATACATGGATTGGGGACAACGTGTTGATGTTCCACTACTATTGGGCACGGAATTTTTTATTGTAACACGGCTATGAACGTTAAATTGCTTATGAAAATGTGCATTTGTATGAGCTCGATCATCAACCATATTATGGTGAAGAATAATTTTCGTAAAAATACGATATTCGCGTGTTAGTCTTCATGTTTTTAATTTTTTTCTTATTTTGAGAAATTTTAAATAATTTTGAAGATATAAAATAACTTACAGAAATGCATTAAAATTGTTTAAATAAATCGTCCAATCTTGAAGGAACAGAAAAAGTTATTAATCATAATTTTCTTATGGAATTACTTTGGAAAGGGGCGTGCAATCTACGTACGTCAAGTGGGTTGTACTTACGTGACTGTGAGAGTAGTTGGAACCAAGCAGCAGCCCAGCATTGG
Source organism: Leuctra nigra (assembly GCA_934045905.1). NCBI lineage: Eukaryota > Metazoa > Arthropoda > Insecta > Plecoptera > Leuctridae > Leuctra > Leuctra nigra. The sequence goes on from OW203766.1 coordinate 34,045,848, forward strand.
GAGCGCATACACACATTGTACAGCAGCACGGGTTGGCTTGGACGATACAGCCTGCACCAAACATACTTGTGTTACCATTCGATCCTACCATGTGAGGTGTGCGGTCGATTGTAACTCATAGGCCAAATAGGCATTTAAATTATGACACCTGGCTGATTCCACCAGAAATAGACCAATTTTAAGAAAAATGGTTGCGGCACTATTTAATACGATTTTTTAACATTGCTCACAGAAACATATATACTTATGAATGTAAAAACGATTTTTTGCATATTTTTTACTTTTGTCGTTTAGAAGATACGGGCCTTAGAGGTTTGGAGAACAAGCAAAATAAGGGTATACGGCACATCTTACATTTGTACCAAAAACAAAGATAATTGTGTCCCACCAACGTTGTTAGATTCAGAAAATGTTCATCTTTCAATAAAAAAAATCAACATTTGATTTGGGCTACTCTAACTGTGCAAATTTGGGGTGCACATTTTCGGCGGGAAATCGTGTTTTTTTGAATTTTTGAGACAATGTTTTTCGTTCAATGTTTAATATTTCAAAACAAATATTTTTGTGTGTGAACTACATACCAAGTGGTATAATAATTAACTGATAAACATTTAAAATTATTCCATTAACCTAGCAAAAACAATATCCAAATATTTTGGAATTCAATTTTTTCCCATTTTCAAGGTCATAGTACGGAAAAGGGGGACCTCGTATAATCTGGTGAAAAATATACTAAGAATGGCGAATATAAGGTTGATAATTACTGAAAGTTTTGTTTTGTATATTGACTTGGTATAGAAGTTACCATACTGTCCTTAGGGTCAAAATTGGAAATAAATTAATATTTGACATTTTCGAGGTCATAGTACGGAAAAGGGGGACCACATATATTCTGGAAAGAGATGTGCTTACATTCACGTATATAAGGTTAGTAATTACCGAAAGTTTTGTTTTGTATATTAGTTTGGTATAGAAGTTACAGTAACGTTGATGAGGTACTGCATATGGAAAATAAGTTAATTTTTGGCATTTTGTACGTCATAGTACGGAAAAGGGGGACCTTATTAATTGTGTAAAAAATTATTATTGAATTCGTGATATTAATGTTCTTAATTTCTCAATGTTTGGTTTTGTATATCATGTTAACTTAAAACTGACAATAGATTCAAAATGATCATATTTATGTATCTTCGGGTTGTACTATACCTAGGGCTATATATTTTAAGTCATCTAAAGCGTTGAAATCTTGGTCGTACATATTTATATAGTAAAAATTAAAATAATAATCAAGCGTATATCATAAATGTGCATCATTAATGTTTTTTTTTATAAAATCTGAATCAGAAGTAAATTTGAGCCGTGAAGACCTCATCAATGATACCTAACTTCTATACCAAACTAATATACAAAACAAAACTTTCGGTAATTACTAACCTTATATACGTGAATGTAAGCGCATCTCTTTCCAGAATATATGTGGTCCCCCTTTTCCGTACTATGACCTCGAAAATGTCAAATATTAATTTATTTTCAATTTTGACCCTAAGGACAGTATCGTAACTTCTATACCAAGTCAATATACAAAACAAAACTTTCAGTAATTATCAACCTTATATTCGCCAATCTTAGTGTATGTTTCACCAGATTATACGAGGTCCCCCTTTTCCGTACTATGACCTTGAAAATGGGAAAAAATTGAATTCCCAAATATTTGGATATTTTTTTTGCTAGGTTAATGGAATAATTTTAAATGTGTATCAGCTAATTATTATACCGCTTGGTATGTAGTTCACACACAAAAATATTTGTTTTGAAATATTAAACATTGAACGAAAAACATTGTCTCAAAAATTCAAAAAAACACGATTTCCCGCCGAAAATGTGCACCCCAAATTTGCACAGTTAGAGTTGCCCAAATCAAATGTTGATTTTTTTTATTGAAAGATGAACATTTTCTGAATCTAACAACGTTGGTGGGACACAATTATCTTTGTTTTGGTACAAATGTAAGATGTGCCGTATACCCTTATTTTGCTTGTTCTCCAAACCTCTAAGGCCCGTATCTTCTAAACGACAAAAGTAAAAAATATGCAAAAAATCGTTTTTACATTCATAAGTATATATGTTTCTGTGAGCAAAGTTAGAAAATTGTATTAAATAGTGCCGCAACGACCACTGGCGGAATTCCGGTGGAACGACCCACCTGTTTCTCTTCTAGTATTCATTTTCATGGCAAATCTCGCATTGAAAATCAGAGTGATGTCGACAACGGGAAATGACGTATTGATAAGGAACTTGTATAATCATGTTTATGTGTATACGACTTTGACATCAGCTCTCTCTAAGAGACATTCTTGCGCTTTCCAATTCACTCGAGATTTGTATTTTAATCCTTGAATTATTATTTCCCTGACGACTCTTTATCACAAAATAATACTTATATACTATACATCGATAACAGAAATACGTATATTTCATCACGTATTTAATTAATTACTTTAAAATTTTAAGATAATTCTGTTATATACTACGTTATTTCATTGACTTGCCTTGACACTTCTTGCGTACGTATTAGGGAATACAGTTACATAGCTCTCTCCTTTTAACTTACCGAGTACATATTCTCATCTCTCTCTTCCTCCTTCGTCTTCTTCTTCCCTTTGAATCCCGTGATCCCATCTTCTATAGCTAGGATTAAGTGCGACATGGGAAGTGCAATGCAATGTTCTGCAAGTGCAAGTAATGCGAAGTGATATGGTATTATCACTGAGAATGACTTCTACTAGTGCATCGTGGTTATCAGCAGCTTGACGGTCAGCTCGTGTCCACGCTTTTATTCCGGCGTGTAAAACAAACAGCCAAGCCCCGACCTCGTCAGGGAGTGGCGAGGGCTCTGCTACAAAATTTACATCTTTTAAATCATAAAAGTAGGTATACAAATTTTAGAGTAAAATTGCACTAGATTTCTGTAGATTTTTTTTATTTTTTATGTTTATCTAAACAAAAAATTTTAGTTGTTTTGTTTCGCTTAATTCATTGCGATTAAATTCTTGAGAATTACCTACAATTTTTAAGTAATCGCGACGTAATTAGTTATTTCATTCATCTTAATGTCCCCCTCCGCCTCTTTCCACAAATTAGAGAAATGGTATGCCACCCCGTTTGATACTCCGTCACACAAGTAATTTAAACTGTTATATAATTAGTTTTTTAAATTTTATTCCGCAGATATATTGTGATAACTTTGCAGTGTTCTGCAACTAGGAAACTGCTAGAGGGGAAATAAGTCAATTCAATATAACAAATGTATTAGGTAGGTACTACGAAATCTTTGTGTCCGTTTAATTATGTTTGGTGGTTACATTCTTGATTGATTTTAACACCTATGATGCAAATAGGCGAAGACAACTCGGTAACACATGACTTGGCTGCGTTGCGCTAGCGACCAGTTGACAGTCACCAACACGATATCGTCTAATTGCAGTGTGTCAAACTCTATAATTATTGTCTTATCATTCGTGTCTTCAGCGTCATCATCAAATCAACGTCACAATTGAACTACGCTGCGTGCATTGCGAGTGAAGAACTAACGTAAATGGTTATCGAAAGCTGCTGTTCTGAAAATGCACCTTTGACTCGATTACACGATTAATAAATAAATCATTATCCCAAGAAAACCATGTACTTCTGAAACGTATTTTTAGTTTTTACATAATGTTAATAGCTGGAAAAACAATGTCAATTATGTTAATATTTAATTAGTATATTTAAAATATTCATGAATATTATTCTAAGGGCCGGTTTTTCAATGCCTTGCTAACTTTCATACAGTCAATAAGGACTATATTGCCATGGCAACAACCAATGACATTCCTAGAATGACCAAAGATCCACTAACTAACTGTTAAGAGCTAATTGAGACATTAGCAGAGTATTGAAAGACCGGGCCTATAAGTACTAAAGCTGAACGTCGAGTTGGTGATTATTCCACTGGAAGGAGTCAAAGTAATTTGAAGTATGTGCACTTCCAGTTGATAATATTATGAAGTATCTATACATTTGATAATACATAAGCATTTCTCCAACAAAACAATACGATCGGCAGCCGTTCGTATCTTTGACGTAAGTAAGGGGAGGTTTGTACGAAACGAATGACGTCCTTCGTTGTTCAAACTCGGGACAAGTTTGCAGATACCAAACTGCAGTTAGACATCTCTGAACTTGATCTACAGTTGTCTGAACTTGAACTAGTTAGACATGTCTGAACTTGAGTGGAATGCCGCCTTCAGCCAGCGCCAGCAGCGCTCCTTGCGGGTTGAACACCAGAGGGACGGGCGTCGCGGCGCATGACGTCACCTCGATGTGAGACAAGATGTTGGCCAGCTGCGTCTTCGTGGCCATCATGGCGAACCTCAGGCCTGTGGGGAAACAAAACACATGAGTTCACTTTGTCCATTAAGAGGATTCTAGGAGGGGTATGAGATTTTAATTTTAGGGCAAATATAGTAAGAAGATGTTAGTAGAGATCGATTTAAGCGAAATCACCTCATTTTGCAAAGTCAAAAAAATTATCCGGGACGATCCAAACGTGTAAAATACGATTCATACGAACAGCTCCTACTAAATAACCGTTCAACGTAGAGAGCTGAAACTTGGCACGAATATTCTTAATACATATACGAAATTAACGATTTAGGCCTTTTCTTGGAATTTGAATTGCAATATTTCAAAAATTAAATCGGTACGTACCGGATTTTTTTTTTGAGAAACCTCTCATTTTGTACTATTGCCTGTGGCCAGGGTACAAATAAAGTTATCGACAAAAAAACTCGTGGTCATTTTCTTTGCCTATTCATAACGAAGACAATGAGCCCATTTGCAAGTTTTTAGAGTAATAATTGCGGTCGCTGGAGATTTTTGAATACAAAAGCAATATTTCGTCAAATAAAATGTCCGGACCAAAATATTGGAGGCGAAAAAGCTCAAGTGGATTGTAGAATCACTTATAGAATGAGAAAAAAATACATTATCTTCCTCTTATGTGCAAATGTTTGGACAATATCGTGTTTTATATGTTCAGTCACGTGGTACCTCTCGTGTTTTATTATTTCACCAAGTTGTCTTCGTGTTGCTCACCGATGCAATTGCGAGGTCCTTCACCGAACGGCATGTAACTGCAGGACGGGAAGCTGTGTTTGTTTTCGTCTGAGAATCTCTCCGGGTCGAACTTCTCCGGCTCTGGGAAGTATTGCGAGTCGTAGTGGAGTCCCAGGAGAGGGACGAAGATCGGCGTCCCCTTCTCGATCGTCAGTCCCGTGTCGGGGATGACGTAGTCCTTGACGCAGACGCGGTCCAGGAACGGGATGGAGGGATATTTCCTCAGCGTCTCTGCAGGAGAAAGTTCAAGCTGTATGACTAAATGCACATGTAAAAAGACTGACAAATACACACCTGAAAGGATTGAGATCTAAAAAGAGGGCAATCAAAATGTTGTTGAAACATTTTCGCACTTAAAATTCGTGAAATCATGTCGCCAAAACTGCCTCCTAGGGCTACACGTAACTTTGGGTCTGAATTTGGCATAAATAAGCCTCGAAATTTCAAATATTAACCACAGAAAATGTAAACAAATAAAAATAAAAAAGTAAATGTTGGCGAATTGAATTTGCACCGGCCAAGTAATTCTATTTTATTCTACTTCTCGTCCTTTATCTTCTTTTAATGCACTCTTCTATAAATCAATTTTCTGGTGTAACCACAAGACCGATCTAGAAGAGGCAAACGAAGAGGATAGTCATGAATTACTTGTGAAAATTGGCGTGATCCGTTACTTCGTTGCACCATAGAGGTAAGAAAAATGGGAAGGGATGAATACATCCCTGAATACTTCGCGCGGATGAATACAATCTGTCATCGACAAAATAGTCCGCGATATCGTCGGAATCAAATCGAATGGAAGAGTGACGCTTTTGATTTGTTGTTCGAAATGAGAACTGCTTTTTCGTGGAATACCACAATGGCTGTGTCTCCCCGGTAGAAGGCGAGTAATGTAATGAAAAATACACTCCACGATGTGCTATGTCGTGCTAACCCTGCTATGGTTGCACCTGTAATGCCAAAAGAACGCACACATCGAACAGCTAAAAGAACATTCGAACCATATTCTCGCTTTTAGTTTAATTTTCATCATCGTTTACCTGCGACGACCATGTCCAAGTACTTCATCTCGTTGACCCCCTCGTACGTCACTTGACCTCCATGCCGCTCCATGACCTCGTTGACCTCTCGTCTCACTCTGTCCTGGATGTCCGTGGCCAAGGCCAGCTCGTAGAGGACGGAGGAGAGGGTGGAGGACGAGCTCTCGTAGCCGGCGAGGTAGAAGCCGGCAGCTTGGGCCAACAGGTCGTCGCCGCAGAAGTCTAGAGCAAGTAGGAGTCATTCAGATGGGTTGTAGAGGACGGAGGAGAGGGTGGAGGACGAGCTCTCGTAGCCGGCGAGGTAGAAGCCGGCAGCTTGGGCCAACAGGTCGTCGCCGCAGAAGTCTAGAGCAAGTAGGAGTCATTCAGATGGGTTGTAGAGGACGGAGAAGAGGGTGGAGGACGAGCTCTCGTAGCCGGCGAGGTAGAAGCCGGCAGCTTGGGCCAACAGGTCGTCGCCGCAGAAGTCTAGAGCAAGTAGGAGTCATTCAGATGGGTTGTAGAGGACGGAGGAGAGGGTGGAGGACGAGCTCTCGTAGCCGGCGAGGTAGAAGCCGACAGCTTGGGCCAACAGGTCGTCGCCGCAGAAGTCTAGAGCAAGTAGGAGTCATTCAGATGGGTTGTAGAGGACGGAGGAGAGGGTGGAGGACGAGCTCTCGTAGCCGGCGAGGTAGAAGCCGGCAGCTTGGGCCAACAGGTCGTCGCCGCAGAAGTCTAGAGCAAGTAGGAGTCATTCAGATGGGTTGTAGAGGACGGAGGAGAGGGTGGAGGACGAGCTCTCGTAGCCGGCGAGGTAGAAGCCGGCAGCTTGGGCCAACAGGTCGTCGCCGCAGAAGTCTAGAGCAAGTAGGAGTCATTCAGATGGGTTGTAGAGGACGGAGGAGAGGGTGGAGGACGAGCTCTCGTAGCCGGCGAGGTAGAAGCCGGCAGCTTGGGCCAACAGGTCGTCGCCGCAGAAGTCTAGAGCAAGTAGGAGTCATTCAGATGGGTTGTAGAGGACGGAGGAGAGGGTGGAGGACGAGCTCTCGTAGCCGGCGAGGTAGAAGCCGGCAGCTTGGGCCAACAGGTCGTCGCCGCAGAAGTCTAGAGCAAGTAGGAGTCATTCAGATGGGTTGTAGAGGACGGAGGAGAGGGTGGAGGACGAGCTCTCGTAGCCGGCGAGGTAGAAGCCGGCAGCTTGGGCCAACAGGTCGTCGCCGCAGAAGTCTAGAGCAAGTAGGAGTCATTCAGATGGGTTGTAGAGGACGGAGGAGAGGGTGGAGGACGAGCTCTCGTAGCCGGCGAGGTAGAAGCCGGCAGCTTGGGCCAACAGGTCGTCGCCGCAGAAGTCTAGAGCAAGTAGGAGTCATTCAGATGGGTTGTAGAGGACGGAGGAGAGGGTGGAGGACGAGCTCTCGTAGCCGGCGAGGTAGAAGCCGGCAGCTGGGCCAACAGGTCGTCGCCGCAGAAGTCTAGAGCAAGTAGGAGTCATTCAGATGGGTTGTAGAGGACGGAGGAGAGGGTGGAGGAAGAGCACTCGTAGCCGGCGAGGTAGAAGCCGGCAGCTTGGGCCAACAGGTCGTCGCCGCAGAAGTCTAGAGCAAGTAGGAGTCATTCAGATGGGTTGTAGAGGACGGAGGAGAGGGTGGAGGACGAGCTCTCGTAGCCGGCGAGGTAGAAGCCGGCAGCTTGGGCCAACAGGTCGTCGCCGCAGAAGTCTAGAGCAAGTAGGAGTCATTCAGATGGGTTGTAGAGGACGGAGGAGAGGGTGGAGGACGAGCTCTCGTAGCCGGCGAGGTAGAAGCCGACAGCTTGGGCCAACAGGTCGTCGCCGCAGAAGTCTAGAGCAAGTAGGAGTCATTCAGATGGGTTGTAGAGGACGGAGGAGAGGGTGGAGGACGAGCTCTCGTAGCCGGCGAGGTAGAAGCCGGCAGCTTGGGCCAACAGGTCGTCGCCGCAGAAGTCTAGAGCAAGTAGGAGTCATTCAGATGGGTTGTAGAGGACGGAGGAGAGGGTGGAGGACGAGCTCTCGTAGCCGGCGAGGTAGAAGCCGGCAGCTTGGGCCAACAGGTCGTCGCCGCAGAAGTCTAGAGCAAGTAGGAGTCATTCAGATGGGTTGTAGAGGACGGAGGAGAGGGTGGAGGACGAGCTCTCGTAGCCGGCGAGGTAGAAGCCGGCAGCTTGGGCCAACAGGTCGTCGCCGCAGAAGTCTAGAGCAAGTAGGAGTCATTCAGATGGGTTGTAGAGGACGGAGGAGAGGGTGGAGGACGAGCTCTCGTAGCCGGCGAGGTAGAAGCCGGCAGCTTGGGCCAACAGGTCGTCGCCGCAGAAGTCTAGAGCAAGTAGGAGTCATTCAGATGGGTTGTAGAGGACGGAGGAGAGGGTGGAGGACGAGCTCTCAGCCGGCGAGGTAGAAGCCGGCAGCTTGGGCCAACAGGTCGTCGCCGCAGAAGTCTAGAGCAAGTAGGAGTCATTCAGATGGGTTGTAGAGGACGGAGGAGAGGGTGGAGGACGAGCTCTCGTAGCCGGCGAGGTAGAAGCCGGCAGCTTGGGCCAACAGGTCGTCGCCGCAGAAGTCTAGAGCAAGTAGGAGTCATTCAGATGGGTTGTAGAGGACGGAGGAGAGGGTGGAGGACGAGCTCTCAGCCGGCGAGGTAGAAGCCGGCAGCTTGGGCCAACAGGTCGTCGCCACAGAAGTCTAGAGCAAGTAGGAGTCATTCAGATGGGTTGTAGAGGACGGAGGAGAGGGTGGAGGACGAGCTCTCGTAGCCGGCGAGGTAGAAGCCGGCAGCTTGGGCCAACAGGTCGTCGCCGCAGAAGTCTAGAGCAAGTAGGAGTCATTCAGATGGGTTGTAGAGGACGGAGGAGAGGGTGGAGGACGAGCTCTCAGCCGGCGAGGTAGAAGCCGGCAGCTTGGGCCAACAGGTCGTCGCCGCAGAAGTCTAGAGCAAGTAGGAGTCATTCAGATGGGTTGTAGAGGACGGAGGAGAGGGTGGAGGACGAGCTCTCGTAGCCGGCGAGGTAGAAGCCGGCAGCTTGGGCCAACAGGTCGTCGCCGCAGAAGTCTAGAGCAAGTAGGAGTCATTCAGATGGGTTGTAGAGGACGGAGGAGAGTGTGGAGGACGAGCTCTCGTAGCCGGCGAGGTAGAAGCCGGCAGCTTGGGCCAACAGGTCGTCGCCGCAGAAGTCTAGAGCAAGTAGGAGTCATTCAGATGGGTTGTAGAGGACGGAGGAGAGGGTGGAGGACGAGCTCTCGTAGCCGGCGAGGTAGAAGCCGGCAGCTTGGGCCAACAGGTCGTCGCCGCAGAAGTCTAGAGCAAGTAGGAGTCATTCAGATGGGTTGTAGAGGACGGAGGAGAGGGTGGAGGACGAGCTCTCAGCCGGCGAGGTAGAAGCCGGCAGCTTGGGCCAACAGGTCGTCGCCGCAGAAGTCTAGAGCAAGTAGGAGTCATTCAGATGGGTTGTAGAGGACGGAGGAGAGGGTGGAGGACGAGCTCTCGTAGCCGGCGAGGTAGAAGCCGGCAGCTTGGGCCAACAGGTCGTCGCCGCAGAAGTCTAGAGCAAGTAGGAGTCATTCAGATGGGTTGTAGAGGACGGAGGAGAGTGTGGAGGACGAGCTCTCGTAGCCGGCGAGGTAGAAGCCGGCAGCTTGGGCCAACAGGTCGTCGCCGCAGAAGTCTAGAGCAAGTAGGAGTCATTCAGATGGGTTGTAGAGGACGGAGGAGAGGGTGGAGGACGAGCTCTCAGCCGGCGAGGTAGAAGCCGGCAGCTTGGGCCAACAGGTCGTCGCCGCAGAAGTCTAGAGCAAGTAGGAGTCATTCAGATGGGTTGTAGAGGACGGAGGAGAGGGTGGAGGACGAGCTCTCGTAGCCGGCGAGGTAGAAGCCGGCAGCTGGGCCAACAGGTCGTCGCCGCAGAAGTCTAGAGCAAGTAGGAGTCATTCAGATGGGTTGTAGAGGACGGAGGAGAGGGTGGAGGAAGAGCTCTCGTAGCCGGCGAGGTAGAAGCCGGCAGCTTGGGCCAACAGGTCGTCGCCGCAGAAGTCTAGAGCAAGTAGGAGTCATTCAGATGGGTTGTAGAGGACGGAGGAGAGGGTGGAGGACGAGCTCTCAGCCGGCGAGGTAGAAGCCGGCAGCTTGGGCCAACAGGTCGTCGCCGCAGAAGTCTAGAGCAAGTAGGAGTCATTCAGATGGGTTGTAGAGGACGGAGGAGAGGGTGGAGGACGAGCTCTCGTAGCCGGCGAGGTAGAAGCCGGCAGCTTGGGCCAACAGGTCGTCGCCGCAGAAGTCTAGAGCAAGTAGGAGTCATTCAGATGGGTTGTAGAGGACGGAGGAGAGTGTGGAGGACGAGCTCTCGTAGCCGGCGAGGTAGAAGCCGGCAGCTTGGGCCAACAGGTCGTCGCCGCAGAAGTCTAGAGCAAGTAGGAGTCATTCAGATGGGTTGTAGAGGACGGAGGAGAGGGTGGAGGACGAGCTCTCGTAGCCGGCGAGGTAGAAGCCGGCAGCTTGGGCCAACAGGTCGTCGCCGCAGAAGTCTAGAGCAAGTAGGAGTCATTCAGATGGGTTGTAGAGGACGGAGGAGAGGGTGGAGGACGAGCTCTCGTAGCCGGCGAGGTAGAAGCCGGCAGCTTGGGCCAACAGGTCGTCGCCGCAGAAGTCTAGAGCAAGTAGGAGTCATTCAGATGGGTTGTAGAGGACGGAGGAGAGGGTGGAGGACGAGCTCTCGTAGCCGGCGAGGTAGAAGCCGGCAGCTTGGGCCAACAGGTCGTCGCCGCAGAAGTCTAGAGCAAGTAGGAGTCATTCAGATGGGTTGTAGAGGACGGAGGAGAGGGTGGAGGACGAGCTCTCAGCCGGCGAGGTAGAAGCCGGCAGCTTGGGCCAACAGGTCGTCGCCGCAGAAGTCTAGAGCAAGTAGGAGTCATTCAGATGGGTTGTAGAGGACGGAGGAGAGGGTGGAGGACGAGCTCTCGTAGCCGGCGAGGTAGAAGCCGGCAGCTGGGCCAACAGGTCGTCGCCGCAGAAGTCTAGAGCAAGTAGGAGTCATTCAGATGGGTTGTAGAGGACGGAGGAGAGGGTGGAGGAAGAGCTCTCGTAGCCGGCGAGGTAGAAGCCGGCAGCTTGGGCCAACAGGTCGTCGCCGCAGAAGTCTAGAGCAAGTAGGAGTCATTCAGATGGGTTGTAGAGGACGGAGGAGAGGGTGGAGGACGAGCTCTCAGCCGGCGAGGTAGAAGCCGGCAGCTTGGGCCAACAGGTCGTCGCCGCAGAAGTCTAGAGCAAGTAGGAGTCATTCAGATGGGTTGTAGAGGACGGAGGAGAGGGTGGAGGACGAGCTCTCGTAGCCGGCGAGGTAGAAGCCGGCAGCTTGGGCCAACAGGTCGTCGCCGCAGAAGTCTAGAGCAAGTAGGAGTCATTCAGATGGGTTGTAGAGGACGGAGGAGAGGGTGGAGGACGAGCTCTCGTAGCCGGCGAGGTAGAAGCCGGCAGCTTGGGCCAACAGGTCGTCGCCGCAGAAGTCTAGAGCAAGTAGGAGTCATTCAGATGGGTTGTAGAGGACGGAGGAGAGGGTGGAGGACGAGCTCTCGTAGCCGGCGAGGTAGAAGCCGGCAGCTTGGGCCAACAGGTCGTCGCCGCAGAAGTCTAGAGCAAGTAGGAGTCATTCAGATGGGTTGTAGAGGACGGAGGAGAGGGTGGAGGAAGAGCTCTCGTAGCCGGCGAGGTAGAAGCCGGCAGCTTGGGCCAACAGGTCGTCGCCGCAGAAGTCTAGATAGAGCAAGATTCACCATTCATGTGGGTCGTGATTGGAGGGAGTACTGTTTTGGTAGAAACCAAAAGAATCACTAAAAGTTTTAATTTTTTCTTCAAATGGCTGGGAATTACGATTTCTGGGAAAACCTGGATGATTATTAGTGTACCATAGCTCTCATCATCACATTATGTCCGTTTATCCTTATATTATAAATCCGCTTCTTCCAAGTAGAAGAGTAATGTTCCAAATAATAGGTCCTGTCCTTATTCATCTTATTTCCGCCATCTTTCTGATACCCTCTTTCTATAACTAGTAAGACCTGAATTACATATCCTCCTGACTCTTTGCAACATGTCTTAGTGAGTTTACCGAAGATCTCCGAAGTGTCTTCCTCTTCGGCAGGAGTCGGCTTGTCGGTGGTGACGTCATTCTCGTCATCGTCCATCTTGCCCTTGTTCTTCAACTGGATCAGCTGATCGATCAGGTCGTTCCGACTCGTCTTGCTCTCTTCTCGTGCCACCAGGGTGTCCCAAAACACCTGGAACATGTGGCAAATTAGTCACACTTTTAAATGATATGTCATCGACAAATCTGTACTTCAGAAGTCAATTGCCGGAAGTCAATTTTCTTGATTTTGCGTTGCACACTTTTGGAATGATGTATTCAAGCGCTATCAATTGACATGTGACCAATTTCAACAAAAATACAGTTACTATATTAAATTTTTCTATTAACCAATGACTCAAATAATATATTGGATGAAGGCAGAATAACTGGTTTATGAGCTTCTCAAGAAACATTATAATGGACTTTCTACTAGGGATGGAGCGAACTTGGATTTTGATATCGACTATCGATATCATTTATATATCGATATATATCGATATATCGATATATATCGATATATCGATACTTCGATATATCGATATATTGAAATATCGAAATATCGAAATATCGATATATTGAAATATCGAAGTATCGATATATCGATATATCGATATATTGAAATATCGAAATATCGAAATATTGATATGGAAATAATATTTAGATGTATAGGTATGGAAATATTGATATATCGTATGAATGTATTAAATTGCTCCTAAAACTGCTAGGAATTTCAAAAGAAAATGTAAAAAGAAATAACACAGCTGTTCCAAAATATAGGGTCACCGGCCAGATAAGAAAGAAAATGTGAATAATCTGAGAAATTGTCCATAAATCTTGTAAACGCTGCACTGCAAATATGAATTATTTTGCCATAGTAGGTATAAACTTCAATTAAGAACATAATTGTATCATGCGGTAAGGCTTCAATATATCGATATTTCAATATATCGATATTTCAATATTTCGATATTTCAATATATCGATATTTCGATATTTCGATATTTCAATATTTCGATATTTCAATATTTCAATATATCGATATATCGATATTTCAATATATCGATATTCAATATATACAGGTATCGATATTTCGATATTTTTTTGATATCGATATATATCGATATATCGATATTTTCTCCATCCCTACTTTCTACTCTCTACTTCTGAGGTACAAAAATAATAATTTAATGTGGCTGTACATCACTTTTGATATCAATATTGTTTTGTGAAGTTATTGGTGTGAAAGATAAGGTAGAAAAATATTTTTTAAATGTAGATGAGAATTGCTAAACGTGATAACACTGGTTTAGTGTTTAGTTAAGAATAGGTTTCGTGATTTTACTGAATATAATACATTTCACTTACTTTTCTTAGAAATTCGGTGGTTTTTCTCGGCAGGAAGGTGAATTTCATGAGTTTTGCGAATCTCGGGAGGAAGAACACGGCGGTGATCGAAAGCGATCTGGATGTGGGAGAAAATAACGAGTTATCATCCACCCGAAAATGTCAACTGAAGCTCTTCATTCGCACAAATATATTACATTTTAGAAATGCAGAAAATAGAACTGCAATCCTGCACATATTTCTAGAAAATGAAATCCCCATAAAAACATTCGTTGAAAAGAATCGGCCCAAGTTTCCTCTCTCAAAGAGAGAAAAGTAGTGATATACATTTGCCGCCAAACGAAATTGTTTCGGTCCAGAAAAAATATTACTACATAGCACATTTTACAATTGTTTCCTCTCTTCCACCTAGTTCATTTTTTATTTAAATAACTTTGTGAAGGAAGTTTATGCGGAATACTTTGTGATATAAATTTTGTGTCAAAGTGACTTCGTCACTGCTCCTTCATGTTTCCAATGTATAAATGTTTAACGCCTTATATCATAAAAGTACGATTTTTTCTTCTTTTCATCATTCAGTTCAACAGCAAGTCTTCCTGGCCTTAACTAACTGTTCACTTGGTAGAACATAAAATGATCGCTCAATAAATCTGATTGTATGAAAAATGTTAAATCGCATCATCTGAAGCAGTCCTTGTCTCACTCTAGTAGGTGACCTCTCATATCAATGATAATAACAAGCTTTGATTCTACAGAACATTACCAGGGGCTCTATTCTAGAACTTTCAAATTCCCAATTCTGGTGGAATTCAATCCGGTGCAATGTTAATTTATTTGGCCGTGAATCGAATTCCATCAGAATGGAAATGGGAAACGTTCTTGAATAGACCTCCAGCAGTATTCAAATTGGTTCACCGATAACTTTTTATTTGGCCACTTGTACGCACGTAATGAAGGTGAAGTCGAAGACCGCCTTGCCGAACTCTCTGAACTCCGCGTTCGGATTGGAGATGCAGTTGGAGTTGATTCCGAACGCGCACGTGGTGATGACGTCAGTGCTGGTCTTGGCCATCAGCTCCTTCACCTCCAGCGGCTTGGACAGGTCGGCGTCCTCCCTCAAGTGTCTCCTCAGCTCCTGGCCGACCTCCAGTACCAAGTGGAACATCTTCTTCAGCCGGCCGGACGTGAATGTGGGGCTCGTCTGCAAGCAATCACCACGACACGCGTTAGCACCTCCTTCCGAGACCTCCTTCATCTTCAACTGTAACGTAAGTGAAACTAACGAGGACTTGAAAGAGGAGGCCAAGTTTCAAACTTACGCTTTCAGGACGCAAAAGCTCTCGGACGTCCTTAAGAGGCAAACGGAAGCGAACGGAAATAGCACGGTTTGTCATAGCGTTTTTTTGAAATTTTGTCTTCCCAATTAATAATTTTAAAAAATCACATAGTAACGACCCATAACAGCCTAATAGACTAAATAATGCCGCAAATTGGAGTTCATTATGACCTCAGGTGCGACCTCAAAGTGTTAAATACGATTATTTTAATAAAATAAACGAAAATAATCGTATTTAACACTTTGAGGTCGTATCAGAGGTCATATTGAACTCCAGTGTGCGGCATTATTTAGTCTATTAGGCTGTAATGGGTCGTTACTATCTGATTTTTTAAAATTATTAAGTGGGAAGACACAATTTCAAAAAAACGCTCTGAAGAACCGTGCGATTCCCGTTCGCTTCCGTTTGCCTCCGTTTGCCTTGAATTTTACTGTTGACTGTTTAGCTTAATTTTGAATACGGTTTTAATGATTGTATAATCTGTAATAATTATTATTATAATGTTAATAAATAGTTTCCAATTGATTGCTGGATGACAATCAAATAAGTGGCCTGACTTTATGTTTCAATGTAGATCATTCATTCTTACAGTGAACGGTACTTATTGACGTTCGAGAGCGTTTGCGTCCTGAAGGTATACGTTCAAGACTTGGCCTAATTAAGGACCACGTAAATTAGCAACACACATAATAATACTACACATGGTCTGTCCAGCACAACCTTAGGCTCTCTAGCACAACCCTCCACGCGAGACGCGAGACTGATGAGTCATCGCTCAGTCAGCTGTTCGTGACCCGGCCCTAGGTCACGTGGTACCTAGGGTGAATGACAACAAATATATACAGTCGTAACAGCTCTCATTTATGACGTTGATTGTTTTCTTCCATATTTGCGCGAAGGCTACTCAGAACAAGCTGAAATAAAATCTATTTGATTAATTGCATTTTCTTATGGCGTTTTCGGCTAGCCGCACTGGTGCTGCACTGGGGTTGCACTGAAATGACGTCACCATACAAAACTCAATGCTAATTTCAAACCTAGTGCGGTCCAGTGCGGCCAGTCGAAAACGCCATTATTTTAGCGTTTTTCACGTACTGTTATTGAATCTTATTCAAATTTATTATGAACTGAAAAATATACTAAAACAAAATATGTAGACAGCAATTTAAAAGCAATTTAAAGCATAGGGCTGGTAACCCGAAGGATCTGGGTTCGATTCCCAGTCGGGGTGCGCGTTTTTATTTCGCATGCTTCCTTCCAAAAAAAAATTAAGTGATTCACAAATAAGGTCGGCACGCCAAATGGATCAGGTTTCTCATGAAAACTAGCAATTGATATCTTGATATTAAAACTGAATTTGAATTTTATAAACATTTCAACCTATGTTACAGGTATTTCAGTTGGTATTTACTTATTCTAAGTGTCGATGTATTGTCCCCAAGTCACTCACGTGGCTCCTGAGCTGCTTCCACTTCTTGTCCTTGGAAATGAACAGACCTCGAGTGACCAGAGGATCGGCCTCGAGGTTCGAGTCTGCGTAGTGATCAGGGAAGGAGGCGAAGTCCTTGATCAGGAGCTTCTTGATCAGATCAGGATCTCTGATCAGAAGAGCTGGCCTGTGAAAGATCGCAGAGGAACAAATCGTGTAAAAGAATCCTCGCGACTCGATTCGTTGACGTTGTTGATTCGCGTAACCATGGAGTTGCAATGCGAATTCGCGTTCTTGGAAGACAAGCTGTTTTGGCGAACTCCATCGATGGTGCGTGATGCATCCGCAGGGGCAAAGTTGTTAGTTACATTTGTTTATTCGTTCCACTCGAGAAATGAAAACAATTTACAAACATCCAGGCTCGGCAGCTGAGAGCTCGGGTCACCGAGTGAGGGGGAATTATTTCTCACATGGTCAAATAATACGTCCCAATTAAAAATCATCTGGAATGCATAATTTTGATTCAATAATTTTGAAATTTGAAAGCCTTGCTTATAAAGGTATCATAATTACCCTAGCGTTGTTATATTGGTTGAATTGTTGTTCATTAATGGAGTACTATTTGTGTAAAATCACTCGAAATCGGAACATTTAGGCACCAATTAAAAATACGCAATTTTTTTTAATTTTTTTATTACAACGCTAGGGTAATTTATCATCCTTTATGTGCATTCAATTAAAATTTCAAATCGATCCAGCTAATATTGTGTCTCAAAAGTGGTTTCTAAAATGTTATGCACTTCGTAGTGCCATCCTTATGGGACCAGCAGTCTTAACATTTCGGAGGATTCGAGTTTTAACTTGGAAATGATTCACTTGTCATGTCAATATATCAATCAATAATAATCCGAGTTCTAGAATTAGAAAATTACGAGCAGATTATCCTGTTGATAAGAGCTAATCATTGGTCTATTTGTTGATTTGATGGCGCCTTTATTGGGCTTTTCTGCACCTGAGACAATTATGACTGTGTCACGTTAGACGCCATACCTAACTTTTTTTCATTATTTCAAACCCTGTTTCTAAAAAAACATTTGGGTCAGGGGGTAGGGTAGACAATTAATACAATTTGAATATACACAAATTGTCTAACCAGACATTATAGGGCTATACAAATTAATTTTATTTCAGTTTTCAACCCTTTACGAAATTACTTCCGGTCGAGGGTTTACAAATTAAAAGTACAACCGATTTGAAATTTACAACTGTATTTTTTATGACATTTCAATCAGCGCCTGTTGTCGAGGCATAACATATTTTTTTTAAATACTATTTTCTTTTGCACAGAAAATACAAACAAGAACACATCCCAGACAACTCAAAGAGTTAAACAGAGCTTTAGTTTATATCAGTATAAAAATGTACAATGAAGTAAAACTAATCAATGAGCACAAGCTTTATCTCTGGATCCATTACGTGATAAGTGATAATGAATTAAAGTTGACTTACTTTCCCATTATGAAGAACCCGGCATACGGAAGTCCCGTATAGCTGACATACAACTCTCTCAGGAACTCTCCTGGTGATTTCTTTTGCAGCAAAACTTCCTTGAAATTCCCGAAAAACAGTATCGGTTTTGCTCCTTCCACTTTCCTCACTTTCCAATAGTTGAATTGCCATGTCAGGTAGAAGTAAAGACACAGAAGAACTGCGAGCAAAGTCGCCAACACTGACCACACGAGATCCATCGCAGACGAGTCGAAGAATGAAACTACTTGATCCAGATGACGCACTATCTCAATCAACTTGACCTACAGAGTTGGCCTTGGCGGACGATAAAATAATTCGAAGTAATTGTTTTTTTCGGTTATGGACTAGTTTTATCGAATTCGAATGATTGATAGTGCTCATTAGGTACGTATGCCAATTAATAGCCAATTAATTGGCCATGCCTATAAAACGCTAACATATTATACGTTAATAAGCGAGTAATATAAGTCCTCACCGAAACATAATATTCAAATAGAAGTCAACACGTTATTTCAAAATAAAGTTTAAAAATAAAATATACGTATAGGTAATTAAATCAAGAACATAGAATCAAATGTATCCACAAATAATACGATGAGTCAAATATTTGTTGATTTAAAAATAAATATACCTACGTATAACGAAGATTTTGCTGTTCCTTTTACACGGAAATATGAGTCTACATTTTAAATAATTACTTACATCTACAATAAATATGAACATTTGCATTCTTCTGATGCCTATTGACTAAACTTTATTAATTCTATTGTATTGCCACGTTCACAACATGTTTCTCGTCATAATAAATAATAATATTGTGAAAGGACTGGTTTTGAAAATGATTTTGGGAAGGGACTGACATTCTTTAGGAATGAAATGTTCAAAATGTGCCATGTTTGAAATGACGGGTTCTTCTATGTAAATAATTTCGCAAATGAATTAAATAATCGTATCATTCTTTTAATGAACATTAAATTATATCAACTTTAAATTACAGAATATAGTTATTACTAAGCTCAATCGAAAATGTTTAAATCTTCGTAATTCAGGTGCGATTTGTGAGAAAAGCATGATATTTTATTTGTGCCCCTTTTCTAATTGTGCGAGAAGCATTTCTCGACGCAGCGATGTAATGTCGCAACAAAACGAAATTAGATAATTCGAGTGAGATTTTCAAATACACTCAAAAGTTTATGGACAGTGAGTGTAATATTGTTTAGTGATGACACAGTGTTGCAACATGTATCATTTTTATCTGCTTGATCGAACTGCACGAGGATGATGAGGTAAGTTGTCACAGCCCCAACCATCTGGCAACATAGCATACACGATTGTTAGTAAATCTATTATAACAGTTATCAAACAATCCAGGTTCAAGGAGTAGGAGTAGGCCAGGTTCAAGTCCATGTTTTACCGAGTAGGCCAGGTTCAAGTCCATATGACTTACCGAGTAGGCCAGGTTCAAGTCCATATGACTTACCGAGTAGGCCAGATTCAAATCCATATGACTTACCGAGTAGGCAAGGTTCAAGTCCATGTGACTTACCGAGTAGGCCAGATTCAAGTCCATATGACTCACCGAGTAGGTCAGGTTCAAGTCCATATGACTTACCGAGTAGGCCAGATTCAAGTCCATATGACTTACCGAGTAGGCCAGGTTCAAATCCATATGACTTACCGAGTAGGTCAGGTTAAAGTCCATATAACTTACCGAGTAGGCCAGATTCAAGTCCATATAACTTATCGAGTAGGCCAGATTCAAGTCCATATGACTTATCGAGTAGGCCAGATTCAAGTCCACATGACTTACCGAGTAGGCCAGATTCAAGTCCATATGACTTACCGAGTAGGCCAGATTCAAGTCCATATGACTTACCGAGTAGGCCAGATTCAAGTCCACATGACTTACCGAGTAGGCCAGGTTCAAGTACATATGACTTACCGAGTAGGCCAGATTCAAGTCCATATGACTTACCGAGTAGGCCAGATTCAAGTCCATATGACTTACCGAGTAGGCCAGGTTCAAGTCCATATGACTTACCGAGTAGGCCATTTCAAGTCCATATGACTTACCGAGTAGGCCAGGTTCAAGTCCATATGACTTACCGAGTAGGCCAGATTCAAGTCCATATGACTTACCGAGTAGGCCAGATTCAAGTCCATATGACTTACCGAGTAGGCCAGGTTCAAGTACATATGACTTACCGAGTAGGCCAGATTCAAGTCCATATGACTTACCGAGTAGGCCAGATTCAAGTCCATATGACTTACCGAGTAGGCCAGATTCAAGTCCATATGACTTACCGAGTAGGCCAGGTTCAAGTCCATATGACTTACCGAGTAGGCCAGATTCAAGTCCACATTAAAGAAGCCGCCAGCTGTGAAGGCCAGGCGCCGATGTAACAGCTGACCCGAGAACTGTGCCAGCTGTATATGACACAAGACAAATTATATTGTATATCAAAATCAAATACCTAAAAACAGTGTTTGTGCAATGAATAAATGCGTGAAGCTACTAGAAAGCCCTTCTGGATGCATTTATGCATTTGTATAAAGTTACAAGTGTGAATTATGTTACGGCGTCATAGACGCAAATAACTAGGTAAAAGAAAAACAAACATTTATGCGACAAACGATTAATTAAATTGAATACTAATATTACTCTGATTTTGAAGAAATCACTGACATTATTTATTTTATTTTATTTATAATTTGTCCAAATTTTCCAATATAAATTTCCGATCAAAGAAATACTAAGGGCCAGTTTTTCAATGCCTTGCTTACTATTAAACAGTTGATTATGACTAGATTGCCATGGCAACAACCAATGACAATCCTGGAATGACAGTTTAAACCTTAACTACTGGTTTAGCAGAGCATTGAAATACCGGACTTAAGTATTATTCAATTAAAACATACCAATAAAATTGAGGAAAATCCGAAGTGATCTAAAGAAAATGCAACAGAAATCAAGCCTGCTACTTGGTGTAAGGAAATGTGTGTTCACCTCTAGAATGACAGCTGGATTGCGAGTCTGTAACATCTGCTTGTGAACGATGTGTCCGGTCCTTGAAGCCTGCAAGAAAACAAGAGACAATATCACGATGTTCACAATTTACACAAATCAGTTGCATTGAAACAAGTAATATGTAGCCAATCAATATCAAAGAATTAAATGTATTTGAATCGCGAATTACAGAAAGGGCGTTAGTCACACTTTTTATGAAATTGAGTTAACAGCGGATATGGGATCCGTAAAGGTAAATGCAACTTTAGAGATTGAAAGTGCCCTTGCTGCACTTCACAAGCTCACGGCTTCAAAGTTAAAATGGCGTCCTCTGGCACTGAGAATACGCTACAGTTGTCAGAAACCCCTGTTAAAAGGAAAAGGGTGATAGTATTTATCCCCCTCAGGGGGGAAGTTCAGAACTTGCCAAATTAATTTTTTGAGTTTTATCAAGACATTTTATCTTGGCCGACTGAAGAAAGTGCTCGTGACCACGAGGATTCGGAATAAGTTCTGTATTATTTGGAAATAAAGTATTAAAATTTGTAAACAAATGCTTGTTTGACCTTTTTGACCTCTTTTGACAGTTAATCTACCTGAAATAGTAACATTTTAATCATACTTTCCAGTGAATTACAGAGCATACAGAGATTACAGGGCATATGTCCAGCTCATTGAGCCCTCAAATTAGGACAGAAAGATATTTTTTTACATGGTTCTACAGACAATAGCTGGGTGTATCAATTTATTATCTTATTTATGCCAGTAACATATTTTTTTGCAAATAGATCCTAAGGGGCGCAATTTGTTTTTCTCGATTATCTCAGAACTAGATCGACTGGTTCAGCCCTTTCTGTAATTCGCGATTCATTTACAAATTACGTGGATTGAGTCTTGACTATAAACGTTTCAAACCATCTCCTACTCGCCCTCCCCATCGTCCTTAACATTAAAAAGCCATCAGCCATTGCTGAATTACTGCGGAAAATACCAATGGTTGAACACTTATTTCATTTCAGGGGCTCAGAAGCTGAGTCCTGAATTTGACCTTGAAGAGTTTTTTAATCGATTTGTATCAATATCTTTTACCAATGTAATTGTTAATAAAAAGGCTTTGTACGTGTCTTCAGAACTGTTCAATGAAAATAATTTCATAGATTGGAATTGTTTATTAGTTTTGTTTTGTCCTACAGACGTTATGTGCCGGAAAATTAGTAAAAATATGGCACTAAACGTCTGTAGGACAAAATAAAGCCAAACCTATTCCAAACTATGAAATTATTTTTATTGAACAGTTCTGATGACTCGCACAAAACCTTATTTTATTACCATTTTCATTGGTAAAAGATATTGAAAGAAATTGTTTAAAGAACTCTTCAAGGCCGCGCTCACTGCTCAGGACCCTTACCTAATATCGCGAAATGTCGGTGCTACGATGGTGCCGAGTTCAAGGTCGGTGCTACTACGGGTTATTAAGACCGTCCTACTATTTCGCGATATTAGGTAAGGGTCCAGCAGTTTCAAATACAACACAGCGACATCAGACAGTAAAGAAGAGCTAATGAAACCAACCTCTTCCGCAGCTCCGTTGCATGTGATACAGCAGGAACAAATTTTCACAATGCAGAATATTGCGACTACCAGATAGAAGACAAGAGAATGGTATCCATCATATGACAGAGCTTCCGTGATAAAGAAGAACAAAGCAGCCATGGTATTCAGGAAGTAACCCACAATGAGCTGAAGAAGTTGATAGGAGTAGACATCGTTGATGAGCGCGGCTGCGTCACAGAGACCGCCATGGATCGACGCCGCCGTCCTCACATGGGAGAAGCACATGATGCCGGCGAGGTGCCCGTTGAGGAGGCGCAGACGCTGGCGGACACAGCTGACGTAGACCCAGAGGTGACATTCTCCGACAAGGATTAAGAGAACGAGCAAGTGGGCAACAAACCAACCATACAGCTTAGGTCCGGATCTCTTAAAAGGGGGGTCAAATATAATTACTGTACACTGAAGAAGTACTGCTGATATCATTCGTTTTGTGAAAGAACGTTTGTTAGATTTATGGGGTATAACAATGCCGATTTTCGCCATGGTGGAATCAATTGTATTTATGTTCATAAACCAAAGAGTTATCTGCCTTTGCCTAAACACACCACAAATAAGAAAGAGGCCTGCTGATGTAGCGAATGCCCAGAATTGAAAAATATCTGCGGCATTTTGCAGTTTTGACTTAAACACGTGGCGTGGCACGAACACCCAAGCAGTCGCAGAACAACAAACGACACCGGCGAAGACTGTCAGACTGTACGCAGCTCCGCGGTATGAGACTTGAAACTTGACGCCGTCAGCGCCTCTGGCAGCAGAGAAGCTGGAGAAACCGAGAAGCTTCGAGATGTAGAAGAACGGAATAAAACTGTCGTACACGTTCATGGTGGTTCTCTTCTTGCGATCAACTCTGCACATCACACTGGCGTTGCTAATAAACAAAACCATAATGAATGATTCAGTAAGCTAATTAGTATCAGGTTGATTGGATCAACTTTATAGGTGCATATTAAATTAGATGCGTTAAAACGACAGCATGCAATGCAAGTGTTGACATTCATTCGCAATATCGGTCAAGCATTAATATTATAGCGTTTAGCGACCGTCCTTCCTGACTGAGGCTTATTCGTGGGTTTCCTCAGTCATGATGCAATTGTTGGGAAGGTTGCGAGCGCACATTTCCCACCTTACATCCAATTCCAATTCTATATCATCATCATCATCATCATCATCATCATCATCATCATCATCATCATCATCATCATCATCATCTTGTAACCATGTAGACTGAAGCAAAATAACTATACAATTGCGTATAAAAACGGTATGAAAATTGAACCGTGTAAACAGAACAGTTCTGTTGGCACCACTAAAATATTGAGAAAAATGTCAGCCCGTATGTGTGACCGTATTTAGAATGTGTAATATCAAGTTTAAAATCACTTATTTATTTATGGGCACTCGACCAAAGTAAAAACGGTGTTTGAACGAAACGAATTGGTTTCTGGTCAGGTTCGTTGACAATCAATCCTTGTTATTATCAATGAAATAAGAAGACGCCTACTAGAATTTCATTGGATGATGCCATTGCCATCAAATCGTTCTCGGTCAATCCGTTGTTTTTTTTGGAAAACCGACTTTAGTTTTGCCAAGTGACCCCAGGCGGTTTGCCATTTTCATATCAAAACGTCCAATATCGATTGATGTAATCTAGGACAGTGGCATCAAGTGAACTGCATGTTACTGCAATTATGATCGCGTGAACTTATCACATTAATTGAAGTAATTGAAGTTTAATTGAAGTACACAAATACTCGTATGTTGACCCACGTGCGATGTAACATGCATGGATAGGATCATCAATTGAACTTCATTCTCAACACTTGCGAATTTCCATGGAGGTACATCCTTTAGATTTGTACTTCCAATGGTTAAACGCTTATTGTTGAATTACCAACGAATTTGAGCTGAGATAATAGTTAAAGGCCCGGTTAAGTTAAATTGTACTGGATTAACTAACTTTTGATTTAATGAATTTCAATAATTTTGAGGTATCTGATGGCTGACCACCAATTTAGTCCAATATTTAGTTATTCCTGCTCAGATTAACTTTGGTAATACCGGCCCTGAATAAATTTGTTTAAAAAAAACTCGTGTTTTTCTAAAAAGTTTTTAAAAAAATTTAGTTTTTTGTGATATTTTGTAGATTAGAAATGCTGGGAAGGTTGTCCACTACCGGTTAACTTTATAATTTAACAATGACCAAATATCTAGGTTGTTGATAACCGTAAGTTTTTATGAGTTGAGAATTTTTACCAACTCCAATAATAACCCGTTATGTCTGCGTCAACAACAGTGAATGAGTGAGAAAAGTGTTCAATGTTGTTGACCCTCGCTGATTGGCTGATTGCGTTCAATGGACATTGTCATTGCGTCATGCAGTGTTCGTATCTGAAGCACTCGAGATAACAAAGCAATCTGTGCACTTTGTCCACGCGCTTGATACAGCGGGAGCAGAATCATCTGTCAATCAGTTATAGTTTCGCAGAAGACGCTCGCAGTTGCGCAGGTAAGACATTACTTACTGGTTCGATAATTTGACTATTTTTTTAGCACGTTGTCCATAAGCCAAGAGAGCGTTTCAGCTGAACTGAATATGGATTAGCTAGCTAAACACTTCGAATGCTTATCGCACAAGGTCGTTCAATTTTGAGGTTCAAGCTCAATTGTTTATAATTTGATATGATATCTCATAGCTGTGATGTTAGTCATTTAGCGGCAACAGTTTGCACACAGGATGCTGTGACAATGTTGGCTCTGTATATTACGTAATCTCACCAGCTGATCAAGTCAATGTGGTCATTTGCATAGCAACGTGTCTAGTCACTACTCACTTGAGTTTAAAATATTATATGTAACAAACGAGATTTTAATGCAGTTAATTTATTTGTTAGATGGTACAACCCAAACTCCGGTACAACAATAATACTTTTAGCAATCAGTCCAAACGATCTCCTTGTCTCACTCTAGTAGTGACATTTAATTTCAATCGTAATAATAGGCTTTGATTGGAAGGGAACCTGACCAGCAGTCAGTCAAATTAGTTCAACGATTATTTTAACTATGCAAAGTGCACAGAGTACATTGACTCAGAACATTTACACCCACGGTCAGAAAAATTGCTGCTAAACTGCTAACTTGGAGTTTGATTACTGTCAATATAAAATAATTATTAAATAGGAGGTAGTTTCTTGGTTCTCATGCTGGCTTTCCATGCTCCGTTATCTTCCGTCAACGTCCGACACCGTCCGACGAAAACGACCACGTGACCAGTGTTGGGTAAGTTCCTTTTGAAAAGGAACTAGTTCCAGTTCCAAGTTCCTCGCCGAAAAAAGGAACTAGTTCCAGTTCCAGTTCCTTCAATAATGAAAGGAACTATTCCGTTCCTAGTTCCTTTATAAAAGGAACTTAGTTCCTTTTAGTTCCTTCTTAAAGAGAGGTGTAATTTTAATTGGAACATTAAACATTGCAATCTGCAAATTAAAAATTTAAAATTTAAAATCGAATCACTGTATCACAGCAGATTTGAAAAGATTATGAGAGATGTAAAGATTCGTAAAAACTAAAATTTAGTGGCGATGTGATCGTGTCCTACACAGTGATCGGAAAGGAAATGTGAGGAAGGAAACAAAGTAAAAGCTAAAAAGACGACGATCTGAAATCTGAAATCTGTGTGGCTGCGCACTGTCATTACTAGGAATGAAGTTTAATCTGAAGGGTTGGCCACACGACTACAGGTAGATAGATGTCCATTGATTGTGTATGGGTAGGCGACGACTGGTTTGAGTTATTTTTAGATGCCAAATTATAATAGCTGACTTCTGACAGAATTATCCAAATATCTGGCTTCTAGAGGAGTGCAGTTTTTCGTAGTAAAAGTACAGTCAAGTTCAAAAAAAGGAACTTAGCAAAAATCGTTACAGTTCCTCAAAAAAAGGAACTAAACCGTTCCATAGTTCCTCCCTAGAAAAAGGAACTAAGACGTTCCATAGTTCCTAAGAAAAGGAACTAGTTCCTAGGAACGGAACTATTTCGTTCCGTTCCTACCCAACACTGCACGTGACCCGTCTCGACCAATCAGAGCCATCCTCAAAAATCTCGGACGGCGAGGGATTGGTCGAGACGGGTCACGTGGTCGTTTTCGTCGGACGGTGTCGGACGTTGACGGAAGATGACGGTTCATGGAAAGCCAGCTTTATAATCAAACCCTAATAATGCTCGAATCTGTTTTTACTGTGTTGTTGGCTGGATAATCAAGCTTTGAAAAGGACTTCGAATTTTGCAAGCAATTTATGTGACCGCGGGTGTAATTAGCAGTTAAAATTCAAATCTTCTCAAAAAAGTATTTGCATTCAGATTGCAGTATTGCGCGCGCAACTGGAACGGTACCATTGCATCATTTTTTGGTTGATATTAGTTCTATTAATAGATACCGCCCAGCGCCTAGAAACAGTTATCACGTCATATCTCCAAAGTCCAAGTTATGATTCATAAGAAGATTTTCTCTATCTCACTACATGATAATATTATGACTTTTCATCATCATATATGACTTGATAACTGTTTCGATGCCTCGCTTATTATCAACGCATCGCACAGAGCGTATTCCTAGTTCCCTTGAAATGAGCATAATCTTCTTCCAGGTGATATGTCTCCGCAAAATCAACTGGACCGGTCATCAGAAGACCTGATCGACAGAACCTCGAGCCGAGACGCTCTGCCGGAATATCTCCAAACCCTTCTAGATGGCACTGAAGTCAGCATCCGCAGGGACCTCAAATATCCCTTCGAGAAACCCGATTGGCTGGACATGGATCGAGTTCGTCGTGGTCAAAAGTTCGCCATGGACCACTTATTCGGCCTGATGAATGCCAACGGGCTCTCCGTTCTTCTCGTCTCAGTCTACCAAACAATCCTCCAACCACTGATATACACCGGCAAATCAGCAACGCCGTTCACAGCATACAAGAGGTATCTGGCGACTGTCACTTATGTTCAGAATTGGTTTGAGGGAGATCTCTGGGAAGATGGAACATCGGCACATAAAAGTATGAAGGTTGTGAGAGGAATGCATGAGAGAATAAAGACTAAGCTGGACGCTGGTTCCAAGGAAGAAATTGACAAGAAGATAACACTGGCAGGGACACCGATGTGGACGACGCTACACGAAGAACTACTGGAAGACTTCAAAGAATCGTGTCCGGAATTAAAAACTCCGGTGCGAACAGAGAAATATGTTTACGTGAACCAAGCCGACTTGGTGATCACACAGTTCTCCTTCCTCGGTCTTATAGTACTCAACCCGACGATGTTCGGCATCCACAACGTCTCTGACGAGGTCCTCAACGACTTCCTCCACCTCTGGCGCGCGATCGGCTTCCTCATCGGCATCGAGGACCGCTACAACCTGTGCGACGGCGATGTGCACACGGTGCGTCAACGAGGTCGACAACTGCTCGACTTCTGGTTGAAGCCGCTGCTACGGCAAGCCTCTGAGGACTGGGTGCACATGGGAAGGTGTCTGATGACGGGGGTTGGGCATTATGCTCTGGGGACTACATACGAGACGAGTATGTTGTACCTCTGCAAGGCGTTGGGGTTGAAGATGCCGAGGTTGGAGGCGACGTTGACGTTCGGACAGAGGGTGATGTTCCGCTACACCTGCTTTCTGTACGGAGTTCTGTTTCGATGGAGGTTTGTGTGGACCGTGATGAACTGGTTGTTGAACACCGTCACTGCTAAGGGGAGGAATCCGTCGCCGGCTTTTCTCAAGGCGTATCAGAATAAAGTGTACGGTTACGAGACTGTTGTAAACAAGACAAAATACGAATAGTAGTATTGAGTACACAAGACCAAATATGCAAATCGTCAATCAAGATGCAAACTGAGACATTCAAATTGGATTAGGTACAGCGTACACGTTTTAAATTCAAAGTATTAACAATATTTCTATACCTGGCAAGTCGGTTCTTAATAGAAATTGCCCTAGTAGAGGTGGAGATTCCACCATGACCCGACTGTATTGTTGGATTTTGGTTTTGATGAATTCAATGAATCAATGAATTCTATTTCTTCATTATGTTGTTTCTATGTTTATCAATGAATATCTACTGACATTTGTTAGAGATTAACCCATGACTGTTATAAAGGATCAATGTCTGCAAGTTATGGTTTTGATATGCGTGCTTTTATATTTTGTACTGTCTTAGATTTCTGGCATATCAACCACACGCTGTTAAAACAATGAACAATCGTCGCTATCATTATCAATCTACTGATATAAATTAAAAATAATTACTGTGTCTGTTTTATCAATTATTGTCAGCCGCCATTGTCCTAAGTTTGTCTCATGCTCAAATATTTTCTTATCTCATACTTGGCTAGCATGTATCATTTTAATAAATATAACTTGTAGGGCTATAGGATGTTTCCATATCCTTTTTAGTTTTTGTTCAGACACGTCTAAAAAGATACATAAATATGTTTCATGTGTTCCTGATCTCAAAATGAAGTGTTTTATTTTGCCTGAAAATGCCCTTTTCTCAATTTTTGTTTATCAATTCAGTCATATTCTTGCATTTTATTATCTAAAGCCCCATTTACACGGTGCAATTTCTTGAACAACTTTTTTGTCACATTCCCATTTTTCATACAATTTTGTATTTACACGACGCAACTTTCTGTCCCAGAACTAAAAACATGTTCTAATTTCCATTCAAGAAGTGTGACAAAGAAGTGTGGTACAGAAGTTGTACGAGAAGTTGCACCGTGTAAATGGGGCTTTACTCCAAATTCAACTTCTAAACCAAAAACCGAATAATAATGCTGACGAATATTACAAAGCATAAAATTTCATTGGTCCATTTTCGGGACTTGATGGTCCTTTTTTAATAGTTTTAAGGTACTATTTGCCTACTTTTTGGATGTTTCAATCATAGGTCTTAAACATCCTATCCCTAAATAAAAGTAACCAAAGACTGTATTTTGTTTTAAGAGTTGCATTATATATTCGACATAAATTTTATGTATAAATTACGCCCAACTGAACACACCGGTAAAAGCAACGAAACAGAACGACAATATGAAATGTCACATTAAAAATCCCCTTCTCCGGCGCCGGCCCACATGGGCCCAGTCTTCGGGCCCGCGTCTTCTGCCAGGCCGGGAATCTCGATCATGGCGGTCAGACGCTGACGGTAAGCCTCCAGTGCCTTCTTCAAACCATCCCAACTGCAGAAGAAGAACAAACACAAATAACAAAGATACTACTTACTTCTTGAATTAAAGCATTTCAAGATTGTTTAGGTACATTAATTTGTGATAGTATTTGATGGATTTAATCGTTTACAAATGGTAGGTATGAATGATTATTGCATTAATTTATGACATGTTAGTTGCTTTAGGGCCGGTTTATTACCTCTTGCTAAAGTTAGCTACCGGATAAAGTTCTTGATAGCTTTAGCAAACGTCTTTCAACTTCTTGATAGTGTTAGCTACATGATGAAATCAATGTAAAATTAGGTGCTTGCTAACTTTATCCGTTAGCTAGCTATCAAGAACTTTAACAAGAGGTATACACAAACCGGCACTTATTCCCCTGCACAGTCCGCAATTTTATACACCTTATAAAAAACGTACCAGACCGATTAAAATTTGTATTTATTTCATATTAATACATGGCTGAATTACACGATTCAAGTTTCCTTGAATTCAACCCTTTCGAGATGGTTGAATTCAAGACTTGGATCGTCTAAATGAAAACATTGAAGCATTTAACACATTTCAAAGCCTTGAATTCAAGACATCTCTTCAACCTTTTCAATTAGAACATGCCCTATTTTCCTTTAAGTCTTTAAATACTTCAACCAATTGTTAATTTTACCGCAACTTCAATCAACAATAAACATTAAATCGTCTAAATTCTGTTTCATGTTTCCTTGAAATCAAGGGTTGAATTCAAACCCTTCAAGGAAACTTGAACCGTGTAATTCAGGCTTTACGTGTTATGGTTTTTGAAGGTCGTATACAAATTTGTATTTCCCATATGTCTATGTCACAAAAGACAGCTAAAGACAGTTTGTAGCACCACAGTTTCTCTATAGGTGAAGTTCACCGACTTGGTTCAGTAATTATTCAATTTTTTGGAATACGTAAATTGTAAATTACATTGACATGTACAACGAGTAGCTGGTGGTCTTACCGTCTGTTGAGATTGTCGAGGCGCCTCTTGACGCACGCGGGGGCGTCGCCGCGCATGAGCTGTCCGGCGAGGCAGTTGATGACGGCGATCTGGCTGCTGTCGACGTCGTCAACGAGGCGGCGGCTCTCCAGACACTTGCTGCGGGTGGCTCCAGACACGCCGTACAGCACGATCATGTGCAACTGCAATATCCACGCCTCCGCCAAGTCCACCTGACAGCAACAGAGTGTCAATAGTGATGTCGACGTCGTCAACAAGGCGGCGGCTCTCCAGACACTTGCTGCGGGTGGCTCCAGACACGCCGTACAGCACGATCATGTGCAACTGCAATATCCACGCCTCCGCCAAGTCCACCTGACAGCAACAGAGTGTCAATAGTGATGTCGACGTCGTCAACGAGGCGGCGGCTCTCCAGACACTTGCTGCGGGTGGCTCCAGACACGCCGTACAGCACGATCATGTGCAACTGCAATATCCACGCCTCCGCCAAGTCCACCTGACAGGAACATGGGAGCTTCAATGTCAAAATCCTGTCCCACGTTATGAGTGACATTTTCATTGGTGTTTAACGTCACATGTTCTAATACATCAATGTGATGCAATAAGCATCCTACAAAGTTTTATCGGCGTCGAGTGTTAACCTAGAATCACCTTTTAATAATATGACTAGATACTTTTTTTGTTTTATTGTATGAAATGAGCTGAGTCTATGTGTACCTAAGTGAATTTGTATTATCCTCTTCTATGGACGAGCTCCGGTATTGTCAAAAGCACAAAACTAAAACCAACTTAACACACAATATTTCGGTGACGTTTCAGTCCCGATCATTGAATCAGGTGCACTGACGTGAATCCACCTCGACCGCCGAACCCCAGATAAAAACAGCTGATGTAAACAAACCAACCGCCAGCTCAATCACAACACAGATAGCAGCTAACCGGCTTATACCGACACAGCGACATAATAGAGAATAAATAATTAAAAATAAAATAACTGCTAATGTTGACGGATGATTGATAATGGTGATGAAGATTATGTAAGGATGGACGTTGAAGGAGACGGCTGTGGCCTATTCGTAGGGTAGCGTTTGCTTCTCAACCAGATAAACGTCACTCAGTCAACATGGGGGGCATTCGAGTGAGCGCAAGTGCAAAGCGTGTGGTACTGCCCGAGGATTGTTATTTTCGTTTTGATGTCTTCAATGATCGGTGAGTACGTTTGAAATATTTGATTTATTAGCAAAATAGAAACCATAATGATGCTCAATTTAAAATTATGTTCATAACTATACGTCACGAAGAGAAGGCCCTTATTATGGTCCTGATTTAGGAGCAGTAGCCTTATTTTAAAATGTATTCTCTTTAGGGACGTTTTCAAATTTCAATATTCTGTCATTTTATCTCTTGCGGTTTAGGGAGCATTTTAAAGTCCAATATTCAGAACTCATTGTACCTATGTCTGAGGCAAACGGAAGCGAACGGGAATCGCACGGTTCGTCAGAGCGTTTTTGAAATTTTGTGTTCCCACTAAATAATTCGAAAAAATCAGATAGAAACGACCCATTACAGCATAATAGACTAAATAATGCCGCACACTGGAGTACTTTATGACCTCTAAAGCTGCCTTTCCATGCTCCGTCATCTTCCGTCAACGTCCGACACCGTCCGATTAAAACGACCACGTGACCCGTCTCGACCAATCACAGCCATTCCCAAAAATCTCGGTCGGCGACTGATTGGTCGAGACGGGTCACGTGGTCGTTTTTATCGGACGGTGTCGGACGTTGACGGAAGATGACGGAGCATGGAAAGGCAGCTTGATGCGACCTCAAAGTGTTATACGATTTTTGAGGTAAAATAATCGTATTTAACACTTTGAGGTCGCACCAGAGGTCATAAAGTACTCCAGTGTGTGGCATTTTTTAGTCTATTGGGCTGTTATGGGTCGTTATTATCTGATTTTTTATAATTATTTAGTGGGAAGACAAAATGTCAAAAAAACGCTCTGACGAACCGTGCGATTCCCGTTCGCTTCCGTTTGCCTCTTATGGGCAAAAAGTGAGTTCACATAATTAATAATTTTATTTAATCTTTGGTATGAATTACAACATCCTCATTCCTGACGAAACTCAATCCCCTTAACGATGGTATATTGTAAAAAAAGCTCTTAACATATTTACCAACCTAGTACAGAGGTATGTAGGTAGGTACTACCTACCTAAATTTTGTGTATATTTTACAGCCAAATTTGTATACTATCTACTGAATAATAATACCTTTTTAATGAAATCGGCCACGTCCCCATTCCGTTCCTCATTGCCGATGGTTGCCAACTCCTTGACAATGGCCTCATTGGTCAGAACAACCTTCTTGGCCTGGCTGCCGGGCTTCATCCTGTTGCTCTCATTTCGCTCAGCAAGTTGCTTCAGAATCACCTTCTGCTGAGCAGCTACATCCTCCTCCAACCATCCTCGGCTCTTGCTCGCCTTCTCAGGCTCGATATCCATCTCATGGTAAGCAATTCCCATTCTCTCAGCGTTTTGATAGCCAATTAGTTCTTCCTGAAGACGTACTTGATGCGCCAATACTTTCTCTTCACACATTTTTGAGTGAGAAATTTCGTCAGCCGTGAGGCGATCTTGGAAATCTCTCAATTTCTTTGTCATTACTTCTTTGACTTGTGGCGCCGAACCAGAATAGATCTTTTCCAAGCTTTTCTGGTAAGCGGCCACCTCTTTGTTCAACCGATTTTTGTACGTCTCTTTGCGAGCTGCAATATTTTCTTTGAACTTGATGAGTTCAGCGCCTAAAATTTCTTGTTTCTCTGACAATTTATGATTAACCTCATCTCGGTGTGTTGTCATGGACATGTTCTGATGGCCGACCGAGTAATTTGCATTGCTGTCAAAAGACGTTCCTTGCAACTTATGCATTTTGAGTACCTAGCGTTTTATACAACAAACAACACAATTACTGCACAAAATGAAAATATAGCTAGTTTTAATGTTTTGTAGTTGTACTGAAACTACAAAACAACGTGAAGTTATGTGTAGACTAGTTTGCAGATCGGCAGAGGTCAAACAATCCACTACGAAGCAAGTAGATTGAAATTGTTTTCATATTCACTGCCTGTTTGAACGCTGTAGTAAAGCTGTATTTCCACGGCCTTCCAAATTTTCTCATATGAAATGTCACAGTTTTTAGTTTGAAAGTCTGAACGAAATAAATAGGTATCGACAACACATTTTGTAGTAAATACAATACGTTCGCAATTCGCATTTGTATTGCAGTCGCAATGTCGCAGTAAATATAAGTAATTCTATTACATCTGAAGGTACTACTACAAAGCGAATGGAAAAGATTCCTATCTCCTACTACCAACTATTTTTTCAAAAATACTTCAACCCATTGGTGCGGCTACGCGCTATGTCATTGTTAAAATGTTCCAATGTTCAACAACAAACAGCTGTAGCTTAACCACTGTTCCATTGTTGACATGTCAACAATGGTATTCATGTAAGGAGAGAGAAGCAATATAATCATGGTTTTCTGGAAATTTCTACAAATTTGCAAAGAATTTCGAATTTCTAGAAGTCCGTTTCACCATGGCAACACAATTTTACATGTAAAACTGCACTTTTCAGATGGAAAATTGTAAAAATAAAGCAGTAAAACCCTCATAGCTATAGTCCACGAACGTATACATTTAAAAATGTTATAATATATATTGCATCTGATACACGCCATTATTTTTTCAAAAAATTCTATATCTACGTGGGAAAGCAGCCAAATACACTTTAAAAAAATATCAGCATGACTTTTTAGTTTTTCCGTATGGTCGCAATGTTAAACTGAGAAAAAAAAATGTAACTTTGAAGCCATATATCTCGAAAATTAAATCACGTTGACCACTTTTTCTCGCCATATCATGATGCAGAACATAGAAATTTATTTATATGCGAAATTTGAACGATTTCTATAGATAAGTTGAATACGGAGATCCCTCTTTTGTTGAAAAGTCCTATTCCTCTTGCATGGCCGCTAATCAAGAAATAACCTCCAGTCCTCCACTACACACACACACTCTTCAATATTGATTTTACCGTTGTATTAGAGCAAAGCTCAGAGGCACAAAATGGTAATTTTAAGATAAGCATAGTAAATATCGTAAATTCGTAAATTTACCCACAATTCACAAAACTACATACAATTGTATTTGTATTTCTTTGTAAATTGAAAACCCTTCTCGGGGTTGACTCATATCACAGTCTTGCGATGCCCTCGGGTCTTCGGTTTGTCATGCCCCGCCGGACGAGTCTCGAACCCGGAACTCCTGTGCAAATTCATAGTGGGACCATAGAGGTACATTACACTTTATAATGACGTATCTCATATCTCAATGGTGGGACCACGGAATACAGTGAATATGAGAACGGTTTCTTTGAGTAACATCGAAACATATTATGATGCACATATTCTTTTGAGATATCTGTCAGAGCGTGTGACACTTTAATCTGCATGTGAAGTTGGTTCCTACGCACAGAGTTGAAGTACTCTTGAAGTAGGTACCCTAAAATGTACTATATTTATAAATGTAAGTTTCAAAAATTGTACTAGATTTTTTAAACAATAAAATATGGGACATACTCTTTACAATATTTACAATGGTTTCGCTGCAGTGTGATCCAAGTTTACTTGGCTCGATTTCAACAAAAAGATAAATTAATCTGTTGAAAATCGTTAAGAAATTGATAAATTTTTGATCAAATTTAAGTTGGATTAGTACTAGTTGAGTCGAGAGGTAGTAAAAAACGTGAGCATTGACTAATTGACGAATCATTTGGAAATATC
The DNA here is from genome assembly GCA_934045905.1 of Leuctra nigra. Lineage (NCBI taxonomy): Eukaryota > Metazoa > Arthropoda > Insecta > Plecoptera > Leuctridae > Leuctra > Leuctra nigra. Next base: position 34,081,465 of record OW203766.1, read on the forward strand.
AACCCCGATCGAAACACTCCGTCTAAAAATACCAGCCACGGCTCCAATAAAAATCATGAAATAGACAACATCATAAATTATCTATAGTTAGCTCTGCTTTTCAAAAATTTTCATATGCAGTACCGTGATCCAAGTATCATTATGGTTATGATCCATTGTTGAAAAACCAGAATAGATACTTAGATCACGGTACTGCATATGAAATTTTTTGAAAAGCAGAGCTAACTAGATAATTTATGATGTTGTCTATTAATAAAATGAACGAATAATAGAATGCTTGCTCTTCATGATTAGACCAATTCAGAAAATATCTAAGTGGCTCTGGTTTCTAGATAAATTCACATGCAGTTTGGTTTTCCATATATCTATTGGTGTTTTACAACAATGGGTTACAAGAAGAATACACACTTGGAAAATCATACTGCATGTGAAATTCATTTGAATCCAGAGCCATCCAGATAATTTCTGAATTGGTCTAACGAACGAGGCCAAAAAGTGAAGTAGTAGTAGAGTAGTAATTTGAGATTGCATAATGTATGCTGCTGCAGGTACCTTATTAGATATTAGTTATTATACCTATGGTTGGTTAGGTATCAATTGAGGGCAACTTGATAACATAGTTCATAAAGATAAGAAATACCAGGAATTCATTACTTCTAAACATTCAACCTACATTGGATTGATTAAAAAAGAACATGTGAGATGCAATCAATTTAATTATTTATTCGTAATTCTCAAACAACAGTGTAAACTCAATGCACCAGCAATGCACACCTGCCCCATAACAATTATTACACACAATAATCGAGTTGATTGCTGGGATGAATGCACAACAAACAGTTTCCTAAATAGGTTTTCTTCTTGGCTTGTGGGCAAACCAAGTTCTAAAAAGGAACAATTTTATAAGACATTGACAAACCCGTTTAAATGCAGTTCAGCGATAGACCGTTAAAAATGAAGTGCACTGGAAAGTAGGCAATGCACCGATAATGCATCTTAGCATCGCTAAAATCTTTAAAAAAAATGTGTGTGAAGAATCACTGAGTATTTTGTTTGCAGCAGACATAATGTTAGGTACCTATTCTAAGAGTTCAGCGAACCTTCAATTTTGAAGTGAAGCCGTATACACACAAACAAATTAAAACGTTATTTGAACAAAATTGATTGGCATGATTGTCAGGCTCCTTGACAATCAATCTTTGTTATAATCAATGAAAACAGAGCTCATCTACTAGAGTTAGATGAAGAGTTACCACAGACTTCATGGGACGATTCTATAAGATCTTTAGCAGACAATCCTCGTTGTTTAAGTATTATTTGTCCGAGTGTACATCTAGATTTCCGAACTAGAACCGAACCCTTAGAAACTGTTGATTTCTATTCAAATAATGCTTTTTGTACGTGGATGCAAATTTAACAATAAAGCAAAGGAATATTGCAAAGGACTCTGTGAACATCACAAACCTACTTCGCATGCGCGGAAACCATAAAATGGACGTGCATTTGGGGCGTGACTATCTTGCAGTCTTCAGCTCCAGAGCTGAATGCTCGCTTCTCATTGGCTGAGGAGCGTCATTCAAAAGGAAATTAACCATTATCTCATTAATTGACGTGAAAATGTCCCGATATTATATTTTATTCGTAATTATTGGATTTGTTTACACCTAAGAACAAGTTGTTCAAATAGTTTTCATTTATTCAATGTCGTACATACTTGAATTTATACCTAATCATATGAGAAGTATACAGACTACGCGTAGAGACTGCAGGTTGGATTGAACCAGGCACCCGATAGGCAATGCGCGCCGATATTTCTCCCGCCAGAGTGCTCTGATAGTTTATGATGTTGTCTATAGGATCACTTCCTGACCGAGTATAGTCTAAGCCGAGGGTACAATATTTGGTACAATCCAGACAGCGTACCTTCTACGCTGCTGGTCAGTTATGACTGACAGTTAGGCCAATATGACTGTTCTGTTAGGCCGAGAAAGACTACATTGCAATGTGTGAGCGCAATGTAGTCTTTCTCGGCCTAACAGAACAAGTGACGAGTGGCTGCGTCTGGTGCACTGCGTAAGTACTTTGTACAGACTGTAAGGTTCTTGGGTTCTAACGTCAGGTTACATGAACAACCAACAGTAAATCATTATCACAATTGGCGCGAAATTCGAAAAAGGTTCCAAAACCCGAGATGCGGATTGAAAACCCTCCCGTCCGCAATTTACTCAAACCTGAGTGTTGTATTGAAATCGATATCACTAAGAGCACACATCACAGCAACTGACACTTCCTCTTCTGCTTCTTCTTGAGAGCCTCTCTTCCAGCCGTCTCAAACACATCTCTCACACCAACATTGTTCTTCGCCGAACATTCCAAATACCCGACAGCCTTGATCCTCGACGCCAACGCTTTCCCCTGCTCCGTCTTGATGCATTTGCTCCCCTTGTCGTCGCCCACCCTCAAGTCCTTCTTATTCCCAACCAACAACACGGGCACTCCGGGACATGCGGTCCGAATCTCCTTCACCCAAGTGCTCTCCACATTCAAGAACGAACTCAGTTCATTCAAGGCGAAACACAGAACGAAAACGTCCGTCAGTGGATAAACAAGCGGCCGAAGTCGATCGTAACTTTCTTGTCCAGCCGTGTCCCAGAGCTGTAGGTCGACCTCGAGATCGTCGATATATATCGTCTTCATCTCGTTCTCGAACACGGTCGCGAGCACGTGGGCGGAGAATCGATTGTCGCGGAACACGGACAGCAGACATGTTTTACCTGTGAAACTGTCACCAACGACCATAACCTTAATCTTCACTCTTGCCATCCTCGCCAACACTCGTCCCTGAAGTGAACCACGAACAAATGTTCTGCCACTGATATGTTGTAGATCAACCAGACTCGAACCGATTCCAAGAAGAGAGTGGCAGTTCTTGTTATTCCCTGAGTCGAGATAGCGATGTGAAGTGACTTTGGCTTCTGCTGACGCCCAGTTGTCTACTGATGAGAGTCATGCTCTTATCTTAACTCTTATCTTGGAGTTGAAATATGACTGTTTGAATTGAGGAAGGCTTGGAAATAGATAAGCAATGAGCATTCGGTGTAGTTAATTGAAAATTAGTGCAGCTTGCGTATGATTCTATGCAAACTGACTAATTAAATTACATTCGCCAATATGAGCCATAATCAGTGGCGTAACTATAACCCCATACAAAAATACTCCGTGTAAAAATACCAGCCAAGTCTCAACAAATAAAAAATATGAAATCTAAAAATTCTGCACTGAAAAGTAGTGATATCAAAAAATGAGCCAAGTCAAAACTTTATTTGAAACATCAAAAAATACTTGGCGCATCGTTTTTTAGGGCATATTTTAGGGGTATATTATATGTATAGATGTATATTTGATGTAATTTTATATCTGGCATATACTTCAAACTATTTATATACACGATGCGCCAAGTATTTTTTGATTTTCAAATAAAGTTTTGACTTGGCTCATTTTTTGATATCACTACTTTTCAGTGCAGAATTTTTAGATTTAATATTTTTTATTTGTTGAGACTTGACTGGTATTTTTACACGGAGTGTTCTTTTATAGGGATATCACTCCTTTTTTTAGTTTATTCTTAAAACTTGTGACGTCATGTCGAATGAACAATTACTATATGCTTAAAAAAAATCGCCATTTACAATGGTTACTATTAATGAAAATCTCCGTATGTTACTATATATTTGCTTTAAATGATCTCTCATAAAGAAAAGCAAAGGTTTCATTTCAATCGGTCAACCCAGTTCCGAGATATGGCAAAATGGCAGTTGAACTTACTGCACAGCCACATAGAATTTATATCTCCGAATAATGTGTATAATTTTAAGCTTTCTGAATATGTATTCATTGTAAAGAGAGGGGATAATAATAATTTTTAAATTTGGATGACGTCATTTCCGGTCTCATAATAGGAAAATTCTAGTTTGACTGATCTTATTCCATAGAGATGGCATTCCGAATCGTTTGGCGCTAGTTTCGTACCGATCAGTCTACCAGTTTTCGAGATATGATGTCACTTCCGGTTTCAAAATGGCGGCTTCCGTTTGGTTTTATAACAAGTAAAATGAGATATCAAAAGTACATACGTTATATAAATATCAAAATAATCCGATCAACTTTTGTTGGCGAAATGCCAATGGACGTACAAATTGCATGACGTCATTTCCGGTTTCGTTTACATAGTTTTTAGTATTTTGCTACTGTTAATCCATACAGTTGACCGTCTCAATCGTTTGGCGCTATTTTCGTTTCAATCAGCTCAGCCGCTGTCGAGATATGTGTCACTTCTTGTTTCAAAACGGCGGCACAAAAAAAGTCAAGGGGGGGAGGGCAAATCAAAAAGTGCACACGTGGTAAAAATTTGAGATCAATCGGTTCAGCCGTTTAGGCTGTGTTTACCGGATTCTAGCTCCATCCTACGGAGATTATTACTGAAACGCCCTAAAACACGATTTTCACGGTCCTCTAGCTCGCAAGCGGCGTAACCTATTGTTCCCAAATTTGGAACATGTTGTAGGGTGGGCCATAGCTCGAAATGAAGATATTTCGCAACAATGTGAGATTTCCCAATTTTAAGATCCAGTAGGTCGAAAATGCCACTTTGTTGCTTACAGTTAAAAGTGGGTTGCTCCAGCCTTTTTAAATGAGAGTGTGCGCGCCGTGGAGGCGAGATATCTTAAATGGATAATGGAAATGGATATATCTAAACAGTAAGTACAACTTCTTATGCCTGTCAAAAATGTTTCGCGTGTTGTTGTTTTGATGGACCTTGGTTTTGACCTGTCTCGATGCTAGCGCCACGCAAGCGGGGGAAAGTTTGGCTAGTGCCCTGTCCTCCTAATACACACTCACAAGAGACACAAGGAAAGCTTCAATTTGGGATTTGGCAAAGTAGGACCTTCTGCCACAAAAGACTTCCGATCGGATTGGACTTCCGATCGTCAGCAGCGTATCTACTATAAGATCTACTATTCTTGAAACGTCCATGCTTACTTATTCTTCATCGTCCGCATCTGTCACAGGATGGAAATTATTTTCGGGCCCCCTTGGTCCCCCAGTTACGCCACTGGCCATAATTGAGTATACATGAAATACATCAGAGATTACGTGTAGGTATTGTGACGGGAAGCGTCGTAAATGGAGTCATTTTTCAGCCAAGGAGTAAGGCGAGGCCATTCATGACGCCGATCTCGCTCAGCTGACATGTTGCAGTCTTTGCTCAATTGATTAATGACATGCCATTGCCTTCCCTGTTAATTTTCTCTCAGTTGATGCGAAATTAATATGCAGACATTCGTAGTTAAAACCTTCCTCGGTCCTCGGTCTTGCTCTAAATACCGTGTAACATTTACTATCGGCTGCAATGTAGTTCACGATACGCGAACTACGCGAGGACTTACTCATCTCTAGAATTTTATAGAAATTACAAGTTCAAAAAACGTTACACACATTTAAAATCCTGTAGCAACTCCAGGCCAACAATCAGTAGGTCATCAGAGGATGTCGTACATCAGAGTCGTACATGAAACAGATCATGTATGTTCCTGTAGATGCACAGGAATTCGAATTCGTTCAAATCTATCTACGCAAAAAAATAGATCTTCAATAGCCTACAGCCTAAAAATGACAAGATCCATAACATGGGGGAAACAATTGCGCATTGAACGCGCAATTCTTTCAGGGATTGGGTTTTGCATGTAAAGTACAGCAACTTTGAAGGTAAGTAACTTTTAGGTAACGTTTCAGTACTGTTCACAAACAGTAAGTACACAAATTGAGGTTAAGGTGGTTCTACGTGGGATGTCAAAAATAATACTCTTGCAACTCGTGCAAGGGGAACTCACACCCGGTGGCATGACACGGTCAACCCAGTGCGTAACAGATATATATTGATTATATTCATTGATTGAATATATTGATTATATATACATTAATTTTTTAATGTAATTAAAAAATTATCGTAATTAATTAAAAAAAAAGCAAAAGCACAGCGCAATGACATATCCCAATATCACCATTACTATTATTAGATAGGATTGTACACATATTAGAAATCATACCAAAATGTGCAAGATTCAAAAACATTACTACGTATGACACGATAACTACGTACGATATCAAGAGCGACTGTGTAATGAACGGAACGAAAATTTCGTTCAGAATGAAGTGTACTATTGCACAGTGCAATGTACAGCATGTAACGCTGTACACATTGCACAGCACTTACAGTACAGTACACACATGTAATGCCACAAAATAGGCTGGAAATAGGCTTCCAATAGACTGGAAGATCCAGTAGGCTCCCCACCCTCCACCGGCCCTTGATGCCTTGGATCAAGAATCAGCTTCTGTAGATGTCGCCCAAGACATATGAAGGAAGACGGCCATGCAGGACGAGCTTCATGCTGACGCAGGACTCAGTTCAAAAGCAGAGCAATATCATGACAATGCGCTGCTAATTAAACCAAAGATCTCCGCCAACATGCATGTGTTTCGACGAATATCTACACTTGTATGATTCACAAGTTTATCTCCATGTAGATTCCATACATGGCACACCCGACATGACACGACTTCCAGGTGCTGCACGACTATATGACGTTGCCGCGTCCACTCCAAGTCGTATGTGATACATGTTCAAATCACTGTCTCACAAAACCCTTGAAGTAGACGCAGCAACCCCGTCCAGGGTCCGCCATGCACTTTCGAACACGACGCAGGACAGGAAGTACACGACGACAACCTGCAGCCGTGTTGTGACGTCATTCCCACGGGTCGTGTCACGTCTGACGACATCTACGAGGAACTCAAACCCGGTCATTGGTCATTCAACCAAGAATGAGCCCTCGGAGATGTCGCCAAGTCATTGAAGTAAGACGAACCATGCTGACGGAGGCCTCAGTTTAAACGCAGGGCAATTTCATAACAATGCTCTGCTATTTAAACCAAAGAGCACCGCCAGCACCGCTGTAGCACCCTTGAGTATGGACCCCTGCAGCACTACCGACGCAATCCGCCACATCGCTCCAGCATGTCTCTTACATGCCTCTCACATGTCGCTTCCATTCAACCCAGTGCCTGCCCCGTACTACAATATCAAATGCAATGCAGTAACAGAGAAAGTACCGGGCCGAAGTGAAGCAACAAGAGACGTTTTAATGCAAGCACCGTCGCAAAGTAATTAAATTGTAAGTTTATCCCCATGTACTTTCCGTACTACAATTTTAAATCAATGTAGGAACAGGAAATACAAGAGGACAACCTTCCAATCCCACACCAGTTGACACAGCTGACTGCCGCATGCAACCACATACAATCAGTGTGCCCCCATGTATTTCCCGTACTACAATATCATAACCATGTAGAACAAGGCAGTACAAGGGAACACACTGACTGAGCCTTCAGAAGCCGCTCTCGATAGCCGTGATGAGGCAACTTGTCCCAACGTACTCCCCGTACTACAAATCAATGACAATGTAGCAACAAGGACTACGAAGGAAGAAGCCACCTCCTTGGCATACATCTGACGTCATTAGTGACATGGGAGCCGCTCTCGATAGCCATGATGAGGCAACTCATCCCAACGTACTCCCCGTACTACAAATCAATGACAATGTAGCAACAAGGACTACGAAGGAAGAAGCGACCTCCTTGGCATACGTCTGACGTCATGGGTGACATGGGAGCCGCTCTCGATAGCCGTGATGAGGAAACTTACCCCAACGTACTCCCCGTACTACAAATCAATGACAATGTAGCAACAAGGACTACGAAGGAAGAAGCGACCTCCTTGGCGCCCGCCTGACGTCATTGGTGACAGTATCGCTTACGTCCAACCCACACTCGGTGACCTTCATTAGTCACGGCCAACCAAGTGCGGGGTGTCACAAGAAACACTGCATCTCGGTACGCAGTCCCTGATGAACCCGGTCACGTGGGAACATCACAGACGAGGAACTCACACCCGGTGACCAATCATGACACGGTCAGCCCAGGAGGGAGCCCCTGTCTGTAATGAGAGTATTCACTGCTGCGTCTGTTAACTCATGGTCGGTACCAAAGAGTACAAATCTAGTCACGATAGAAGTGATACGTGAATCTACATTCGCACCCCCTAGTCCAGCAACCAGGAACAAGTGAAGTGTAGAATTCACAGGAACATTGCGCTGCCGTGTCAATAGTGCGTCATCTGACATCTCCAGTATTACGATTTAAACAACATAATAACTGGAGATAAAAGATGACTTTCTACTGAAGCTTCCTCCACAGCGAGGTCCGCTCGTCTCGAAGACCGCTGAGAGACTGTGCTGAGGTGCAGCCCGGCGCTGTTATTTATAGTCACAAGCGCACCTGCTCATGAACCCGGCGCTGTGATTGGCTGAGACCCCTCTTGCGATGAGCGCTAGCTCTGATCGGTCCTCGAGTACTGGTGTCAAAGCAATATTATACTCCTCTGTTACAGACTTTGTTTAATATCAAAATACAATATTCCAAGGATTATTAATTAACGATATATCCAATAGAGCCCTTATCCAAGATCCGAACAGCAAATACAATAGGAAAGTGAAGTGAAGTTTAGATTATAGGATAATAAATATTTTATGAAAGTTGAGATGTTGTTGAAGACAGATGTGGTATTATTTTTGCTGTGTGATGAATAGTTTTCAAGGGACGAATTTACAAAGTTTGGTAGATTGTAGCTGTCTATGAAACACAGTTTGACGTCACACGCCGAGTCGGGCCGTATAGATAATGTTAGCCAGAGCCGGTTCTATGCATCCCGTAACACAGGGAACACGGCGTGTGACGTACAGCTTGTTTTTTGCAGAGGAGTGAAATGCCGGCCCTAAACCATCTAAATACCTGGAATCACTACTTTAAAACTCCATTGTCTTTTACACACCACGGCAATAAATAAGTAACAAAGGTTTTGATGCTAAAATATTTACAGAGAATTGCTTTATCTTCGCTTGATGTTTATTGACATATTTTGTTATGAATACTCCTCAATTACTTTCATCGTCTGAATTTCATTCCAATAAAAATAAACAAAACAGTGGGTCTTTTCTATTGACGGTGATTTCTCACGGTTGAGAAACGAAACCGTATATACTGAGGCTATATTATACAGTTCACAGATTTTCTTCGATCAAGCTGAAATTTTGCACACATGTACGGACCATATCAGGACGCTGCTGACCCTATTTTTTTTTAAAATCCGCTGATTTAAAAAATAATATATATATTTTTAGATTGGTTGCTTTTAGCTGGTCCGATCAATTTATCATGTTGCATAGTCATTTCAACAAACAAATTGTCCCCAATCTTACAAAGTTTGAGCCAAATCGTCCCATTGGTTAAATTTTAAAACCATCTTTCCTGTGATTTTTAAAATTTAATCTAGAACCGTTTGACCGATTGGGACCAGCATTTTAGTTATTTTTGCCAATTTTCAGACTAATCTGTCTTTGCTATTTTAAGGACATTTTGTTCTATATAATCTTGAAATTTTTGCAAATTTATGCAAGGAACTCTAATTATTTTATCAGTGCCATCTTGATGGTTCGTTCCAAGGCCTGTAGAGCAGAGACTTACAAACGCTTTACTTTACTTATCAAATCGCATGGAGTACGAAGGCTCGGTCCCCAACGCGTTACACAGAGCGTTTTCCAAGTTATGAAAATCTCCAAGAACGGCTATGTTTGTCCCGATGACCCTGAATGAAGTTGACCAGTCTTACGATTCCGGTTTAAATATATAAAAAAAAAATGATTCTGTTTAAAAACTATACACGAGACCGCATTGATTACATAAGAGTGTGTGCAAATTTTTAGATCGATTAGTTGAACAGTTTTATCTAGGCAGTCTGGGCAAAATCACATAAAAATAAAACAGAGAAAGTGCCATAAGAAACCAAAATGATTGGTTTGTTATATTTTTTATTGAGGTTTTGCTGGGTTTTGTTATCGACTTCATATTAGGCTAGTAAGTATAAATCTGCAAACCAAGAATACTTATAGCTTATCAATGCGTTTACTATTTCTTGTATTGCTGCAGCTGCTGGGATTTTCTTGGATTGGGTTTTTAATCATATTTTTCAACGTAAAAATCAAACTCCCCTTACATGGATGAAGGATGGAAAAGCCATTGAAATTACCCCGGACTTTTGCCCGGCACCCCCCCCCCCCCCCTCCCCCCCCAGTTCCGTGCACAGCTGGCCTTTGTACAGGTTTTCACAGGAATCTCCCAGCTGCCGGGCTAACGAGTTTTCAGGGGGAACTCCACGTCAATGTTGACGGCTGTTGTTTGCTTTCCTGGATGATTTATACAATCAGGAATAGGAATGAATTTGGTTTAAATATTCAAGTGTATTGCAAATGTATTCTCAAAATACAAAATATCTTATATTAATAAATGTATGTAAAATTCATGAAATTCATGACACACGAATGGCCAATCTTTCAATAGGTACGCTGCTAAATTTCCGTTGATTAGAACTATATTGCCATGGCAACAACCAATGACATTCATTCAATTATAACTAAGTATGTGTTAACGTATTTAACAGATTGAAAGACCGGCCCATTACAAAAGCAGTATTTGAAACTTAGAATAATAATTTAGAATAATTATATTCAAAAATATTTAGTATATTTTTTTATTTTTAAAGAAATCAATTAATTTTTTAAAATCTAAATAATAAAACCATCTATAAAAGGTTTCGAGGTTCATAAAACCTCTAAAATGTAATTGAAATAAATAATATGATATTGGAAATAGTATTCTAGTGTCTAATTTAATTCTAATATGTTTCTAATTCGAGTATTAGTATAATATGGTTATAATATACTTACGAGTATAATAGATCGCAAGATTTAAAATGCAATCGTCACGAAGAAAACCTATGCGAAACACGCAATTTCTTTGTTTCAATGAGAAAGTAAGTACATCCCTTTACGTGATTGTTACATTACACAGGATAATGGTTATGTTTAGAGAAGCTCATGAGATTTTGAATGGAAATATCACAGTTTTTTTTCAGAATATTTAATTTTAAAATATCCATCATGCATTCAGATGACTAATTTTCATATAAAATATTCAAATTAATGACACGATGCATTGATGAAAGACAACTGTCGTGATAGGGCACTATTATTCATCAATCAGACTGCAATTGAATTTCCATTATTTTCCACTATAAAACCGATGTTTCTAATACGTTTCCAGTGCAGTAGTTCAAGTCCAGCAAAACATAGATTGCAGAAAAGTATGTCTATTCGATTTATCCGGGTTAAACCAGGTCGATTTGACAACACAGGATCAAAAGAAGATGTTTTTAATCTCGACGAAGACGACTCCAGAGCTGGAACTGACGAGCAGTCCGGCTTCCTGGCGATGTTCCGACACAAGGACGTGTCCGCCAGCGCGCTGCCGTTGTTTTACGTGATGAAGACGTTGGGCCTCTTGAGCATGACGGCGACCAACACCGGCAGACGCGTCCAGTTCCAGGTGTCTCGTGTCGGAGCCATCTACAGCGCGGCAGTCGCCATTGGGCTTTTGACTCTAGTTGCCATCTACTGGTTGCACACCTCCGTTACCACTGCTCATCCTACACTCAAAAGGCTTGCAACTATCTGTCAGATTTTTTTACCTGGTATTTCGGCTGCAGTTTCCATTTTCAGTGGACTGAGACAAGGACAGATTTTGTCTTGGTTCGAGCAAATGCACGGAATCGACTTGTCTTTGAAAACATTAGGGATTCAAGCTCCACACAAGAAAAACTTCATAGTTCTTCTTATTACAACTTTCATCCAAATTCTTATCTTCTTGACCTTTCTCTTGTACACTTTCTCCAACATCGGTCCAGCTGTAAATCAATGGAGCGATTTCATTTTCTACATTTTGTATTACCTCCCCTGCTTCTTGAACACGAACTACATCGTCTGCGTCATCGTCGGCCTCCTGGCCGTGCGTCAACGACTGCGCCTCATCAACGCGCACCTCAAGGAGGCGAGTCAAGGTCATGTCGTCGTGCCGCTGGTGAAGAGGGCGTCGGCGATCCACGCGGCGCTCTGTGAAGTCGGACAACATGGAAGTCGCCACTTCTCATTGCCACTGTTGGTCACGATTGTCGTGTACTTCTTGGACCTGTTGCTCTCCATGTTCGTCATCTACTTGAATCTGACTGCAAATATGCCTTTCAGTAAACAGATTGTGTCTGTTGGGTTGGTTGCTTGGTTGCTGATGTCCATTCTCATAGTCTGCTATACATGCCAGAACACGGCTGATGAAGTAAATATGTGTATTTCTTATTTAAATACTGTGATCGCAGTTCATATAATGCGATTATTACATAATGTATTCTGTAACACGTCTGTATTTAAGGGTTCAGTATATTTAGGTTCAGTATATTTGACAACTTGTAATTGTATTAATATAATTGTTATAATATAATTTGTTGTATGAATTTGAGATGACGTGTCTAATCATTTGAACATTTCAGTCGCAGGCAACCGGACGAATTGTTCACACGAATTTCAGACAAGTGATCGACAAGGAGGTAAAAGATGAGGTACAGTATTTCTCCGTTTCACTTTCTAAACGCAATCTCACGAACCCCGTTTCTCCTGATCCGAAGTTTTCTCCTGATATGCATTCTAAAACGAAAATGAATGAAAGAACATTCTAGAAAAACTTTGTATAATTCGTTTTCTTTGACAGTTGTTGAGTTTCTCCAACCAACTTCTTCATCAACGCGTCAGCGTCACTGCTGGTGGTTTCTTCAACGTGGACCTTGATCTGGCTTATTCAGTGAGTATTTTACAGAGCAGATCGAAGTTTATGACCACTTTGAGTGAAGACAATTCAGACTGATTCTGACTAAAAGAGAAATCTGTGGAGAATCCTCCTCAATATGATGCTAAATGAAGATTTATTATCGGTATTTTCAAAAATATTACTTTTGTTCGTTCCTCAGATGGTTGGAGCCTGGAGCACTTACCTGATCATCCTGACAGGATTCGCAAACGCAACCACTTAAACAAACAACTGCGATAATTTAGGAGTCGGGGGTAATTAATGAATGTGTAGTAAGTAGGTAATAGTGTGTTGTAATTACATGAAGAAGCTTGTCTGTTCACACTGCAAGTTCAATCATGATCGAGAATCAGTGTGAACACAACGAGGTAATTAACTCTATACCTCAGAGAAAGAAGGGTGAAAGTCCATTTCAATGAGAATACTTCGGTATAACTGCATTTGTTGACATCAGTCAAATGGCGATTGATAGAGCTTGATTGCATCATTCCAAAAGTGTGCAACGCAAAATAGAAAATGGACTTCCGCCCTTCTATCTCTGAGCAACAGAACAGAAGTATCAGGGCTGAATTGAAATCATGTTCAAAATGGTTATGATAATAACCTATTTGCAGGGATGGGCAAGATACTTAAAAAAAGTATCTTCGATACAAGATACAAGATACTCGATTATTTGCTCTCAAGATACAAGATACAAGATACTTTCATGTAAGAGTATCTTAAGATACAAGATACTATAGTATCTTGAAGATACTTAAGATACAAGATACTTCAAAACAAAAGGAGAATTAAGATTCGGGAAAAAATATGAGTCAATTCAGAATTTTTTAAACTCTTTAGGTGATAACATAGTCATACCAATTATTTATTTTTAATTACCAAAGAAACAAATACAAATTAAAGAATTTCTTCAGAAAGTCCATAGGAAGTTAGATTGAGATCTCATGCTTGCCCAGACACCTAATGTGCCATTCTGAGAAAATCGTCTATAATGGAGTTTCAGGTATTTGTTTGCAAAAATATTGGGAATATTTTGACCATTTTTAGTTTAAAAGTATCTTAAGTATCTTGGAAAAATAAGATACCCAAGATACTTTAAAAATGTATCTTAGATACATTCATAAGATACTTTACTAAAAAGTATCTAAGATACGGATACTAAGATACTATTGTATCTCAAGATATACGTATCTAAGATACTTGTATCTTAGATACTGCCCATCCCTGCCTATTTGAACAGTTATTCAACTTAATAAACGTTCTAAGATGTCCTTGCTCGCTGATTCGAACATAATTCACGCTTTCACTGAGTAAATTCATAATTTTGTGTTCACAATAATGCCACGTTTGATCTCAATATCTATGTCAAGCTTGTTCTATTCACCTCCAAAGATATTAACGTTTTGGAATGTATTAATTACACTTGTCTTTGACATTTGATGTATGTAAATGAATGAATAAAAATAATATTGTATTTGCCTGTGATTCAATTTTCTTTTAAATTTCCTTTTACTCCAATGTTTGTCTGTATTTTTACATTACTATCAATAAACAATGGCAATATAACTATAGGTACAGGTGTGTGAAATATGCAGTCATAATAAATTAGTTTATTTTTACATTTGTTTTTAACCATGGGCAATTGACTATGCAAAGTCACCATGCTCAATATGTAGATTTTGACAGTTACTTGAAAAAGCTGTTGATGGCAGAAAGTAAACAAGTTTTTAACCAATAGCTGAAAATGTGTTAAATATGCATATGTAGGTCTGTACAATCATGCAAAATTTGAACTTGATCGAATTGATTGCAACATTTCGATGTATCAACCAATCAGAAGTAATTTTTTTAATAGTAACACAGAAAAAGATTTTGTTTAGACTTCAGACTGCGCACAAAAGAGGTGCGCTTACACAATTTCAATGAGAGGGACATACTATCACGTATCGCGTAGGGACATAAAAAAATAAGAATTAAACGGGTCGCAAAAAAAACTGACATGATACGCTCGCTTCGCTCACGAAATCCAATATTTATTAATAGTGAATATCATTATAATAAGATTAAAGTATTATCTGTTATCCTAATTTGATTGTAATATGATTCTAATGTATCAGATTTTATAAATAAAGTCGTCATAAAGAAAAGGAAAAGAAAGTAAATTCGTTTTACTTTTCTGTAACAAACTGTTATTTTATTGTGCTGGATTAATATGGGTGATGATGGGATTTTAAATGGCCGTTATAGAAATGATATAGAAATGAAATGATATTTCGTGATATGAAATATTAAATTTTATTGCTGAATGCATTTCATACGAAAATTGATTGTAATGTTATGTCTCACTATTATTTAATTTGGACTGACGATAATTGTGCTTTGATAAGTTCCCATAGTTTTATATTAAAACCGATGTCTCCCCACAGTCTCCAGTGCAGTATTATATGTGGTCCAGAAAGGATTGAGCAGGGAAGTATGTCAATTGATATTGTCCGGGTTAAGCCATATCAGACTGATTATATTATAGCTTTTTATAGCTTTTATTCACGACTCCTCCAGAGCTGGAAGAGACGTCAAGCCCGGCTTCCTGGCGATGTTCCGACACAAGGACGTGACCGCCAGCGCGCTGCCGTTGTTCTACGTGATGAAGACGTTGGGACTCTTCAGCATGACGGCGACCAACACCGGCAGACGCGTCCAGTTCCAGGTGTCTCGCGTCGGAGCCGTCTACAGCGCGGCAGTCGCCTTTGGGCTTTTGACTCTCGCAGTTATCTACTGGGTGGAGACTTCCGTCATCAATGCGTTTGTTTCGTTTCAAATGCTCGCAGCGGTCTGTCAGATTTGTTTACCTTGCATTTCAGCAGCAATTTCCGTCAGCTGTGGACTGAGCCAAGGACAGATTTTGTCTTGGTTCGAGCAAATGCATGCAATTGACTTGAATCTGAAAACATTAGGGATTCAAGTTTCACATAAGAAAAACTTAAAATTTCTTCTTATTACAACTATTATCCACATTGCTATTTATTTGTTATATCTCTCGTATTCTCTTTCTATCATTGACCTTGCTTTAATAACTTGGGGAGAGGTCGTTTTCCTTGTTTTGTTTTTCCTCCCACGCCTTTTGAACACCATCTTCGTCCTCTTCGTCATCGTCGGCCTCCTGGCTGCGCGTCAACGACTGCGCCTCCTCAACGCGCACCTCCAGGAGGCTCAAGGTCACGTGAACTTGCATCTGGTGAAGATGACGTCATCAATCCACGCGGCGCTTTGTGACGTCATTCAACTGGGAAGTCGCTACTTCTCTTTGCCGCTGCTCTTCTTTCTTGTGGCGTATTTCCTCAACCTGTTGCTCTCCATGTTCGTCCTCTACAAGCAGGTGATGGCAAATGTTCCTATCAGCAGGCTGGCGGTGTCTGTTGGGTTAGTTGCGTGGATGCTGCTGTCCATCCTATCGGTCTGCTATACATGTCAGACCACGACTGAAGAAGTAAATACCTACATGGTTATTTTAATTATTATTTTATTTATCGATCATATTATAAATACAGTACGCTCTACAAGGAATTTGCAGCAGCGAAAAATCTATTTTCCATTTAGAATTCCTATTTTCCACACTAATTTTAGCTAGTTTTCTGACACTACCTCTTCCTCACCTCATAACAATAGAGGACCAAAGAAAATTCACATATTTTTAGGTGTATACAGCATTTTATTGGCGTTTGTATTTTGGCATTTGCCCTCAGGCGCTGAAAGGTCCTTGTAGAACGTACTGTAGGTTCCGTTAATTTCATACCATTTTCAAGGCCACTGTTTTCCGTACCTTCTAGGAGATATGACTATTCATAGCATTACGAGTCGACTGTACTTAAAGGTAATCATCGGAGATAATAATTTTCTAAATATTGTTGTGTGTAACTTTGAACCATTCAAATTATGAAAAATATGCAAGTGCGACCATAAACGCCAATTTATAAACACAAATAAATACGATATTTGTGGTCAAACTATAATGTCATAATTTCAGCTATTTGCCTCTTTTCAACTTTGACACTAGTTAAGAAAATTTTTGTTGTTGGTGTTTATAATTTCTACCGTCGATTAATAAATTAACTACTCTAATTATTTATCAAAATTTTCATAATTTGAATAGTATAAAAGTTATGATAATATTAAGGAAACATTATTTACAGTGTTTACCTTGTTGGATTAAATTATTTTCGTTATGACCTGTTTGGCATCTTGAATTGTAAATGTTAGTTACAGAATTAATATTCATAACGTGAAGAATTCGAGATGATGATGTCTAATCATTTGATTATTTAAGTCGCAGGCAACCGGCCGAATTATTCACAAGATTTGCAGACAAACATTGGACGAGGAAGTAAAATACGAGGTATTTCTTCGCTTGGCTATCCGTATGCTCGTAATATTTTGCTACTGACTGATGAACACCTGATGATTGATGAATAATCTTGATCCGAAGGATAATCGATACTGTCTCGATCGAAAATGTGTTAGAAATCCGGTAACTTTATTTTCCTTCACAGTTGATGGGCTTCTCCAAACAACTTCTTCATCATCGCGTCAACTTCACTGCCGCTGGATGCTTCAACGTGGACCTCAACCTGGCTTACTCAGTGAGTTCATTTTGTCGTATACACCAAGTAAAAAGTTTCCGAGCGGATTGAAGCTTCTGACACCTTTGAGTGGGGTGATTTTGCTAATATCTTGTTTCACACAAAATTAAATTGGTAGAAATCCTCCTATGATGGAGATAAGTATGATCATCTTCGTAGATAATGTGTATGTATGTCCAGCTAATAAGTTCTTGTTCGTTCCTCAGATGGTTGGAGCCTGGAGCACGTATCTGATCATCCTGGCAGGATTCGCAAACGCAACCACTTAGAGCAAACAACTTGCGATAAGCTAGGGGTATTTAATTAATGTGTAGAAAATAGTGCGTTTAATCTTTAGTTCTGGATTGAAGTTACACGAAGAATTAGTGAAATCACTCGCGACCTTCTGCTTCTCTGTTCAATCATGAGAATAAGTGTGAACACAACGCAGCAGTTAACTCTGTACCTCAGAGGCAGAAGGGCGGAAATCCATTTCAATGCTTCTTGAGGTGAGCTCATGAACCAGTACTTCTGTCTTAATTCAACCATAATTGTAATTCTGAGTCATTGTGTAAGAGAACACTGCAATATAACTGTATTTGTTGACGTCATTCAAATGGCAATTGATAGAGCTTGATAGAACTTTTCATTCCAAAAGTGCGGAACGAAAATCG
Source organism: Leuctra nigra (assembly GCA_934045905.1). Lineage (NCBI taxonomy): Eukaryota > Metazoa > Arthropoda > Insecta > Plecoptera > Leuctridae > Leuctra > Leuctra nigra. Next base: position 34,099,622 of record OW203766.1, read on the forward strand.
AGAAAATGGACTTCCGCCCTTCTATCTCTGAGCAACAGAACAGAAGTATCATGACAGAATTGAAATCATAAAGTTCAAAATGATTATGACTGAATCTCCTATTTGAACAGGTCATCCAACTTGATAAACCCTTGATGTCGTTGCTCTCTGATTCAAACAATTCATGCTCTGCACTGAGTGAATTCATATGTATTCATATTGCCACGTGTGATCTCAATATCTCAAGAGTGTTCTAAGAGGTTAAAATGTTTTACTGTATACATTTGTCTTTGACATTTCATTTGTGGATAAATTAATAATAGTGAAATCCTACATATGCCACCATTTGTAAAATTTATGAAATTTCAAATTTCTATTCAAATAAAATTGTATCTCTCTGATTATATTCTTGTTTTGTATCTTTTTACTCCAACGATTGTTTCAACTAGGAAAACGCTCTGCTGTGTAACGCGTTGATAAGCGAGCCTTCGTATTGCATGCGATTTCAAATGTGTTTCAATTTTCTGCTCTACAGACTTTGGAAAGAGCTAAACGTAATGCGTGGAAGTAGCAGTGATAACATTTCTGTAATTGTTAACATTAGTTTCAGAGCCATTTATTGATATGTTAATAGAATCAGCGGTATATGCTCTGTACATTTTTATTGGCAACGTTTCGCCGACGAGGCAGTCGGCTTCTTCAGGCAGGACTTGACTACTTGACAAGGGTGCTAACAAAGAAAGAAATATAAAATGTTTCCACAAAATTACTACAACAGGCTATTTTGTCTGATGTTTTCTCTACGCCATCTGGACTTCTAGCCAAGTTGAACTGCAGTATCTCGAAGTGCCTTGGCTCGGCTTCTTGTGTGAGGTCCCAGTGGCGGTGACTTGGCGTCGGGAACGTTACCTCTATTAGGTGGCTCTGTCGGCGCCACGGTGATTATAGCCATCACCGGCTTCCACGCGTGCGGCAGGCGTATAGAGTCATCCCGCTTGTTCATGTTATGCGGGCGGCGTTCTATCTCGATCGCCTCCCTGATGGTCCGCCAGCTTTTAGGGGGGACCACGGCGAGGGACTTCATTCCGTCGAAGTTAATGGTATGTCCCTCGGCTTCCGCGTGCTGGGCGAGGGAGGAGTTGGGCTCCTGGAGACGGACCGCCGCCCTGTGCTCGCCGAGTCTGGTGGAGAGGTGGCGGCCCGTCTGTCCCACATAGGTTCTATGGCAGTCATTGCATGGAACCTCGTAGACGCCCAACTCCTCAAGCGCGATCTTGTCCTTGCAGCTCCGCAGCATCTCTCTGATCTTACGGTCGGTGGAGAAGATGGTCTTGATGTTTGCGGTCGCCAGCAGTTTGGAGATGCGGTCCGTGGTTCCCCTCACGTATGGCAAGAAGGCGAGTCTTTGCGTGTCGACGAGTGGCTTGGCGATGTCAGGGTTCCGCGGTGGTCTATTCCACGCCTTGAGGAAGTCCCGCTTAGAATACCCGTTGCATAAGAGAGCATTCTGGAGAGTGCGGGCTTCTTCCATGATGTGATCGGCGTCGGCAATCCGTCTGGAGCGAGTGGCGAGTGAGGAGGCTACCGACCTAAGCTGGGCCGGGTGATGGTGCGACGTCGCGTGGAAGAAGCGGTCAGTGTGCGTCGGCTTACGGTACACAGTGTGACCCAGGCTACCATCTTCGTTCTTCATCACCAGGCAGTCCAAGAACGGCAGCTTCCCATCAGACTCGAGCTCCATCGTGAAGCGGATGTTGTCATGCACGCTATTGAGGTGCTGCAGAAATGCGGGTAGCTTGTCGGCGCCGTGCTGCCACACAACAAACGTGTCGTCCACATACCTCAGCCAGCAGCGAGGTCGAAGCGGTGCGGTGTCCAGAGCTCGTGTCTCGAAGTCTTCGAGAAACAGGTTGGCGATCACTGGGGACAGCGGTGAACCCATAGGTGCGCCTTCGACCTGCTTGTAGAACTGGCCCTCGCTGATGAAGTACGTGGAGGTCAGACAGTGTGTCGCGAGGTTAATGACGTCATAAGGTGGGTCATACTTCCGGTTGATAAGGGCGATGGTTTCCGTGATCGGCACTTTCGTGAAGAGGCTCACGACGTCAAAGCTGACCAGAAGATCTCCTGGGTTTATCTTCATGCTGTGGAGAATTTTCACGAAATGGCCTGAGTCTCGAACATAGGACTTAGCACATACAGCATGCGGCTGTAGCATCTTCGCCAGAAACTTCGCCAGGTCTTGCGTTGGAGAATTCACAGCACTCACGATGGGTCGAAGAGGTGCGCCTCATCACCTCTACTGAGGTACTTCATCAGCGAGGGCCAGTTCTACAAGCAGGTCGAAGGCGCACCTATGGGTTCACCGCTGTCCCCAGTGATCGCCAACCTGTTTCTCGAAGACTTCGAGACACGAGCTCTGGACACCGCACCGCTTCGACCTCGCTGCTGGCTGAGGTATGTGGACGACACGTTTGTTGTGTGGCAGCACGGCGCCGACAAGCTACCCGCATTTCTGCAGCACCTCAATAGCGTGCATGACAACATCCGCTTCACGATGGAGCTCGAGTCTGATGGGAAGCTGCCGTTCTTGGACTGCCTGGTGATGAAGAACGAAGATGGTAGCCTGGGTCACACTGTGTACCGTAAGCCGACGCACACTGACCGCTTCTTCCACGCGACGTCGCACCATCACCCGGCCCAGCTTAGGTCGGTAGCCTCCTCACTCGCCACTCGCTCCAGACGGATTGCCGACGCCGACCACATCATGGAAGAAGCCCGCACTCTCCAGAATGCTCTCTTATGCAACGGGTATTCTAAGCGGGACTTCCTCAAGGCGTGGAATAGACCACCGCGGAACCCTGACATCGCCAAGCCACTCGTCGACACGCAAAGACTCGCCTTCTTGCCATACGTGAGGGGAACCACGGACCGCATCTCCAAGCTGCTGGCGACCGCAAACATCAAGACCATCTTCTCCACCGACCGTAAGATCAGAGAAATGCTGCGGAGCTGCAAGGACAAGATCGCGCTTGAGGAGTTGGGCGTCTACGAGGTTCCATGCAATGACTGCCATAGAACCTATGTGGGACAGACGGGCCGCCACCTCTCCACCAGACTCGGCGAGCACAGGGCGGCGGTCCGTCTCCAGGAGCCCAACTCCTCCCTCGCCCAGCACGCGGAAGCCGAGGGACATACCATTAACTTCGACGGAATGAAGTCCCTCGCCGTGGTCCCCCCTAAAAGCTGGCGGACCATCAGGGAGGCGATCGAGATAGAACGCCGCCCGCATAACATGAACAAGCGGGATGACTCTATACGCCTGCCGCACGCGTGGAAGCCGGTGATGGCTATAATCACCGTGGCGCCGACATAGCCACCTAATAGAGGTAACGTTCCCGACGCCAAGTCACCGCCACTGGGACCTCACACAAGAAGCCGAGCCAAGGCACTTCGAGATACTGCAGTTCAACTTGGCTAGAAGTCCAGATGGCGTAGAGAAAACATCAGACAAAATAGCCTGTTGTAGTAATTTTGTGGAAACATTTTATATTTCTTTCTTTGTTAGCACCCTTGTCAAGTAGTCAAGTCCTGCCTGAAGAAGCCGACTGCCTCGTCGGCGAAACGTTGCCAATAAAAATGTACAGAGCATATACCGCTGATTCTATTAACATTTCTGTAATTTCCTTCAAGATATTTTACAAATATTTTTAACGCGATAAAATTCGTAATATGTCAATTTGGATTTAACAACATGTTAGTCTGAAACTGGTAAAAAATACGGAGAATATTGGTCACTATGACCATGCCAAGTTTTAAGTTGATCGGTCAAACCTGGTCAAACGGTCAATCACAAAATCTCGTTCAACTTAATGGTATAAGTTTAAATGTTGGAGCAATTAATGATATCAAATGTTTTAAGAAAGTATGATGCCATATCTTCAACAAGATTTTTGTGTAGGTAAGAATATTTTGTAAACCGACTCATACCATTGGCTACATCAAGATACCATTACAATCACAATGTTGATTTTGATAAAGTTTCAAAATTTGAGCTTACGCAACATTTTGATTTTATATATTATATAATATTTGAATTCTAATTAATTGTAGACATTTGACTTCAGTCTGTAAATTTACAGGAGGTGAAATTGATACGAGAAAACGAGAGACATGAAATGCAGCAAGGACAGAAAGGAGAAACAGATTCGAGCTAAAAGTCAATACAAGACGCTTGCTTCGCTTATTCAAATATGCAAGCTAATCGATATGCATATTATCGAACAATATTGAAATATAATGTTGAATAATTCACAGATAAGATGAAATTAGGAACTTTGTGGACGATCTGTAGTAAATTGTAGAGTTCTTTTGACATTATAAAACAATTACAATCATTTAATGCGATTCTAATAATATGACATCAGAATGTATAAATGGATAAACAAGCAAAAAACGCAATTGTTTTGTATAAGAAAGAAAATAACTCCTCTTTACTACATTGTAAAACAAACGATAATTTATTTATTTTCGTATAATGGGATTATAAATGGCAGTGATACTAGAAATGATGTTTAAGGCAATTACAATATATCTTAACTGTCTAATTATGTTATCAAATCTTAAACTTTATGACTCAATGAATTAAGGCGAAAATTGTGAATGTGAATTAAGATAATTGTGCTTTGTAGAGTTCCCATACTATTGCACTATATAACCAATGTCTCCCTAAAGTCTTCAGTGCAGTAAGGCATTGTCTTTGAAAGACACATCTCGCAGGGAAGTATGTCTTGTAAGATTCCCCGGGTTTTACCTGGTCGTTTTGACATCACGGGACCAAAGGAAGACGCCTCCAGTGCTGGCATTGAAGAGAAGCCCGGCTTCCTGGCGATGTTCCGACACAAGGACGTGTCCGCCAGCGCGCTGCCGTTGTTCTACGTGATGAAGACGTTGGGACTCCTCAGCATGACGGCGGCCAACACCGGCAGACGCGTCCAGTTCCAGGCGTCTCGTGTCGGAGCCGTCTACAGCGCGGCAGTCGGCATAAGTCTATGTACATTTGCAGTTTTCTACTGGATGAATACTGACGTACCCGATGAGCTTGCTTTGTTTCATAGGCTCACAACGATCTGCCAGATTTGTTTACCCGGAATGTCAGCTGCAGTTTCCATTTTCAGTGGACAAAGACAAGGTCAGATTTTGTCTTGGTTCGAGCAAATGCACGGAATCGACTTGTCTTTGAAAACATTAGGGATTCAAGTTCCACACAAGAAAAACTTCATAGTTGTTCTTATTGTATCTTTCATCCACAGTCTTTTTTTTCTGACCTATCTCTTGTACACTTTCTCAAACACGGATTTTACTGGATTTGAATGGGTACATTTAATTTTCTTGGTTTTGTATTTCCTCCCACGCTTCTTGATCACGAACTACGTCGTCATAGTCACCATCGGCCTTCTGGCTGCGCGTCAACGACTGCGCCTCCTCAACGCGCACCTCAAGGCGGCGAGTCAAGGTCTCGTGGACTTGCAGCTGGTGACGACGGTGTCATCGATCCACGCGGCGCTTTGTGACGTCGTTCAACATGGAAGTGAACACTTCTCATTTCCACTGCTGTTCACAATTGTGTCGAACTTCTTGGAGCTTTTGCTCTCCATGTTCTCCATCTTCTTGCTGATGATGGGAAATGTTCCTTTCAGCGAACAGGTGGTTCCTGTTGCTTGGATGCTGATGTCCATTCTCATGGTCTGCTATACATGTCAGGACACGGCTGAAGAAGTAAATATACATTTATTTCGTAATAATACAGTTAGAAATTATATCTAGGTAATTTAATCACCACATAATTATTATATTTATATATCCAAGTTGAGGAAAATATTTTCATCTTGCAGTTGGTATTAATTTATTCATTATAAAGTCTATCATGTGATTGCGTATGCAATTCTGGACCCTTACCTAATATCGCCATATTTCAGTAGCACCGTGTTACTGTAGCACAACTTTTGTTTTAAAAGTTTCAGCCATAAGAATTAACATTGTCGCCATGGCAACTAGCCGATCGTGCTACAGTAACACGGTGCTACTGAAATATTGGCGATATTAGGTAAGGGTACTGGTTGTCAGAAGAACTCCGAATATACGGATTATACCGGGTGGTGCCACGCCGGCGTCGTCGCCTCGGGCAGAAATAACCAGTGCCGGGCTAGCAACAGCTGGAGATGGGTGTGGGCGGGTGATCTCGTGGTAGTTGACAAAGAGAGAGACACGACATGAGCGAGAGCAATAGGATCAGAACTAGGTGCTAGACTATCAAGACATAAGGCTGTGATGTCCAGTTGACATTAATTATGGTTTTATTACATAACCTCAAGTGAGGAATAAATGAACAGTCAAATAAACACAACATACAAATGATCAGAATGAGATAACAGATTACCGGGGGTTTGACCTCCTCGCGTAAATGGACTCTGTGTACAACACAGGTCGTAACCTCATCAGCTGTGTGCCTGGAGGCAACACAACACATGCAATTGAATGAATAGCAAATAAGACTGATACAATACAATTATAAAATAACGACAGTGCAATGTTGCTTGCCGAACTGATTCGGACTTTTACTAGTAATTATAACAACTCGTTACTTACACTTCTTGATATGATGCTCGCCGAACTACTTCGGACATTTACATAAATAGAACTCGTACAGACGACGTTCTAAGATTACTGGACTTACTTAATACAATGTTGAATTTAGAAAGGTTTATTGATCGAAAAGGGTGCCCTTTCCCTGACTGCCTGACTCTCCGCGGAGACAATCCAAGTGTGGCCACACTTGATTGCAATACAAAAACTACGCAACGACAAAATACATTAACTACTCTATTTCAAGTAGGCCACAGGGGCACAATAATGATTCTGTTAACAAAGCTCAAGATTGAACCTGCAAGTAGGGGCTGGACGACCAGTCGCACTACGTTATATCCGCTACAACTTAGCGTGGTTACAATCTACATTTAAACACTACTCACGCGGCGATGTGAAGTCGACGACGGTCAGCCAGAGAAAGAGAATGAGCTCAGGTCGCCGATCCGCGAACTCGACTATCATTGACCATTGCGCATGACATCTTTTCTGCTCTAGGCGACCCTCCAAATATGGGTACAAATGCCGGCTAATGGTAACGACTTGACGTTGGCGCCAGCGCCGAATTCAAACCGTTACAATTCCCCGTTAACCCCAACAAAAAGAAAATACAATTTTCTTTTTCTTCGAGTTCTTACAGGCTAACTATCATAATAACTACGCAAATCCTTTATGTGCCAGGTTCCGATATCGCGTCCATCGAGGTCCTTGAGACGGTAGATCAGCGGTGACGTTTTCTTGCTGATCTCGAACGGTCCTTCGTATCGAGGCGCTAGCTTGGCTGCATAGTTGTCGGCAGCGTTGGACAAGTGGAAGTCTCTCTTCAAGACTCGGTCGCCAACATGGAATTCCAGCGGGCGTCGTCGGAGGTTGTATCTCACGGCGTTTTGCTGAGGGCGCGTTTCAAACGAGCGCGAATATCTGTAAAAATAGATTTTAGTCCTTGCATCTTGTCAACATTGTCCGCGACAATAATAATCGCCATATCGATAGCGTCGGTGGTCTATACCACACAGAATTATTTCACGACCCAAAGTTAACGTATGCATGTGTCTAGCCAGTTACTTCGTTCACTGCTGTACGTAGGGCACAACCTATTTTCGGCACATTCTTGTCCCATAGCATATGATTGTCGGTGATGTATGATCTCAGCATACCTAGAACAGTACAATTAGCGCGTTCCGTCGGGTTCGCTTGTGGATGACGTTTGTCGTTGTAGTGAAGAGTACTATGGTAGTCTGGACTCTTGAGCCATCTTCTTCCAAGGAGCTCCTATGAACTCAGGACCATGGTCACAAACTAAGATCTCTGCAGTGTCGTACACTAAGAATACCTCGTCTTCTATCTTCTGCGCCACGAGTTTCGACTTCGCGGATCTCACAGGAAATAGTAGGCTGTATTTCCAAAAATGTGTCCGTCACCATCAAAGTTTTAGATACAGGTCACTGCTGTTTGCAGGCGCTCGCTTAAAGCATGAATTTCTTCTAACGACTCGGCTTCGTCCATGATGAAAAGATTACGTAACAGGGATAAATAATGACTGAACGATACAGCTCACCAGTATTCACGGCGTGTTCACGTAACTCGAAGGTCAAACGTATCTCGAGGTAATCGCAGCAAGCACAAGCGTCTGAAGGTCGTTGTTGTCCCACGTCGATTTTGGATTTGAGCACCAAAATGCCAACGTTCGGGCTCCACACGTCGCGTCTTGATCACCAGGCCCCACGTTGTGTGCGCCAAAATGCCACGCCGGCGTCGTCGCCTCGGGCAGAAATAACCAGTGCCGGGCTAGCAACAGCTGGAGATGGGTGTGGGCGGGTGATCTCGTGGTAGTTGACAAAGAGAGAGACACGACATGAGCGAGAGCAATAGGATCAGAACTAGGTGCTAGACTATCAAGACATAAGGCTGTGATGTCCAGTTGACATTAATTATGGTTTTATTACATAACCTCAAGTGAGGAATAAATGAACAGTCAAATAAACACAACATACAAATGATCAGAATGAGATAACAGATTACCGGGGGTTTGACCTCCTCGCGTAAATGGACTCTGTGTACAACACAGGTCGTAACCTCATCAGCTGTGTGCCTGGAGGCAACACAACACATGCAATTGAATGAATAGCAAATAAGACTGATACAATACAATTATAAAATAACGACAGTGCAATGTTGCTTGCCGAACTGATTCGGACTTTTACTAGTAATTATAACAACTCGTTACTTACACTTCTTGATATGATGCTCGCCGAACTACTTCGGACATTTACATAAATAGAACTCGTACAGACGACGTTCTAAGATTACTGGACTTACTTAATACAATGTTGAATTTAGAAAGGTTTATTGATCGAAAAGGGTGCCCTTTCCCTGACTGCCTGACTCTCCGCGGAGACAATCCAAGTGTGGCCACACTTGATTGCAATACAAAAACTACGCAACGACAAAATACATTAACTACTCTATTTCAAGTAGGCCACAGGGGCACAATAATGATTCTGTTAACAAAGCTCAAGATTGAACCTGCAAGTAGGGGCTGGACGACCAGTCGCACTACGTTATATCCGCTACAACTTAGCGTGGTTACAATCTACATTTAAACACTACTCACGCGGCGATGTGAAGTCGACGACGGTCAGCCAGAGAAAGAGAATGAGCTCAGGTCGCCGATCCGCGAACTCGACTATCATTGACCATTGCGCATGACATCTTTTCTGCTCTAGGCGACCCTCCAAATATGGGTACAAATGCCGGCTAATGGTAACGACTTGACGTTGGCGCCAGCGCCGAATTCAAACCGTTACAGTGGCGCAAAAAAATCACCCTGTTTGAGAGGTCATTTTATCGAAACTATTATAGATAGGATTCTAAAAATTTTACACATATTAGAAAACATACCAAAATTGAATATGTGAAAGTTTCAAACATATTCATTCGTTAGGAAAAAGATACAAGTGATTTAAATTACAGTTGAAAAAAAAGATTAATCCAGACGAAATTAACGTGTCTGATGAATTGATTTGAAGTTACTTTGTCGGAATGAGGTGAATTGATGTTTATTTATGCATTTCTAAATAAACATAAATTTGTGTTTAATAAATCTAAATCTATGCGATTTTGTCTTGGATTTATTAAGTGGGTATGTATATGTGTGAATGTATGTAACTTTCGTATAACGACATTAAGCGGAGTTATCAATTTTCCAATTCATCGTTGGAAATTCAGTAACTTTTCGATACAATACAATACCTTTTCCCTCCATATCTCAAAAACTTGAAACCACGTCTTTATAAGATACATACATGCTTTACTAAATCAATTTTATGTAAAATTATGATCAACGCAAACTTACTTATGTACAAAACAGGTGTTTGTTTTTAACAAGCTTCTGGTTCTTGTTTAAACTCAAACGCGCGCTATTTAAACGCTGGTATAAACGATTTTTCAACGTCTTAATTCAAATGCATGTAACTTTTTTCGCATTTCTCTAACATTTCTAAAAATTGCATACATTCATTTTCATATGTGTTTATAACACGTGAAAGTTTCAGAACTTTATCTTTTATAACTTTGATGTAGTGACCTCTCCAACAGCGTGATTTGTTTTGCGCCACCCGGTATTTGGTAAGTGGTTAATTTGCCATTTTGAATTGACAATTTTATTTATTTATTAATTTTTATTTATTTATTTACATCTTACAGATTGCCACAGACAGGGTGGTAAGGAACTAATAATACTACTACTAAACACTAAATACTACTACTAAACACTAAATACTATACAACTAAATAATAACATCCATCTCTTCTCGCTCTTGTCTTGCATATCTTACATTTTTTACATCCATTTCCATCCAATCTATAAGCGAAGACTATAAGCGAGCGAGCTTTGTTCGTTTGGCACGGACAATTTTGCAATTTTTGTTTATTTTGTTGACTGTCTCTGCAAGTATAGAGGTCTCATCGTTTCTCCAATCGAGCTGAAATTTTGCACACTTGTTTGTGAGAACCTATCAGCGAATTACAGAACGGTTATTAGAAATCCGTTGATTGCTTAATACACGATCAATATGAAATTTTGCAAAAGACCTTTCTATTTTACAAAATTTGAGGCAAAATTCTGAAATTGCTTAAAAATTTAAAATATCTTCTGATTGGACGAAATCAAAATGTTCCGATAAGTTCAAATTTTGCATGGTGATCAAGAACTTACCTCCACTTTCTCATATTTTACAAATTTTTAGGACAATCAGTCAAGTGTATACATTGTTATAGCTGTCAAAAGAGATTGTCCAAAATTACCCAATTGATGGTATAGGTACATACATTGATTTGTTATCAATATAGTTCCAGAGTGTACAAAGGGAAAGTTGCAATGAAAATCGGTAATGTAGTCTATCTATGATTGATGATCTTTGTTTCGTTGGTGATGCATGTATCGGTGCTCGCTCATCAACAGGTTACACTGAACAAATTCCTGGTAAACGTTTCTCTGCGAGCTCGAGATGAATTGTGTCTAATCATTTGAACATTTCAGTCGCAGGAAACCGGGCTAATTGTGCACTCGAATCACAGACAAGTGATCGACAAGGAGGTAAAAGATGAGGTAAAGTATTTCTCCGTTTCACTTTCCAAACAAGGTTGGTATTGGTAAATTATGAATCCCGTTTCTCCCGATTCGAAAGATAAATGTAGCATTCTGGAACGAAAATGCATTACAATGTTCAATTACAATAGTTTTCTTTGACAGTTGATGGGCTTCTCCAAACAACTTCTTCATCATCGCGTCAACATCACAGCCGCTGGATTCTTCAACGTGGACCTCAACCTGGTTTACTCAGTGAGTTAATTTTACATCAGGAAATGATAATGAGCATATTGAAGTTTCTGACTCCTTTAAGCGAAGGTTTTCTTACAAGTCATGTGGAATAGGCCAAAATTGGATTTCCTCTGATACTAATAACCTCCTAAGGGCCGGTCTTTCAATAGTCTGCTAAACCAGTAATTAAGATTTAAACGGTCATTCGAGGATTGTCATTGGTTGTTGCCATGGCAAAATAGTCCTAATTGACTGTTTAAAAGTTAGCAAGGTATTGAAAACTGTCCCTAAATATAAGGGCACCACATGAAATGATCATACTAGCATAGAGGTACCCTTCTTACCTCTATGATACTACACTTGAAAAACGCTCTGTGTTACGAGAATTGATAATCGTATTGAATGCGTTCCTGCTCTATAAAGACATTGGATGGAAATGCTAGGAAGACGACATAGTACATTCAAGAAGCAGTTATATGTTTTTCTTTTATACATTTCATTGAATGGATAGTCTATTTTAAACATATTCTATGGAGCTCTTTCTAACAAAAATCTTGTGCAGATTAATTACCCAGGTTGTACTACCTAAGTGCTTCTAACCTATTGTTGAAACAGTGACTAAGGAAATACATGGAAATCAAAATGCACCTTATTAGAAAGCAGAACCACCGAAATAATGTTTGAAGTTTATTTGACAAATAATGAAAAAATGATAAAATGTCCGTGAAATGTCAATTACTTACTAGTTATAACTTCAAGAATTATTGACATTTCTGTTGAGCAGAAACTTGCAGACGCATTATCAATTCGCATACAATACAAAGGCTCGCTTATCAATGCGTTACACGGAGAGTTTTCAAACTTGTTTGATCCAGCTGTCAAGTTATGTTTCTTTCTTCAGATGGTTGGAGCCTGGAGCACGTACCTGATCATCCTGGCAGAGTTCCTAGAGGCAATGAAAACGGATTGAATTGGCGTCGTACGTCAGAAGGGAACAACGTACAAAATCATAATTCAAGTACACGTAGTTCACACAAGTAATTCAAGTATTGTAACATTCAAATGTTAATATCTCCACAACGAATCCGTATTTTTAAAATCCGATTCCACTGATGCCTCCGACTCTACATTGTCCAAACACGAGTTTTGTGATTGTTTTGTGAGACCTTGATTTTATGACTACCTACCTATAATTACTCCTTAAATGAAGTAGGTACTGAAAAATGTAGTAAGTGTGCATTTGTAACATTAAATTAAAAATTTCCCATACATTAATGTTGTTTTCGTACACAATTTTAGCAAATTTTATATTTGCATGTTATGATTAGACGCAAGCATGCTGTAGGTACACTTAAACCAATAAAAATCGGTACTCGAAAATAAAAGGATTGGCTGATTAAGGTATGATGGCATCATCCCATGAAGGCTGTGTTAACGCATCATCTACCTCTAGTAGGTGAGCTAGCTTATTTCATTGATAATAACAAGGATTGATTGTCAAGGAACCTTACCAGCAGCCAATCATTTTCTTTTCGAGTACCAATTTTTATTGGTTTGAGTGTACGTGTTATGCTGATTTGATTATAATTCGAATGAGATCCCAACTTGTATTTTATGTTCCTAATGTGATTCTAATATGATTCTAATTTGATTCTAATATATTTTGTAAGTATTTTTTTTTAAATACTGTACGCACAAAGAAAATCTATGCGCTATACGCCATTATTTTGTTATAGTAAGAAAATTGCTTCTCCAGCTTGTGTTTCCACACAATTACAAACAATCTAAAAGTTCATATGATATGAAAAATTCAACTATTTATGACACGAACATTTAAGGAAGAAAACTGTCGTGTTATGCATCTATTAAAGATTAATTTGAGGAGAGATCCCACTCGATTACGCTATAAAACCGATGTTACTCAAAAGTTTCCACTGCAGTAGTAAGTCCAGCAGGCATAGATCGCAGGAAAGTATGTCAATTAAGTTTATCCGGGTTCTACCTGGATCTGGAAGAGACGTCAAGACCGACTTCCTGGCGATGTTCCGACACAAGGACGTGTCCGCCAGCGCGCTGCCGTTGTTCTACGTGATGAAGACGTTGGGACTCTTCAGCATGACGGCGACCAACACCGGCAGACGCGTCCAGTTCCAGGTGTCTCGTGTCGGAGCCGTCTACAGCGCGGCAGTCGCCATCGGGCTTTTGACTCTTGCAGTTATTTACTGGGTGGAGACTTCCGAGCCATCACCCGTGATGTTTCGAAGGCTCTCGATAATCTTGCTGATTTACTTGCCTGGTATTTCAGGATCAGTTTCCGTTATCAGGGCACTAAGACAAGAAGAAGTTGTGTCTTGGTTCGAGCAAATGCACGGAATCGACTTGTGTTTGAAAACATTAGGGATTCAAGCTCCACATAAGAAAAACTTTATATTTCTGACTGCTATAATTATATTCCACATCATTGGTCATTTGGACTATACCTGGTATTCTTTTGGAAAGATTGGTAGTGCAAGTAGCACTTGGGGACAGTTCGTTTTCAAATCTTTGTTTTTCCTCCCACGCTTCTTGAACACCATCTACGTCCTCTTCGTCATCGTCGGCCTCCTGGCTGCGCGTCAACGACTGCGCCTCCTCAACGCGCACCTCCAGGAGGCTCAAGGTCACGTGGACTTGCAGCTGGTGAAGATGACGTCGTCAATCCACGCGGCGCTTTGTGACGTCATTCATCTGGGAAGTCGCCACTTTTCATTGCCGCTGCTCTTCTTTCTTGTGACGTCTTTTCTCAACCTTTTGCTCTCCATGTTTGCGATCTACCTCCAGATTATGATACAAGACCTTTAAGTACACAGTTGTTTCAAATTGCACTTGTTGCTTGGATGCTGATGTCCATTCTTCTGGTTGAAGAAGTAAATATATGTTTTTTCTTTCAACTCTTTTAATCGATCAAAGACGTGTGCTGGAGAGGGGTCATGGGGAGAGGGGTCTGCATTTTTAAAAGTGTAGTGGCCCAAATCAGTTTTAGGGCAGAAAATCGCCCTGAATGGCAGACTTGGATGGCTAAGTTTCCCCCCAAATTTCACATAATTGTTAGCGCTTCTACCCATTAGATGGGATGAAAGATGATCGAAAACACAGCAATTTTAAGAAAATAACTAAAAATCTATTGCCATAACTATTTTTCAGAAAGATCGTAACTTTTTTATGAAATGTGTTTTATTTTCCTAATACCCCTAAATATACACTTTTCACTGATGACTTCATGGTTGAACCAAATGACTGGCATTTATATAAAAAAATGCCACTTGCATCTAACAGTAATTTTTAATAGTATAGCTCATACCCCAGGTCCATTTTCTTCATTCAGTCCGTTGCCCCCCCCCCCTCCCCCTCACCCTAATGACTTCTATGTTAACTACTGATACCTCTATTATTATGTACTTATTATATTTTATTATGTACAGTTAATATTTGAATCAAATGTCCAAATCAAATCGTAAATAACGATATTGATCAACTTGGTTCTGCGCATGTGCAGTGTCACAATATCACCACCAAAGTGACTCTGCGCATGAGCAGAACTAAGATGATAGAAAGGGATGTGCGTTGTAAAAAATATCCGACCGAACCGGGGAGAAAATGATGATGATAGGCTTAATATCTCTCATTATGGTTATTCCAGTCACAGGCTACTGGACGAATTATGCACAAGAACTGCAGCGTTGCGGTGTTGGAAGAAGAAGCTAAAAGAGAGGTAACCATTTCATCACTCTTCTGAATATGTTTCAGTATTTGGTTGCTACATTCTCCTGATGGTATTCGAATGAAGTAGCAAATTAGAGAGACGTTTGATAATGTATTTGCTTTGACAGTTGATGGGCTTCTCCAAACAACTTCTTCATCATCGCCTCAACGTCACTGCTGGTGGTTTCTTCAACGTGGACCTCAACCTGGCTTACTCAGTGAGTTGATTTTACATCTGGATTGGGTTTGTGAGAAGATTGGATTTCATTTGACAACACCTAGTAGCTTTCTTAAATGTAATTATAGTGGTCATAGACTTAGTGTCATGCTATTTTTGAATTTCAATGTTTCTTTTAGCATAGCCAACTGACATTTCGTGGATGAAACGAAATGTCAGTTGGCTATGCTTTTAGTTAAGTTTTATCTCTCTAGCCGATATTACGAAATTCCAATCATGCGCCTAAATTTCCTGACTGTCAAAAGTGTGATTGTGGAATTAATATTCAATTTGTTCGATGAAAGTAAAATTTGGAGAGGAATAATTCTCGTGAGATTTCTTTACCATTCACGTGGTATTGACGGAAATCAAATATCCTCTATACGTCTTACGGTCTTCCCACCTCCCACACATCATGAAAGTGAAGAAGGACCACTTTATAGGGGAGAGTTGGTACCCATAGACTGCAGGTTTCTCCCTACAGGTCGCATTGTAAGTGTTTATGGCCAACAATCTGAAGGTGAATTGTTTATACGCAACACGTCTACAGAATGCTGTGCCCAGATTGTGCCAGAAGCATACAATTTGAAATGTCTGGAGGTACCTGCGGTCAGTGAAAACCTATACCAGACTTTTCCCTAAAATATGACATAAAATTACATAAAGTTGATGTCCAGGCGAATGAGAACTTGTTTTGTGTTCCACAGATGGTTGGGGCTTGGAGCACGAACCTGACCATTATGGCGGGGTTCATGTACTCGGATATGGAAAGACACCAAATGGGTTGAAATTAATATGCACTCGTGTTTTAAGTAGAGTCACCATTAGTCCGCATCATTCAATTCAGACACTTTACTAAATTAAATGAATACTAGAGAAGTATAATTTTAAATCTGATTCTCTAAATGATAAACTTTATTCAATAGAACAAAATGTAGCAGTACACACAAGATAAATTCAATGATTACCTAAAAGAGTTGTAGAATGCGTAACATAATCCACCTTTGCTATATTTGTCTCAATGCTTCATGGCTAAAACTTGAATTAAACACTTTCAATTTAATTCGATCAGTGCATTTCGTTTTCTGCAGTTTTAGTGAACTGCACTTGAGAGTTGATTATTTCACGTCGGCGTTCCACCGCTGCAACTCTGCACTGCCGAACAAGACGTAGAACATTCCAGTGACGATGTAGACAGCAGCAGAGATGAAGAACACGATCCGCCACTGCTCGACCGAAGTCTGACGGAAACACACGAACATATGAAGCATCTTACAATAATCGGGTATATATTATTATAAACCAAAAACAAAGTACAAATTACACAAAATTGTCTTCGATATAAAGAGTATTTTTTTCTAGCAGTATTTTTCCTAATCCACTACAAAAATAAAATGTACCACCATAACCACAATTATTACAGAACCCGAGACAGTACCTATTAATATTCGAATTATTATTAAGCGATAATGGGATAATTACTTCCAAGCTGTTAATACAAATATACACAAATTTAATTAATTTAAAACATATACCTAGGTACCATATTCTGTAAACTAACTCATACTTAAAGAAGATCTTGTCACTTTAACTCTTTATTTTCATCAACTTCATGAAATTCAGAAATATCAATAGCGGCAACTGTATTAATCCAGACATCACATGCTTTGACATGCTGTCAAATATTATTTATTCCTGGTACATTCTACATACTATTTGTGCGTTTACAATCCAGCCTTGCAGTTCTAAGAGTGCTTCATGTGCGTTGAGATTTGTCTTACACTTTCTGTAACGACAGCCCCGACAATAATCGGCCCTATGATGCCCATTGCGTTGGCAACAGTGTGTGATATCCCCATCATATTGCCGGCAAAGTTAGGCGCCATGTCCAATGGACTGACGAAGTAGCCCACGTTCACAGCGCTGTTCAATCCGACGGCAGAAGTCAGAAGTACGATCGACAGAGTGACGTCACTGGAGTAGCTCAAAGCGATCAACAACACACCTGGCAATAACAGTCCTGGAGGACAGAAAGAAAATCAGGCAGCTTCTGATCGGATCGAAGTTAGGTAAATTCCTGATAGAGCAAAAAATACACGCAATGGGCGGGACATCGCGTTGACGTCGCTTTCTAATTTAAATAAAGATCTGTAATAGAAAAAATCGAAAATTCGAAGAAAAAAAAAACGCCCTGCGGGGCAAAAATGTAATGGTTATTTATTCTGTTTGTTCAAATTTTAAAAGCTTTAAATCCATTTTAAATTATTGAAATTAAAAAGAAAACACCGCGCTGTGCAAAATCTGGGGAGCATCGTCAAACTATCAAAATAGAAGTCATTATTATTTTGAGTATTTTATATTCTGATTAAATTTCCTCTTCCTGATAAGTTTGGTATTATATTAAATGAATTACTTTCCTTTGGACAGGACACAAACTTTATTTTTTTATTATAAATTGCACAATATTTCGGCCACTGTCTGCGGCCTTCTTCAACACTTTAGACACCCCCTTTAGAGCATAACGCTTCCCGACACACCCCCTTTAGAGCATAACGCTTCCCGACACACCCCCTTTAGAGCATAACGCTTCCCGACACACCCCCTTTAAAGCATAACGCTTCCCGACACACCCCGCTCTCAATTAAATTATAGCCCCGCATTATTATGAGCTTTAGGATTCGTTTTCTTATTTACAATTGGTGGCCTAACAGGAGTTGTTCTGGCTAACTCATCTGTTGATATTATTCTCCATGATACTTATTATGTTGTTGCTCACTTCCATTATGTCCTTTCAATAGGAGCCGTCTTTGCAATCATAGCAGGATTTATTCAATGATACCCTTTATTCACAGGTCTTACAATAAACCCTTTATGATTAAAAATTCAATTTTCTATTATATTTTTAGGGGTTAATTTGACCTTTTTCCCTCAACACTTCTTAGGACTAGCCGGTATACCACGACGGTACTCTGACGGTAGCTTCAATGATATTGAAGCTACGAGTATTCTGATTTCTTACAAGTTGAATTTGATTCTTATATAATCCCATACCACGAGCAAAGTGAAGCAGGTTTCCGGTTATTAGATGTTGACAATCGCGCTGTATTACCAATGGGGTGTGTCGGGAAGCGTTATGCTCTAAAGGGGGTGTGTCGGGAAGCGTTATGCTCTAAAGGGGGTGTGTCGGGAAGCGTTATGCTCTAAAGGGGGTGTGTCGGGAAGCGTTATGCTCTAAAGGGGGTGTGTCGGGAAGCGTTAAAATTGAAGACACCCCTGCCAGATGTAAAGAAAAAATTGCAAGATCTACGGAAGCACCAGCGTGTGCAATCCCAGCTGCTAGTTACTCTGACTTAATTCGTATACTGTTACTGTTACTGTTACTGTATACTGTTCAGATACCTTTAACATCTATATGTTTTAACCTTTCAAATTTGGCTTTATGTGGGGCTCCTTTTTTAGCAGGGTTTTATTCTAAGGATTTAATTTTAGAGATTGTGTCTTTGAGATATATAAATTATTTTAGTTTTATTCTTTACTTTTTTTCTACGGGGTTAACTGTATGTTACTCATTACGTCTTGTTTATTATTCGATATCGTTATGCTCTAAAGGGGGTGTGTCGGGAAGCGTTATGCTTTAAAGGGGGTGTGTCGGGAAGCGTTATGCTCTAAAGGGGGTGTGTCGGGAAGCGTTATGCTTTAAAGGGGGTGTGTCGGGAAGCGTTATGCTCTAAAGGGGGTGTGTCGGGAAGCGTTATACTCTAAAGGGGGTGTGTCGGGAAGCGTTATGCTCTAAAGGGGGTGTGTCGGGAAGCGTTATGCTCTAAAGGGTGGGAGTTCAACACTTTATACACTTGAAGAAGGCCGCAGACAGTGGCCGAAATATTGTGCAATTTATAATAAAAAAATAAAGTTTGTGTCCTGTCCAAAGGAAAGTAATTCATTTAATTTTATATTCTATTGCCTCTATATTATTATCTAATGTTTTAGTTTTTTGGGTGAAATTGGCTCCTTGACCAAGAAAGGTTGCCGACCCCATGTTATAGAAGAAGGGCAATGTGAAGTAGTTAATAAATATGTAACTCCAAATAAAGTGAAAATCGGACATAGAACACGTTCATTCTGAAGCAGCTAAGTGCTAATTATCTACTTGTATTCATGTAAAAAGCTCTCACCGATGGCCGAGAATAATTTTCTAGAGGTCGTTTTCGTCAGGATATTGTTGTTTGTTACAAAATCCGATGTCCAACCGAAGACAAAGCCCAGAAGAAATGCTATCATGTATGGCAGAGCTGATACCGCCCCATTCTGTAACAGACAATATCGGCTTATTCGAACTGCTTGTAAGCGATATTCGATTCTTATAGTAATTGCGGCGTGACTTACTGATTCAAGGTCGTAGCCGAGTACTGACTTCATGTAAGTGGGTTTCTCATCGAGAAGTATCCAAAATCCGAAAATTGTACCGCAATTAGCGAAGACCATCGCCCACATGGGCAGTGACGTCAGCATAGCGCGCCAAGGGGTCGATGTAGCCTGTCGGTAAACAGTTTCTTAAGCCCCATTTACATGGTGCAATTTCTTGAACAACTTCTGTGTCACAGAAGTTCTGCACATGTGCAGATTCCCTTTATCATCTCAAAATTGATACTGCGCACGAGCAGAACCTCTGTGGCACAGAAGTTGTTCAAGAAATTGCACCGTGAAATGGGGCTTTAGTGAAATCGAATAGCCTTTTTAAAAAGGGTATGGTATTCCCACAGCCTTCTGTACACTCGTCGTTCGTTTGGTAATACTTTTAACTCAAGGCCTGATTCATCGCTCTTGGTCATCAAATGATCAATGTTCTCACCTCCCTGGGTTTGTCCGAGGTCCTGAGAGAGTCCTGGATGTAGGCGCTCTCCTGGACGGAGATGAGTCGATCCTCTGCCGGGCTGTTGGAGCCGAGTGCCAGCCAGAGCAGCGACCAACACTAGTCGATCAGGATCTACTGACCTGGCTACATGTGTCCGAGGTCCTGAGAGAGTCCTGGATGTAGGCGCGTTCCTGTACGGAGATGAGTCGATCCTCTGCCGGGCTGTTGGAGCCGAGTGCGAGCCACAGCAGCGCCCAACCGAGTCCCACGCCGCCGAACACGTAGAACGTCGACGGCCACCCGCCGGCGGAGGTTGACAGAAAACCACTCCCAAGCATGCCCACGACGGCTCCCAGCTCCCCACCTGTGTTCAGTCCATATCACACTTTACAATGCAAGTTGGACAATTTCTCTAGAGTGTGTTAGTAGAAAAAAAAACATTCTTGGCAATTCTTGGTTTAGAGTCTGTTTTAACCAACTCAAATTAGACAATTTGAGATGAAATGACACTTGAATTGAAGCAAATCTTTGAAATAAAGAACCAAACTTTACAATATTTACTCACAAATTGAATGCTAATTACTGTTCAGCACGATGGTTATGGAAAAAGCAGAACGCTAACGAAACCTCTTTGAGTTGCTGAACTTGAATGTTTAGTGGAATACCCATTTTAGGAATCATATTGTGATGCATAGTCTGGCAACCTTGTCTTATGGATGACGGTTGAACGAACCTGAGGTGACGAAGTTGACCAGAACTCCGCGCTCCTCCTCGGGTGTCCATTTAGCGAGCAGAATGAGCAGAACGGGGAAGATAAAACCCTGCGACATTATGAATCAATCATGGAGACCTACTCATTTGTCAATATTAACGATTACGGAACAGGAAGGGACATATTGGTGTAATATGGAGGTAAATTGCGACATTACCTCTGCGATGCCCTGTATGAACCTGAAGACGCACACCATCTTCCAGTCACCCCACGCCGCGGCGCCCGGAATCAAGATGGCGAATATGGACGCCACAATTATGGCGAGGGCCAAGACGAGTTTGGCGCCATAGCGTTGGGCCAGGAGACTTGCTGGGACCTGAGTGACCACGTAGCCCCAGGCAAAGGAGCTCAAGATGAACCCCTTCGTCCCTTCGCTCCAATCGTATTCCTGAAGGACGATGATAGTTCAAACATCGTTCCCGTAATTATGAAATCATTTGAGACAATTTCCATCTTTCAGCAGATATTTGTTTTTGCAGACGAAAATGTTGAACGACGAATTTTGAATTCGGCAATTGGGGTTTGAAATCTAACAAATATAATTACATTTGTCAACTAGAAATTTAATCGTCGTTAGAGGAATGACAATCTATAGTTGTATTAAATGCGTTTATTTTATAACTTCGATCTTTTTTTACAAAAATGTGCTACATCGCTTCTCGTTTATCGTTTTTCGTGTCCCAGAAATCACTTGTAAACGGAATTAAAGGCAAACACTGACCGGATAGTCTGGGTTGGCGCCCTCCTTGTCGACCATGGCGACGATGGCGACGGAGAGGTTGACGCGCAGGGTGAAGGCTAGAAGGAGGCCGAAGAACATGAGTGAGGCCTGGAGATGACGGATCCCGAGCCAGGAGTCTGGAACAACGCGAGGGGCGATGTCCAACTGGTTAAACAGCTTAATAACCTCACATCATTACCTACCATGTGTCTGGACACCCCGAATATGTATGTAGTTCAAACATTGTTGACAATGTGCTCGAATCAATTGACGAAACAAAATCTTTTTCTATTTTTTTCAAGTTGATGATAGGTAACGTATTGTTTGTAAAATCCATGCACTGTAAGAATAACATTGAAATCTACTGTCATGTCATCATTTATCTCAATTTGAAATACGATTTTAATGACTGTAAAAATATCTGTAATGATATTTGTAATGTTATTAAATTGTTTTAATACACTGCCCTCAATTTCCTTTTGTTTATAATGTGGTGCAAGCGCGAGCAATTGCTTTTTGGAGGCATTTTTCGGATACTACGATTGGACACGAAACGGGTGGACGAAATGAGTTGCAATTTTGATCATGATTAGATAAAAGACAAAGTTAGGATGATCACTTAATACAATTTTTATTTTTTGCTTCGTTAATTAGAAAAAATATTTCATTTTTGGTGAAAAATTAGCAATTTTCATGTATCGCTGGGCACCGTCTAAAATTTTATTTTAAAAATGTACTAAGTGATAACGCTAAGTTTGTCTTTTATATAATTATTATTACAATTTAAGATCAATAGGGAAGTCTCATGAAATTTTATTCTAGTAAATTTCTATAAATAAACACAAATAATAATGACAAATACACTTATTACCTATGAAATCTTAAATTTTCATACATAAAAATCGAGTTCAAATATCATAGGATTTTTGGCGGGAAAAACGGCCTGTAACAAGAATCAGAACTGTGATGTCATTTCCAAGTCATTAACATTGTGTTGACATGGGGATTCCCTTGTTGCCATGGCAATATAGCAAACTGTGATGTCATTGCCAATTTTCCTGTTTTTAAATGAGAGGAGATCTATCAAACTTTGTAAATTAATTACATGAGAACTATTCGTCCAACAACAAATATAATACCACATCTGTGTTCAGCAACATCTCAACTTTCATAAAATATATATTATTCTGAATTCAAATCTTCACGAGACTTCCCTATTGATTTACGGGTTTGGTCTCCAATCGTGTTCGGAATTTCAAAGTTTTGCGCCGTTTTGTTGAGTAACTTGCGTCTATTTAACAAGGCACGAAGCTAAAATAAAATTTGCTACTATTATACAATCAGACTGATCATGTGAAAACATCCTATCAAAGTTACACCGACTTTATGGATTTCTTTCCCCAATGGCTGAGCGCTTGTATCATCTTAACAATCCTAATGTCAATCGCATTAGGTATTTATTAGGCACTTATTTAATTTTATGAGATTACAGAAACACAAAATACATGCGTTTGTTAAAATTGTACATGTTTTTGTATATTGTGTCAATAAACTTTCTTGCATTGTGCTTGTCAATGATCAAGCGAGCGTAGCGAGCGTCTCCACTTGAAACTTATGGCTCGAATCTCTGTTTTTGTGTGTATTTGTGCATTTGGCGTCTCCTGCCAAACGAAGTAATGGATCAGGCCAATTTTTTCACACAACATAAATTACTATTCTCGTTATGGTCAAAATGATTTTCAGCAAGTTCGCTTCATTGGTTGCATCGGAAACTTGATGTGTAGTTATAGTTAGCTTGGCAATGGGGATGAAGGAAACTCTGTGTATATAACTGCAATAGTTTGACCGATCATCACCAAATTTTGCAAGGTCATGTGTACCAGCATTATAAGTGATTTTTTACAAATCTGTAATGAGCTTCAAGAGTAATAGACATTTTACTGACATTTGTATACTTAATTTAAAACGGCCTATAGCCACACCACCATATGACCTATCAAATGGTCTTCGATTAATCTGATCAATCAAACTCATATTTTGCATGGTCGTTCAGACCAACATTGTCTCTTATTTTACGAATTTTCAGCCCTACCAGTCAAGAACATAGATGCACTTATTGACAGTTTTAATAACTGTCAGAAATGACATTTTAAAACAGAAATTCCACTGCACTCTGGGTTGCTCTATGTAGCAAAGCAAAGTTTATAGATGGCTATTCTCAATATCAATGTAAGACAGATTCTTTTCTTAGTGAATCAAATTGCAATTCATAATGTAGTCAAAATGTAATGTAGGTATTTCATATACATAGGTATAGGTAAACCTTATCTAAAATAATTTATTTTACGATATGGATTGTGTTTCACAGTTATGAAAACAACGTTTTGACTAGATAGCATAATATTTTACACATTTCCAGCCCAATCGGTCAAGAATTTACAGACTTATTTCTGTTTTAAGTGTTTGAATATCTGTCCAAAGAGATTGATGGAAAAATATCAGTACAATAATCTGTTATTTAATTGATCCAGAGTGTTTATGAAAAGTTGCAAGGAAAATTGGTAATAAATAATGTATAGTTAGTTATCTTTGATTGAATGGATCGTGCTTGATTGACGATGTCGTGCGTGTCGGTGCTCGCTCATCAACGCGTTACACCGAGCGTTTTCCTAGTATAAAATTAATACCTTAGTTTTGATTTCCCATTCCGATTGTGTTTAAATTGACCGAACCTGGTCTAGGCGACGCCCCTCTCTTCGATGCCCTTATCTCTTGCGACGTCTCCGGCTCTATCGACGACGCCTCTCTCTTCGACGCCCTTATCTCTTGCGATGACGCCTCTCTCTTCGACGCCATTATCTCTAGCGACGACGCCTCTCTCTTCGACGCCATTATCTCTAGCGACGACGCCTCTCTGTTCGATGCCCTTATTTCTAGCGACGACGCCTCTCTGTTCGACGCCCTTATATCTTGAGACGACGCCTCCATCTCTTCGAACGACGACTCCGGCTCTAGCGACGACGCCTCTCTGTTCGACGCCCTTATCTCTAGCGACGACGCCTCTCTGTTCGACGCCATTATATCTTGAGACGACGCCTCCATCTCTTCGAACGGCGACTCCGGCTCTAGCGACGACGCCTCTCTGTTCGACGCCCTTATCTCTAGCGACGACGCCTCCATCTCCTCGAACGACGACTCCGGCTCTAGCGACGACGCCTCTCTGTTTGACGCCCTTATATCTTGAGACGACGCCTCCATCTCTTCGAACGGCGACTCCGGCTCTAGCGACGACGCCTCTCTGTTTGACGCCCTTATATCTTGAGACGACGCCTCCATCTCTTCGAACGGCGACTCCGGCTCTAGCGACGACGCCTCTCTGTTCGACGCCCTTATCTCTAGCGACGACGCCTCTCTGTTCGACGCCATTATATCTTGAGACGACGCCTCCATCTCTTCGAACGGCGACTCCGGCTCTAGCGACGACGCCTCTCTGTTCGACGCCCTTATCTCTAGCGACGACGCCTCCATCTCCTCGAACGACGACTCCGGCTCTAGCGACGACGCCTCTCTGTTTGACGCCCTTATATCTTGAGACGACGCCTCCATCTCTTCGAACGGCGACTCCGGCTCTAGCGACGACGCCTCTCTGTTTGACGCCCTTATATCTTGAGACGACGCCTCCATCTCTTCGAACGGCGACTCCGGCTCTAGCGACGACGCCTCTCTGTTTGACGCCCTTATATCTTGAGACGACGCCTCCATCTCTTCGAACGGCGACTCCGGCTCTAGCGACGACGCTTCTCTGTTCGACGCCCTGAACTCATGCGACGACGCCTCCTCTACGATCTTAATTGGAAGAACCATACTCTCCTTAGCATATGGCACTATTAGCTCTGCTATTACACTGATTCATTATCACAAACTTGTTGACATACCAATGGGTCAAGTGCCGTCACGAAAGCTAAGATAAAACGAATCGAAGCAATGACCATCGGCTGTCTGATAACTAACATGGTAATTATCCTATTTATCGACATAATAATAATTTATCTACTTTTCGCATGCAATACGTTTGCTCGCTTATCACCGCGTTACGCAGAGCGTTTTCCTAGTTTTTAATGAAAACAATCACATACATTTTAACAGCAGACCTCTTGTGACAAAGTGTTTTGCATATTATGCGTACAATTGCACATAACACATCATGTCGCATATTCTCACATTCACATGCACGTTACATCCAGCCCAAATCCCTGCTGGATTGTCTGAGATAGGTACTGTTACAATCAAGAAAACAGAAGAAGAAGAAGAAGAAGAAGAAGAAGAAGAAGAAGAAGAAGAAGAAGAAGAAGAAGAAGAAGAAGAAGAAGAAGAAGAAGAAGAAGAAGAAGAAGAAGAAGAAGAAGAAGAAGAAGAAGAAGACAGCTATCTGGAAGTACATTTTCTATACACACGGGAATAAGTAGCAAGCTTTGAAAAAGAAATGAGAAATTTTATCTATTTTACAAATGGTAGCATATGTGGGACCTTTTCGTTGTTAATTTATTTTTAATTTGTTTTTCATTGAGATCGAAAGGATTTTAATACTTTTACGTACGGGAATAAATAGCAAGCTTTGGAAGAGAAATGTGTATTCAATCTATTTTACAAATGGAGGCATATGTGGGACTTTATCGTTGTTAATTTATTTTTAAATTGTTTTTAATTGAGATCGAAAGGATTTCAATACTGGACTTAATGTGTCTCAAAATTGCACCGAAACTTTGTCTGTGTATCTGTGATAGAAAATGTTCTCGGGGGCATTTCCCACGAAAGCCCACTTCTCATTTCCTCTCTTTAGTTTTTCATAAACATCTGCATTTATTGCTCACCAAATTTATTACGATATCAATACGTTCAACAACCTTGCATATGACAAACAATAGTATAGGTTCACTTGGCACAACACAAATTGATCGCTCAATGAATCTGATTGACTGAATGTTTGATCACACCATCAAAGTCAGTCCAAGCGATCTTCTTGTCTCACTCCTAGTAGTTGTACTCACACTTCACGATAAAAACAAGCTTTGATTGGTGTGGAACTTGGCGAGCAGTCATTCAAATTTGTTCACTGATCAATTTTTGTTGTGCCTTTCTAACTTGAAGGAAATATACAAATCGGTGCGAAAACAAATAAATGTGCATCAAATTCAATCAAGTAACATCAAATTTTCTGGGCTACACCCCGGACCCGCGTCTTCTGTGGTATCCTCTCCCCGAACCCCATTGACGGGCGTTGACCCCCCCCCCTAATTATCGTCGAATAATCGTATTTTTTGTGGCCCGCTAGCATATTTAACTTCTCAGTGGGGCCCTTCAGCCAAAACATTTGCACAGGCCTGCTCTAGAATTACTTCGCCAAACTCGCCCGCCAGGACAAGGTATAAGTCAGAGGTAGAGGGTGGGGGTGATCAGATGATAATCATTAAGATAAAGGAAGGGCAGAAAATAATTCCATTCAAAAGTATTTATTTCTCTTTAAGAACAAATGGTGAACATTCAACAAGTTCAGACACACATGTATCTGTTGATCTTCTGTAACAACTAAATCTAAACTAAATCCAATTGAGGAATGTAAACACTTGACAAGCTACACGTTGGTACTTTGAAATAGCCTAGTTTACACGGTTCAGTGTTACGTTCAATTCATTGAGTTAAAACCTTTTGGTTCAACGAATGTAACCGTGTAGGAGCAAGAATAAAGCAAAAGTACGCTCCTTTAGAACCTGTCCTATTTTCCCTTTAATGCATTAAATTTGAAACAGTGAACCGTGTAAAACAGAGCAGCATTTAGTCTCGATGCTTCATAATTAAAACAAACTTGAGTTGAAAAGTCCTTCTTTATTTCACGCCGTCGTTCCACCGCTGCAACTCTGCACTGCCGAACAAGACGTAGAACATTCCAGTGACGATGTAGACAGCAGCAGTGATGAAGAACACGATCCTCCACTGATCAACCGAAGTCTGACGGAAACACACGAACATAAAATAAGCCTCTGACAATAATTGAAACCGAAGTAAAATACAAATAACACAATCAAAACAAAAATAAATATAGCCACGATTATTTCAGCAACAATTTACAGCTACGTCCAAGTAATGAGCTATTGAGGCTGATTGTTTCAAGCTGATAATGAATGTAGGTATACATATCAGAATCTAAATACTTTTTCAGTCATTTGTGACGTAACAGATGTTTAGGACCTTTTAAACGTCGAAAAGGGCAGGTAAATAGTACCTGAAAACTATTAAAAAAGGACCACAAAATGCCGAAAAAGGGCCAATGACATTTTATGTTATCTAATATTCGTCAGCATTATTATTCGATTTATCGGTTTAGGAGTTGGACTTGGAGTAATATATTAAAATTAACTTAAATTATTGCATGAATGTGTCAATTTATCAAGTGTCAATTGTTGATGGCGCACCCAAATGGTGGATGGAAATTTTATGAATTGTGGTCTAGACCCAAATTCATCAAATTGTTGTAGCTTGCAACAAGTATTTCATATTATTTTACCCAATAATTTAAAAAAGGACACAAATACCTTAAAATGGCTAGAAAAGGACTGAACTCATAAAAAAATGAGAAAAAGGCATTTTGAAGCAAAATGAAAAACATATATTTGAAATCAGGAACACATGAAACATATTTATATATCATTTTTAGACGCGTCTGAACAAAACACTGAAAAGGGATATGTCCTGAACATCCTAGCCCTACTCATAATCTATATAGAAATATTAGTCGAAATATTGTATAAATTTAGTTTATCCAGACATCACAATCTTGAGGCCACGCTGTCAAATATTATGTATTCCTGTCACAGTGCGAAGAGATTTGTCTTACACTTTCTGTGACGACAGCCCCGACTATAATCGGCCCTATGATGCCCGTTGCGTTGGCAAGAGTGTGTGATATCCCCATCATATTGCCGGCAAAGTTAGGCGCCATGTCCAATGGACTGACGAAGTAGCCCACGTTGATAGCGCTGTTCACTGCGACGGCAGCCGTCAGAAGTACGTTAGTCAGAATGACGTCACTGGAGTAGCTCAAAGCGATCAACAACACACCTGGCAAAAACATTCCTGGAGGACAGAAAGAAAGTCAGAATGATTCTGATCGGATCGAATTTGGCGAAACATTTTAATTTAATATTTTAGAGTGTTGATCGTGCAGTTCTTCTAATGTCTCGCGATAGGGCACTGGCCAAACTTTCCCCCGCTTGCATGGCGCTAGCATCGAGACAGGTCAAAACCAAGGTCCATCAAAACTACAACGCGCGAAACATTTTTGACAGGCATAAGAAGATGTACTTACTGTTTAGATATATCCATTTTTAACTCTAGAATTATAACATGTTTAAAAATAAGAAGATATTTCAATTGTAAAATCAAAATCCATGTAATAACGAGACGACACCCCCTCTGTTGTTTCATTGTTTCCATTTGCCGTGAGTCTTCAAGGAGCCTTGGAAACAAAAACAAAATACTGACAGCTGTCATTACACGATCAAAATAACATTATTACACTACAATATATAATAATTATCCACTATTTCGGTAAATAGCTAAATATCAACATCAATTTTTAATTGTTATTCTCAATTCTTATGAAAATATGGTCTGTGTAGCAAGAAATCTTTTGATTTAAAAGTGACCTCCCTCGACGCTAGCGCCAAAAGTGACCGACCTGACGTCCTATCTTTGCATCGCCTTATTGAGGAAAACAGCGGCACATCTCAGTCAGGAGATACGGTCGGGAAGGTTCGGAATAAAAAAACGAATGTAGGAGGAGTATCTAATTTTTACCAGTTCACAGCGTCATCAAACAAATTCTACGACCAACATTCCCGATAGAGTAATTCAATATTGAAGTTTATTTAACAATAACATAGCGGAACATAGGACATACGAACTGGGTTCGGCTGAACTGATATGGCTTTAGAAAAAAAATGACAACAATTTAATCACATAGAAGAATAATAATAAATGTAACAGTAACACCAAAAACGGTGAAAATTAGACGTGTAAACTTGAATTCTGAGGCTGCGAATATTATTCTTGTAAATAGCTCTCACCGATGCCTGTGAATAATTGTCTAGAGGCCGTTTTCTTCAGGATATTCTTGTTTGTTACAAAATCCGATGCCCAAGCGAAGACGAACCCAAGAAAGAATTTGACCATGTGTGGCAGAGCTGATACCGCCCCATTCTGTAACAGAAAACATGTTGTGCCATTACTGCGGCTAGGCCGGCGAGCATAAGCTCATGAGTTAGGCCTTTCCATGCCGGACAGGCCAGTGGTGAGGCCACAGGCAAAGAGCAGCCAGGGTCTTCCATAACCTCTCCCGAATTCGCGGTCCCCTCGGGCCAACTATCCTTTTCGAATCGTGTCCCATCTGCCTGGGGGCCAATTCTTGAGATTCACGTTTTGAAACCGTTTTACGTTTACATTGTATAAAACTGGAAACAGTTGACAACTATTGGTTAGCCTTCAACTTTTTTACGTTTTAAACAATGAAACCGTGACACGGTTTCAAAACGTACATCTCAAGAATTGGCCCCCTGATCCGTACTCATTCCAGCATGGTTTTCCCACAGACTCCCCCGGACCGGGGCCCCCTGATGGATTAACGTTGCACCGAATCGTAAACGGGCCGAATCCGGAATTGTTAAGTTAGAGAATAGCTGCCATGTGGCTAATCCCTCGACATGACCAACATTTATGAAAATCAACATTAAAACTTAATATGATTTTCAACCAAACCCGATCAGAAGATTTTGCTAATACTTAACGGCTAACATAATGATATTTTAGTTTTAATGGAATTGCAAATTTCAACTTGATTGGACCATTTTTGAGTTTCAACCAATCACACGCAATTTTGTTTAATTTAATCCAATCGACGAATTTTGTAAATATTAGGGTCTGCATAACAAACTCATCTCATGTAATCATGTGGTCATGTGGTCATGTAATCATGTCATCATGTGATCATGTGATCATGTGGTATTTTCATGTGTGAGTTTTCATGTGATCGATCGAAGAAAAAATGTGATCTGTATATCGCCATGTAACAGAAAAAAACAGAGGTCCGTGCCAAAAAGCCAAAAGGAGTAACTCGCTCAATTACAGTTTGACATTTAACGGTACGTTGTGTGAGAGTGTGTGCGCCCTATGACGTCGACTTGGCTGGCGTGGAGCGACGCATAATCACCTTTACCAATCACATAGGCATACGTATTGTTTGCCATTAAGTTACGCATAGGTACAGTCTATAAATGCATTAATATGTATAGCCAAATTACGCACTGATTTAAGGTCGTAGCCGAGTACTGACTTCATGTAAGCCGACGTCTCATCAAGAATTGTCCAAAATCCAAAATTACTACCGCACGCAGCGAAGACCATCGCCCACATGGGAAGTGACGTCAGCATAGCGCTCCACGGAGTCGATGTAGTCTGTAGGTAAACAACACTCTTTTAGCGAAATGCAACTGTATTGAGCGGGGTTTGGGATCTCGTATTTACAAGAAACTTGTTCTGATCTTATTATTGTACAGGCGTGGTGGAATAGAGGGGAGGGGGATTAAACTTCCACCCCAACTTGAGGGTCTTCAATAGCTTTATTTATCTTGAAACCACGAACACTCTTATTCGAGTTCATGCATTCCTTTGAAGTTTTCCTGCTATGTGACCCCCCCCCCCCCCCCAACATTGTGAAAAATAATTATTACTATTTTAGTGCTCACAGATTTACTTTTTAAAATTACAAATTCAAAGCCGCTGTTGAATTTGAAAAATCCCCCAGTGACGACAGGAGTTCTTATACATTTATTGTTATCAATGATTGAAAATCATATTTAATATGGATTCATCTCTCTTTGTCATCAAATGATCAATGTTCTAACCTCTTTGGGTTTGTCCGAGGTCCTGAGCGAGTCCTGGATGTAGGCGCGCTCCTGGACGGAGATGAGTCGATCCTCTGCCGGACTGTTGGAGCCGAGTGCGAGCCAGAGCAGCGACCAACACTAGACGATCAGGATCTACTGACCTGGCTACATGTGTCCGAGGTCCTGAGAGAGTCCTGGATGTAGGCGCGTTCCTGGACGGAGATGAGTCGATCCTCTGCCGGGCTGTTGGAGCCGAGTGCGAGCCAGAGCAGCGACCAGCACTAGACGATCAGGATCTACTGACCTGGCTACATGTGTCCGAGGTCCTGAGAGAGTCCTCGATGTAGGCGCGTTCCTGGACGGAGATGAGTCGATCCTCTGCCGGGCTGTTGGAGCCGAGTGCGAGCCAGAGCAGCGACCAGCACTAGACGATCAGGATCTACTGACCTGGCTGGGCTTGTCCGAGGTCCTGAGAGAGTCCTCGATGTAGGCGCGTTCCTGGACGGAGATGAGTCGATCCTCTGCCGGGCTGTTGGAGCCGAGAGCGAGCCAGAGCAGCGACCAGCACTAGACGATCAGGATCTACTGACCTGGCTACATGTGTCCGAGGTCCTGAGCGAGTCCTCGATGTAGGCGCGTTCCTGGACGGAGATGAGTCGATCCTCTGCCGGGCTGTTGGAGCCGAGTGCGAGCCAGAGCAGCGACCAGCACTAGACGATCAGGATCTACTGACCTGGCTACATGTGTCCGAGGTCCTGAGCGAGTCCTCGATGTAGGCGCGTTCCTGGACGGAGATTAGTCGATCCTCTGCCGGGCTGTTGGAGCCGAGTGCGACCCAGAGCAGCGACCAGCACTAGACGATCAGGATCTATACTGACCTGGCTACATGTGTCCGAGGTCCTGAGCGAGTCCTGGATGTAGGCGCGTTCCTGGACGGAGATGAGTCGATCCTCTGCCGGACTGTTGGAGCCG
Source organism: Leuctra nigra (assembly GCA_934045905.1). Taxonomy (NCBI): domain Eukaryota; kingdom Metazoa; phylum Arthropoda; class Insecta; order Plecoptera; family Leuctridae; genus Leuctra; species Leuctra nigra. Next base: position 34,132,281 of record OW203766.1, read on the forward strand.
AGTGCAACCCAGAGCAGCGACCATCACTAGACGATCAGGATCTACTGACCTGGCTACATGTGTCCGAGGTCCTGAGCGAGTCCTGGATGTAGGCGCGTTCCTGGACGGAGATGAGTCGATCCTCTGCCGGACTGTTGGAGCCGAGAGCGAGCCAGAGCAGCGACCAGCACTAGACGATCAGGATCTACTGACCTGGCTACATGTGTCCGAGGTCCTGAGAGAGTCCTCGATGTAGGCGCGTTCCTGGACGGAGATGAGTCGATCCTCTGCCGGGCTGTTGGAGCCGAGTGCGACCCAGAGCAGCGACCAGCACTAGACGATCAGGATCTACTGACCTGGCTACATGTGTCCGAGGTCCTGAGCGAGTCCTGGATGTAGGTGCGCTCCTGGACGGATATGAGTCGATCCTCTGCCGGGCTGTTGGAGCCGAGAGCGAGCCAGAGCAGCGCCCAGCACTAGACGATCAGGATCTACTGACCTGGCTACATGTGTCCGAGGTCCTGAGAGAGTCCTCGATGTAGGCGCGTTCCTGGACGGAGATGAGTCGATCCTCTGCCGGACTGTTGGAGCCGAGAGCGAGCCAGAGCAGCGACCAGCACTAGACGATCAGGATCTACTGACCTGGCTGGGCTTGTCCGAGGTCCTGAGAGAGTCCTCGATGTAGGCGCGTTCCTGGACGGAGATGAGTCGATCCTCTGCCGGGCTGTTGGAGCCGAGTGCGACCCAGAGCAGCGACCAGCACTAGACGATCAGGATCTACTGACCTGGCTGGGCTTGTCCGAGGTCCTGAGAGAGTCCTGGATGTAGGCGCGCTCCTGGACGGAGATGAGTCGATCCTCTGCCGGGCTGTTGGAGCCGAGTGCGAGCCAGATCAGCGACCAGCACTAGACGATCAGGATCTACTGACCTGGCTACATGTGTCCGAGGTCCTGAGAGAGTCCTGGATGTAGGCGCGCTCCTGGACGGAGATGAGTCGATCCTCTGCCGGACTGTTGGAGCCGAGTGCGAGCCAGATCAGCGACCAGCACTAGACGATCAGGATCTACTGACCTGGCTACATGTGTCCGAGGTCCTGAGAGAGTCCTCGATGTAGGCGCGCTCCTGGACGGAGATGAGTCGATCCTCTGCCGGGCTGTTGGAGCCGAGTGCGAGCCAGAGCAGCGACCAGCACTAGACGATCAGGATCTACTGACCTGGCTACATGTGTCCGAGGTCCTGAGAGAGTCCTGGATGTAGGCGCGCTCCTGGACGGAGATGAGTCGATCCTCTGCCGGACTGTTGGAGCCGAGTGCGAGCCAGAGCAGCGACCAACACTAGACGATCAGGATCTACTGACCTGGCTACATGTGTCCGAGGTCCTGAGAGAGTCCTGGATGTAGGTGCGCTCCTGGACGGAGATGAGTCGATCCTCTGCCGGGCTGTTGGAGCCGAGTGCGAGCCAGAGCAGCGACCAGCACTAGACGATCAGGATCTACTGACCTGGCTACATGTGTCCGAGGTCCTGAGAGAGTCCTGGATGTAGGCGCGCTCCTGGACGGAGATGAGTCGATCCTCTGCCGGGCTGTTGGAGCCGAGTGCGAGCCAGAGCAGCGACCAGCACTAGACGATCAGGATCTACTGACCTGGCTACATGTGTCCGAGGTCCTGAGCGAGTCCTCGATGTAGGCGCGCTCCTGGACGGAGATGAGTCGATCCTCTGCCGGGCTGTTGGAGCCGAGTGCGAGCCAGAGCAGCGACCAGCACTAGACGATCAGGATCTACTGACCTGGCTACATGTGTCCGAGGTCCTGAGAGAGTCCTGGATGTAGGCGCGCTCCTGGACGGAGATGAGTCGATCCTCTGCCGGACTGTTGGAGCCGAGTGCGAGCCAGAGCAGCGACCAACACTAGACGATCAGGATCTACTGACCTGGCTACATGTGTCCGAGGTCCTGAGAGAGTCCTGGATGTAGGTGCGCTCCTGGACGGAGATGAGTCGATCCTCTGCCGGGCTGTTGGAGCCGAGTGCGAGCCAGAGCAGCGACCAGCACTAGACGATCAGGATCTACTGACCTGGCTACATGTGTCCGAGGTCCTGAGAGAGTCCTGGATGTAGGCGCGCTCCTGGACGGAGATGAGTCGATCCTCTGCCGGGCTGTTGGAGCCGAGTGCGAGCCAGAGCAGCGACCAGCACTAGACGATCAGGATCTACTGACCTGGCTACATGTGTCCGAGGTCCTGAGCGAGTCCTCGATGTAGGCGCGCTCCTGGACGGAGATGAGTCGATCCTCTGCCGGGCTGTTGGAGCCGAGTGCGAGCCAGAGCAGCGACCAGCACTAGACGATCAGGATCTACTGACCTGGCTACATGTGTCCGAGGTCCTGAGAGAGTCCTCGATGTAGGCGCGCTCCTGGACGGAGATGAGTCGATCCTCTGCCGGACTGTTGGAGCCGAGTGCGAGCCAGAGCAGCGACCAACACTAGACGATCAGGATCTACTGACCTGGCTACATGTGTCCGAGGTCCTGAGAGAGTCCTGGATGTAGGTGCGCTCCTGGACGGAGATGAGTCGATCCTCTGCCGGGCTGTTGGAGCCGAGTGCGAGCCAGAGCAGCGACCAGCACTAGACGATCAGGATCTACTGACCTGGCTACATGTGTCCGAGGTCCTGAGAGAGTCCTGGATGTAGACGCGTTCCTGGACGGAGATGAGTCGATCCTCTGCCGGACTGTTGGAGCCGAGTGCGAGCCAGAGCAGCGACCAGCACTAGACGATCAGGATCTACTGACCTGGCTACATGTGTCCGAGGTCCTGAGAGAGTCCTCGATGTAGGCGCTGTCCTGGACGGAGATGAGTCGATCCTCTGCCGGACTGTTGGAGCCGAGAGCGAGCCAGAGCAGCGACCAGCACTAGACGATCAGGATCTACTGACCTGGCTGGGCTTGTCCGAGGTCCTGAGAGAGTCCTCGATGTAGGCGCGTTCCTGGACGGAGATGAGTCGATCCTCTGCCGGACTGTTGGAGCCGAGTGCGACCCAGAGCAGCGACCAGCACTAGACGATCAGGATCTACTGACCTGGCTGGGCTTGTCCGAGGTCCTGAGCGAGTCCTCGATGTAGGCGCGTTCCTGTACGGAGATGAGTCGATCCTCTGCCGGGCTGTTGGAGCCGAGAGCGAGCCAGAGCAGCGACCATCACTAGACGATCAGGATCTACTGACCTGGCTACATGTGTCCGAGGTCCTGAGAGAGTCCTGGATGTAGGCGCGCTCCTGGACGGAGATGAGTCGATCCTCTGCCGGACTGTTGGAGCCGAGTGCGAGCCAGAGCAGCGACCAGCACTAGACGATCAGGATCTACTGACCTGGCTACATGTGTCCGAGGTCCTGAGCGAGTCCTCGATGTAGGCGCGTTCCTGTACGGAGATGAGTCGATCCTCTGCCGGGCTGTTGGAGCCGAGAGCGAGCCAGAGCAGCGACCATCACTAGACGATCAGGATCTACTGACCTGGCTACATGTGTCCGAGGTCCTGAGAGAGTCCTGGATGTAGGCGCGTTCCTGGACGGAGATGAGTCGATCCTCTGCCGGACTGTTGGAGCCGAGTGCGAGCCAGAGCAGCGACCAGCACTAGACGATCAGGATCTACTGACCTGGCTACATGTGTCCGAGGTCCTGAGCGAGTCCTCGATGTAGGCGCGTTCCTGTACGGAGATGAGTCGATCCTCTGCCGGGCTGTTGGAGCCGAGAGCGAGCCAGAGCAGCGACCATCACTAGACGATCAGGATCTACTGACCTGGCTACATGTGTCCGAGGTCCTGAGAGAGTCCTGGATGTAGGCGCGCTCCTGGACGGAGATGAGTCGATCCTCTGCCGGGCTGTTGGAGCCGAGTGCGAGCCAGAGCAGCGACCAGCACTAGACGATCAGGATCTACTGACCTGGCTGGGCTTGTCCGAGGTCCTGAGCGAGTCCTCGATGTAGGCGCGTTCCTGGACGGAGATGAGTCGATCCTCTGCCGGGCTGTTGGAGCCGAGTGCGAGCCAGAGCAGCGACCAGCACTAGACGATCAGGATCTACTGACCTGGCTGGGCTTGTCCGAGGTCCTGAGAGAGTCCTGGATGTAGGCGCGTTCCTGGACGGAGATGAGTCGATCCTCTGCCGGACTGTTGGAGCCGAGAGCGAGCCAGAGCAGCGACCAGCACTAGACGATCAGGATCTACTGACCTGGCTACATGTGTCCGAGGTCCTGAGAGAGTCCTCGATGTAGGCGCGTTCCTGGACGGAGATGAGTCGATCCTCTGCCGGGCTGTTGGAGCCGAGTGCGACCCAGAGCAGCGACCAGCACTAGACGATCAGGATCTACTGACCTGGCTACATGTGTCCGAGGTCCTGAGAGAGTCCTGGATGTAGGTGCGCTCCTGGACGGAGATGAGTCGATCCTCTGCCGGGCTGTTGGAGCCGAGTGCGAGCCAGATCAGCGACCAGCACTAGACGATCAGGATCTACTGACCTGGCTACATGTGTCCGAGGTCCTGAGAGAGTCCTCGATGTAAGCGCGCTCCTGGACGGAGATGAGTCGATCCTCTGCCGGGCTGTTGGAGCCGAGAGCGAGCCAGAGCAGCGACCAGCACTAGACGATCAGGATCTACTGACCTGGCTTCATGTGTCCGAGGTCCTGAGAGAGTCCTGGATGTAGGTGCGCTCCTGGACGGAGATGAGTCGATCCTCTGCCGGACTGTTGGAGCCGAGAGCGAGCCAGAGCAGCGACCATCACTAGACGATCAGGATCTACTGACCTGGCTACATGTGTCCGAGGTCCTGAGAGAGTCCTGGATGTAGGCGCGCTCCTGGACGGAGATGAGTCGATCCTCTGCCGGGCTGTTGGAGCCGAGAGCGAGCCAGAGCAGCGACCAGCACTAGACGATCAGGATCTACTGACCTGGCTACATGTGTCCGAGGTCCTGAGAGAGTCCTGGATGTAGGCGCGCTCCTGGACGGAGATGAGTCGATCCTCTGCCGGACTGTTGGAGCCGAGTGCGAGCCAGAGCAGCGACCAACACTAGACGATCAGGATCTACTGACCTGGCTACATGTGTCCGAGGTCCTGAGAGAGTCCTGGATGTAGGCGCGCTCCTGGACGGAGATGAGTCGATCCTCTGCCGGACTGTTGGAGCCGAGAGCGAGCCAGAGCAGCGACCAGCACTAGACGATCAGGATCTACTGACCTGGCTACATGTGTCCGAGGTCCTGAGAGAGTCCTGGATGTAGGCGCGCTCCTGGACGGAGATGAGTCGATCCTCTGCCGGACTGTTGGAGCCGAGAGCGAGCCAGAGCAGCGACCAGCACTAGACGATCAGGATCTACTGACCTGGCTACATGTGTCCGAGGTCCTGAGCGAGTCCTCGATGTAGGCGCGTTCCTGGACGGAGATGAGTCGATCCTCTGCCGGGCTGTTGGAGCCGAGAGCGAGCCAGAGCAGCGACCAGCACTAGACGATCAGGATCTACTGACCTGGCTACATGTGTCCGAGGTTCTGAGAGAGTCCTGGATGTAGGTGCGCTCCTGGACGGAGATGAGTCGATCCTCTGCCGGGCTGTTGGAGCCGAGAGCGAGCCAGAGCAGCGACCATCACTAGACGATCAGGATCTACTGACCTGGCTACATGTGTCCGAGGTCCTGAGAGAGTCCTCGATGTAGGCGCGCTCCTGGACGGAGATGAGTCGATCCTCTGCCGGGCTGTTGGAGCCGAGTGCGACCCAGAGCAGCGACCAGCACTAGACGATCAGGATCTACTGACCTGGCTACATGTGTCCGAGGTCCTGAGCGAGTCCTCGATGTAGGCGCGTTCCTGGACGGAGATGAGTCGATCCTCTGCCGGGCTGTTGGAGCCGAGTGCGACCCAGAGCAGCGACCAGCACTAGACGATCAGGATCTACTGACCTGGCTACATGTGTCCGAGGTCCTGTGAGAGTCCTCGATGTAGGCGCGATCCTGGACGGAGATGAGTCGATCCTCTGCCGGGCTGTTGGAGCCGAGTGCGACCCAGAGCAGCGACCAGCACTAGACGATCAGGATCTACTGACCTGGCTACATGTGTCCGAGGTCCTGAGCGAGTCCTCGATGTAGGCGCGTTCCTGGACGGAGATGAGTCGATCCTCTGCCGGGCTGTTGGAGCCGAGTGCGAGCCAGAGCAGCGACCAGCACTAGACGATCAGGATCTACTGACCTGGCTACATGTGTCCAAGGTCCTGAGAGAGTCCTCGATGTAGACGCGCTCCTGGACGGAGATGAGTCGATCCTCTGCCGGACTGTTGGAGCCGAGTGCGAGCCACAGCAGCGACCATCACTAGACGATCAGGATCTACTGACCTGGCTACATGTGTCCGAGGTCCTGAGAGAGTCCTGGATGTAGGCGCGTTCCTGGACGGAGATGAGTCGATCCTCTGCCGGGCTGTTGGAGCCGAGTGCGAGCCAGAGCAGCGACCATCACTAGACGATCAGGATCTACTGACCTGGCTACATGTGTCCGAGGTCCTGAGAGAGTCCTGGATGTAGGCGCGCTCCTGGACGGAGATGAGTCGATCCTCTGCCGGACTGTTGGAGCCGAGTGCGAGCCAGAGCAGCGACCAGCACTAGACGATCAGGATCTACTGACCTGGCTACATGTGTCCGAGGTCCTGAGAGAGTCCTGGATGTAAGCGCGCTCCTGGACGGAGATGAGTCGATCCTCTGCCGGGCTGTTGGAGCCGAGAGCGAGCCAGAGCAGCGACCAGCACTAGACGATCAGGATCTACTGACCTGGCTACATGTGTCCGAGGTCCTGAGAGAGTCCTGGATGTAAGCGCGCTCCTGGACGGAGATGAGTCGATCCTCTGCCGGACTGTTGGAGCCGAGTGCGAGCCAGAGCAGCGACCAGCACTAGACGATCAGGATCTACTGACCTGGCTACATGTGTCCGAGGTCCTGAGAGAGTCCTGGATGTAGGCGCGCTCCTGGACGGAGATGAGTCGATCCTCTGCCGGACTGTTGGAGCCGAGTGCAACCCAGAGCAGCGACCATCACTAGACGATCAGGATCTACTGACCTGGCTACATGTGTCCGAGGTCCTGAGAGAGTCCTGGATGTAGGCGCGCTCCTGGACGGAGATGAGTCGATCCTCTGCCGGGCTGTTGGAGCCGAGTGCGACCCAGAGCAGCGACCAACCGAGTCCAACGCCGCCGAACACATAGAACGTCGACGGCCACCCGGCGGCGGAGGTTGCCAGGAATCCACCTCCAAGCATGCCCACGACGGCTCCCAGCTCCCCACCTGTGTTAGGAATCACGTGGTACTTATCGTATGCCAGCTTGTCTTATGGATGACGGTTGAACGGACCTGAGAAGACGAAGTTCACCAGAGTTCCTCGCTCCTCTTCGGGCGACCACTTAGCGAGCAGAATGAGCAGAACGGGGTAGATGACTCCCTGCGTCATTAAGAGGAAGGATCAGTTCCTAAGTCGTAGCGTCTGTCTCGTTGAAGATAGACTATAGCGACAAGTGTTTGATTGATCTCTAGAAAGCATTTACCACTTTTTCGAAATATGTTATCTCATAGAAGCTATGACCGGATTTCAATTTCAGAATTTCGCTGATGAAGAAATTCAGTTAAATATACGACTTTCATCAAAACATAACCGCTTTTAACTTCTCTAGGAGATAACATATTTCAAATATATGGTCCATGCTTTCTAAAGAGTAATAACTCTACAACTTTGTCTCGCCAACAAATAGAATACCTTCAACGAGACAGACACAATCTGGAAAATAACGGACATAGCGGAGGGCAAGTCGGTAGTCTTCATATATTGTGTCAATATTATCGACTATACTTTCCAGAGCAGTAATGGGGTAAGTGAATTAGATACCTGTGCGAGCCCCTGGATGACCCTGAAGACGCACACCAGCTTCCAGTCCCCCCACGCCGCGGCGCCCGGCGTCAAGATGGCGGATATCGACGCCACGCTCATGGAGAGGGTCAGGACGACTTTGGCACCGTAGCGTTGGGCTAGAAGACCTGCTGGGAAGGTTGAGGCCATGTAGCCCCAGGAAAAAGAGCTCAGGATGAACCCCTTCGTCTGTTCGTTCCACTCATATTCCTGAAGAACGATGACAGCTTCATACATCTTTCACGTCAAGTGACGTCAGCATTTGAGATAATTTTCCTCTTCCTGCAGACATTTGTTTTTATTGCAGACGAAACTTGTAACTACGAATGAGAATTCGGAAATTGAAGTTTAAAATGTAGCAGATTTAATTTAATTTTATGGATTGGTCATTTAATAATCGTTTGATGGAAGAAAACCTATGATTGTAGTAAATGCGTAGATATATTTTTAATTTGATCGTCCTTAAACCGATTTTTTGCAAGAAATGTTCAATATTGTTTCTTGTCACGCGCCATATATATTTTTTTTTAAATATGTCATAGTAATGAGGTGTAAACAAGTACAGACATGTACTGACCGGATAGTCTGGGTTGGCGCCCTCCTTGTCGACCATGGCGACGATGGCGACGGAGAGGTTGACGTAGAGGGTGAAGGCGAGAAGGAGGCAGAGGAACATCAGTGAGGTCTGGAGATGACGGATCCCGAGCCAGGAGTCTGGAACAACGCGAGGGGCGATGTCCAACTGGTTAAACAGCTTGAGGGTTACGTCATAGCCTCACAACATTCCTATACCTACAAATGGCCATCGTACCTATATTTATGTGCTCGAATCAAGTGACAAAATGATCATTTTAAATAAAATACGTTTCTACTTTAAAAAGTATTTGTAAAATATAAGATCTTAAAATTTTACTTGCTAAAATCAAGATTTTGGCTTTCAAAAGAAAGTGCGATCAAAAATAGTTATTGAAGGCAAAACACTTAAACAAGTTATAATTTAACTTCGTGACAACGATATTCAGATCAAAGTTGCATATTTTGTGGGACTAAAAAGAAGAAGCATGAATGATAAATCACGAAAGGAAACACAATTACATTTTTTGATGTGGTGACTTTTGATTGATTAATTTATAGATACAAATTGTATAGTTTATGACAACTAATATTATGTTTGCAATGACAGTTATTTTGGGCTCAATGAAAATCTTGAAAAATGACAACCACATTATTTAGTATTCATTAAAATTTTGGAGCACACATGTGTTTGCTTGTAATTGTACATGTTTTTGTTCGTATCAACAATAAACTTTTCAGCATTGTGCTTGTCAATAAAAAAAACATTAAACTTTAATATGAATTTCATAGATAATGTTTTCTTCCTTTCCGATTGTGTTTAAATTGACCGAACCTGGCCTGGACGACTCTTCCATCTCTTGCGACGACGCCTCTCTCTTCGACGCCTCCATATCTTGAAACGACGCCTCTTTCTTAGACGCCTCCATATCTTGCAACGACGCCTCTCTCTTAGACGCCTCCATATCTTGCAACGACGCCTCTCTCTTCGACGCCTCCGTCTCTTGCGACGACGCCTCTCTCTTCGACGCCTCCGTCTCTTGCGACGACGCCTCAATCTCTTTAGACGACGCCTCAATCTCTTTAGACGACGCCTCCGTCTCTTGCGACGACGTCTCTCTCTTCGACGCCTCCATATCTTGCAACGACGCCTCCTCTGCGATCGTAAGTGTCAAAACCATTCTCTCCGTTGCTTCTTGCACTATTACAATTGCAGTATCACAAACTTCCTTGGCACAGCAATGAGTGACGTGACGTCACGAAACTGTGATAAAATTAATCGAAGCATTTTACCATCGGTTGACTGATAATTAGCATGTAATTAACCCATATGTAGACATTATTGACCGTGATTTACTCCTCTATCATCATTGCTATTATGTTGTCGTTGTGCGTAATATTTTTCAAATATAAATCTATTACTCTCACATATCAAGGCAGAATATTGCTAGGAATCTAACACCATTTCCAGTTTAGTGATTACGAAAATATGGGTTGAGGCTAACTAGTTGCAGTAAATGATTCAAGTATCTCTCTATGTTGTTTCTCATGAATGAGGTCATGGGGGAGGTCAACCAAAGGGGCCCGGTCCGTGAGAGTCCACACTAGCCAGTGCCAGTGTGGGGAGTGTTAGTCCGGAATTGGGACGGTCCGGTGGACGGGAGGGTTCGGGCAGGCCGGACTCGATGGGGCCCGGTCCGTGGGAGTCCACACTAGCCAGTGCCAGTGTGGGGAGTGTTAGTCCGGAATTGGGACGGTCCGGTGGACCGGGCAGGCCGGACCCGATGGGGCCCGGTCCGTGGGAGTCCACACTAGCCAGTGCCAGTGTGGGGGAATGTTAGTCCGGAATTTGGACGGTCCAGTAGACGGGAGGGTTCGGGCTGGCCGGACCCGATGGGACCGCGAGTTCGAATGAGGTTTGTGACCGGGTCGACCCTGGCTGGTATCTAAGGCAACAGTCATAGAGGGTACGTTACAATGGGTGCAACTGTGTATGAGATATGACCTCAATCCGGTTTTTAAAATGGCGGCTGAAAAACTCGTTTATGAATATTGTGTTTATGTTTATATTTAGTAACATAAAGCCATCTCAATGTATTTGTACCTGTTTGAAACTATGATTTATAATAATTTACGAGTGAATATTTTGGCGGGTGTAGATCGGCTTAAATTTCAATGTTACTAGCGTAACATAGTTAATTTTAACCAACACTCCAAACCAACCAGTCTTGGTTTAGAGTCCTGGTAATAGAGTCTATTACCTGATTTAATCAAGATCGGGTGATTGAATTAATCAATTATAGAGTATATAAAATGTATGATATGAAATAATTTGTATTAATAATAAACAAGTAGTGGATTGAATTATAAATAACTATTGATCCGATAATTAGTAATGCAGATATGTTGCAGTAGGTGCAATGCTTTTGAATAATGAGGGTATTTCATAAAGTGTCCAGTGTGTAGAGAACGAAGAAAAGAGTGTCAAATAATCTTGTGAATCCTGCAATCCAATTGAAGATCGTTACTAAGTGATTCCGAGCCAAATGACAAATGAATGGAAAAAGTTCTTGAGACTGATTGTTTTTGCATTAATTTTAGTAGGACCGTTATTCATTTTTATCACCTATATAACGACAGGGAAACAAATGTACTTTAGGCTAATACGTGGTGGACTTTTCCGATTGGAGTCAGCAAATATTCCTCTGGTGTCATCCGGTAAAAGAGAATCTAGTTCACCTGATACGACCAGAGGCAATATTCTTGACATTGACAGGGTTTTATCAGAATCGTCATCTACATCAAGTGAAATTATAGTTTCATCAGATATTCTAGTATCGAGCAGAATTAGTACTATCAATACAACAGAAGTAGTTGATGACAGTGAAAATATTCCCATAACTTCGGCTTTAAAAGACACGTTATTTGATAAAGAAGATCTGTACTCTTGTGACGATGATAAAAAAGTAGTCATACCTTCCGATCGAGTTTGTCCAAAATCTCATGTAGTGACAGTTCGAAATCGAGGGCGATTTGGCAACATCATGTGGGAGTATGCTGCCCTTTGGGTGTACACAAGACATCACAAATACGCTCCTTACATCAGCCAATGCATACTGAAGAAACTCTCAGAGTCTTTTGAGGCTCTGTCGATTCCGTCTTTCGGGTATTTGCTTGGCTGTGATTTGCGTGATACGAAACCGAGTAATGGAACTGAGAAAGGTCAGGTTGAAATGAGCGGCGGAATGGTCACAGTTCTTCAGTACACCAATGTGGAGGACTATGAGAGGTTTGCGGAGATTCTGGTGAAGTATCGGAAGGAAATACGAGTTGAATTGAGTTTCAAGACAGAGATTGTGGAGAGAAGTAGAAGTCGACTTGCAACCATCGCTTGGGAGATTATGAGGAAGAAGAAGGTGGCGAGGAATGTTACGACAGTAAGTCCAGTGGGTATTTTAATTTTCTTGTAACATGGCTTAACAGGAAGTACTTTGGGTCTTGTTTCAGCTGCAAATGGACTCCAAATCTTGTCTCTTACAGACAACAATTCCCATCTATTCTTTGCAGAAATGCATTTTACATATTATTTTAAAATTTACTAAATTTTTGTTGATATATTTGTGTTTTACCATTTTCAACGTGTATTTAGAGTTTTCCTTCACACTAACGCTAATTTCAAGCTCCCTGTACCAAATAATACCCTACTTCGAAGTACGTTTTGACCTCTGATACGACCTCAAATCATAATTAGTATCATAATTGTCGTAATGAATTCATGTTACATTATTCACTATACAATGAGCTTAAAGAAAAAGTGTCGTAACAACACTTGAAAGATCAAGCGCATCCCGTCAGCTTACCGAGACTTTGAAAGTTCTGAATTCCCTTCTTTCAGATCGGCGTTCACGTTCGCCGCACCGACTACCCTCTCTACCTACATGCCCGTCACGGAGTCCCCGTCGCCCCGACCTCCTATTACCTCCGCGCCATGGACCACTTCCGCGCGCGCTACTTCGCCGTCGTCTTCGTCGTCATCAGCGACGACGCCGCGTGGTGCTCGACGAACCTCGGGGCCGACGACGTGTTCGTGGTCCCGTCAGGACACTCTGCCGACCACGACATGGCGCTGATGTCGGAATGTGACCACAGTATCGTGGACTACGGGACCTATGGGGATTGGGCCGCGCTGTTGGCGGGTGGAGAGACGGTGGCGTATAATCTCACTTTTGGGATTACGTATCGCCTCGCTCAACTCATACCGAACTGGTCGATTATGAGTTAAACACGGTCATTTTAGCAGAGGAGATTAAAACTGAAAAGTGTCAGTGTACAATTTAAAATAATTTAAAAATCTATGAATCATTTAAAAATCAAAACATTAAAAAAATCACACATAAACTCTAAAACATTTTATTGTTACCTAGATAAAAAATAAGTGGAAGTGGGGTGGTAGTGGGAGTTGGGCAAGCTCTTAAGTGAAATAATTACCTATGTTTATCCAGTGTTTTTAATTGGCTATGTGTTTTTCTCATATTTTTATGAGCAAATCAATAATTGCTGAAATTACACAGATAATCTATAAAATGCATGCAGATTAAATAATTTTATATGATAAAATAGGTTACTAAGTAAATTATCACGCAAGTTGTTGTGTTAACAATTATTGATGCAGAATTTAGCTCTGCGGGACTTAACTAGGTCGTTCTGTTTGAATACAAGTTGCATTTTATCAAGTTTTCAGTGTTCAGACGAAGAGAAGAATGTCAATTAAGTTAATCCAGGTTCCGGTTCTGCCAGGACAGATTGATGACACTGTACCACGGGAAGAAGCTTTTAGACACGACGACTCCGCGTACCGTGCTGGTATTGAAGAGAAGACCGACGTGAACATCACTGCTGGTGGTTGCTTCAACGTGGACCTTAACCTGGATTGCTCAGTGAGTTCATTTTACAACTCTGTTCAAAGCACAATTTTCAAACTCTCAGAATATTCAACATTTTAATGTTAGGAATTTACATTTTGATGTGATGAATGACACAATTATTTCGTGAAATGTTACTACTACTCCAGGGTCGACCTGGTCTTATGCTCCCCTCCAGGGCCAATTGCCCTCCTCCTTGGGCCGCCTCCCCTTAGATAGACATTCAAGATAAATCTGGTCCTACTGTCCCGAACCCTCGCCCCCTCGGTCCGTCAATACTGTAGACGAGCCTCCCTACTGGTACCAGACTCCCCGGAACCGGTACCCCAATTAGGTTGATCCCTCCCCACGACCTCCCTTAATAACAGGCCAGGGCAAACTACGGCCCTCGATGTTCTTTGATGAGGCCCACCGGTTTTGAATGTATATAGGTACGGTTATAATAAAAAAAAACAGAAGAAGCACACAGTTAGCTGGAATTACATTTTCTACACACGGGAAGACGTATTAAGCTCTGAAAGGGAAATACGAGATTTCATCTATATTACAAATGGTGGCATATGTGGGATTTCCTTGTTGTTTATTTATTTTTAATTTGTTTTAATTGGGATCGGAAGGATTTCTTAAATAATTAAGAAATGTGTCTCAAAATTGCATTAAAACTTACGTCTGTGATAGAAGTGACTGATACAAACTTTTCTCGGGGCCTTTCCTCTCCTAACATGTGCAATCGTATTTTCTTCTGGCCCTCTGTCATATTTAATGTCTCAATGCGGCCCTTCAGCGGTAAAGTTTGCCCTACGTATTATAAAGTGGACGACACGATCTTGCTGTCGAGCTATATGTGGACTTTGTTCACTTCCAGATGATAGACACGTACCTGGTAATCTTAACTCAGCTGCACTCGGCCGACAAGACATGTGACGTCATTCAATGTGACTGTGACATGTGCAATGTGACGTCACAAGGATCTGGTCTTATTTGGCATGTTTGATTGAGCGAGCGTAGCGAGCGTCACCACGGTACTCTTATGGCACTTTCTCTGTGTGTTTTTTTTTTTTTTTTTTTTTTTTTTTGCCTGCACTGCCCAGGTCAAACCGCACAACCAATCGATCTGAAATTTTGTACACATACTAACGTATTCTATGCGATCCCTGGGATCTTTTCTGAACGATATCCTGTGATTGGTTCAAATTTTATAAAAATTATCTTTCGATTGGTTGCTTCGATCAATTTGAAATTTAGCAAAGTCATTGCAACCAACATTGTACCCAATCAAAAAAAATTTCAGCCAAATCCTCCAATTGGATCAAATTTGAAACCATTTTTCCTGTGATTTTTGAAATTTAAACTGGAACCGATTGACCGACTAACTAAAAACTTCGCATGGTCATTGGTACCAACATTTAAGGTGTTTTTGCCAATTTTCACTCTAATCTGTCGTTATTTTCAAAAGTTTTTGTCATTTTAGGGACTTTTTGCGTGTTGGCTGTCAAATTCACGGCGACTTCGAATCTACAAGGCAAGGTAGTTAGAGCAGAAAGTTTTAAACGATATGAAACTAATAATGACCGTTCAACAGATTGATCTGATATTGTGTACACACACTACATATCATATCATATGGGTGGTCCCAGATATATTTTTTGAACGAGATCCTGTGATTTTTGAAAATTAACAAGGAACCGTTCAATCATAAAGGTTTAATCGATCAACTTAAAACTTAGCAAGGATTGGCAACTTAAAACTTAGCAAGGATTGGCACCAATATTTTTCATTTGTATACTTAATTTAAAACGGCCTATAGCCACACCACCATTTGACCTATCAAATGGTCTTCGATTAATCTGATCAATCAAACTCATATTTTGCATGGTCGTTCAGACCAACATTGTCTCTTATTTTACAAATTTTCAGCCCTACCAGTCAAGAACATAGATGCACTTATTGACAGTTTTAATAACTGACAGAAATGACATTTCAAAACAGAAATTCCACTGCATTCTGGGTTGCTCTATGTAGCAAAGCAAAGTTTATAGATGGCTATTCTCAATATCAAGTAAGACAGATTCTTTTCTTAGTTGATCATATTGCAATACATAATGTAGTCAAAATGTAATGTATGTATTTCATATACATAGGTATAGGTATACCTTATCTAAAATAATTTATTTTACGATATGGATTGTGTTTCACAGTTATGAAAACGACGTTTTGACTAGATAACATCATATTTTACACATTTCCAGCCCAATCGGTCAAGAATTTACAGACTTATTGCTGTTTTAAGTGTTTGAATATCTGTCCAAAGAGATTGATGGAAAAATATCAGTACAATAATATGTTATTTAATTGATCCAGAGTGTTTATGAAAAGTTGCAGGGAAAATTGGTAATAAATAATGTATAGTTAGTTATCTTTGATTGAATGGATCGTGCTATGATTGGCGATGTCGTGCGTGTCGGTGCTCGCTCATCAACGCGTTACACCGAGCGTTTTCCTAGTAGGAAGATATTGTATTGAGGCACAGCAATGATATTAAAAATATAATAGACTAGAAAATCGCTTTAATTGCTTTGATTGTCAAACGTAACACTTTAGAATATGAATTTCTGTACTATAAAATGTCTCAATAAAATATAAATGTAAAATATAAAATATAAATGATTGGTCTTGAAGCATTACGAAGCTAATTACAAAGTTTCAACCTTGTTTTGTAAATTTATTTTACTGTTATTATGACCAGGTTAGCGTAACTATTATTAAACAAATGTTTTATGTTAATTATATTATGTATGCTTTGATTATAAAAGAATAGGAATGTGTATCAACTCTCATTATAGTATCTGAAAATGTCCAGTTTGAATGTACGCGCCATGTCCAGTTTGAATGTGCGCGCCGATTATACCCACAAGGTCGAGTGAGTCTGATCATAGAGATCTGATGATGCACAAGGTCGAGTGCGAGCATAGAAGGAAGTTCTTGACGAGTCAGGGTGTTTGGACATGCGCAGAAGTCCAAAGTGAAGACTTAGCGCTTAATCCACGGCTCCGGGATCCTGTCGATTTCTGCACTGTTGGCTTTATCCGGAAATCGCTGATTGGTTGAGAGAAACTAACTAGCGGCGAACAAAATTTTGATTGGACAAGCGTCGGGTGCGGCAGGACAGAGAGGGGGGATAGCGTCAGTGAACATTTCGAGAAGAAGTTTTGAGAGCAGAGCGTGCACGGCAGTCAACCGAGCAGGTCCACGACACTTTGGTCCGTCAAATGACCACGCGGTCTTGGAAATTACCGCTAATATCTTACTGTGAAGTTTAATAAGTCTATTTAAGTGTTATATACTGACACAAGTCACATGTAAAGTGTTCTTCGTCAAGTTTTTGGCCAACAAATGTGATAAATTCGAATACGCAGGCCATGACGACCGGGGACCAGACCCACCGAGAAGTAAATAACCTATCAGGTATGCTGAATGGAACCTTCATACTGTATAATCCAGTGAGACAGGAGTTTACACGTTATTGGAAGAGATCGGGGAGTACGGCGAGAAACTCGCGCCAAGATGGTTCCCGTAACGGCTGGAAATCGCCGTCCTAAAACGGCGTGCCCTTCGTAGGGTCGAGACTGCGTTGCCGGCAACACACGTAACCGTCAAGCAAGAAGGCAAGCGATATTTGTGTTGGACTGGGACGATGTACGAGGAATATGGACAAGGCGAATAAGGTTTGATGTATCACTGTATTTTATTGTGTGGTTGACGAGACAGAGAATCATTTAGTACTTGGCCAAGTAGGGTTTAATGACAGTTGTAATTGTTGTATCTAATCGGATAATTATATCTAGTGGAGCGGTCGCTCCACGCCAGCCAAGTCGTACGGCGCGCGCACACTCTCATATAAAGGCTGGAGCAAACCCACTTTTACTGTAAGCATCAAAGTGGCATTTTCGGCCTACTGGATCTTAAAATTGAGAAATCTCACATTGTTGCGAAATATCTTAATTTCGAGCTATGGCCCACCCTACAACATATACCAAATTTGGGAACAATAGGTTACGCCCTTTGCGCGCTAGAGGGCCGTGAAAACAGTGTTTTAGGGCGGTTTTCATAATCAGTAATCATAGTAGTAGGCTGGAGCTAAAATCCGGTAAACAGGCCACAGCCTAAACGGCTGAACCGATTGATCTCACATTTTTACCACGTGTGCACTTTTGGCGTCTGATTTAACCTTGTCC
Organism: Leuctra nigra; assembly: GCA_934045905.1. Lineage (NCBI taxonomy): Eukaryota > Metazoa > Arthropoda > Insecta > Plecoptera > Leuctridae > Leuctra > Leuctra nigra. The sequence goes on from OW203766.1 coordinate 34,149,907, forward strand.
CCATGAATTTTTTGTGCCGCCATTTTGAAACCGGAAGTGACGTCATATCTCGTCAACGGTTGGACCGATCGGAACGAAATTTGCGCCAATCGTTTCAGACGGTCATCTATATGGATTATCAATATCAAAAGACTGAACATTATTTTAAATAAACCGGAAATGACGTCATGAAATTTAATATACATCGATTTGCATTTCAGCAACAACTGTTGATCCGATTGTCTTGATATTTATGTAACGTTTGTACTTTTGATATTTCATTTGACTTGTTATAAAACCAACCGGAAGCCGCCATTTTGAAACCGGAAGTGACATCATGTCTCAAAAACGGCTAAACAGATTAGAACAAAACCAGCGCTAAACGATATAGACGGTCAACTTTATGTAATCAGTAATATTTGATGATTCAAATATCGAAACCGGAAATGACGTCAAACATTTTATGACCTATACCGGAAATGACGTCATAAATATGCTAAATGACGCTAAATTCACCACTTTATACTTTAAAATAGATATAAGTAAACGTACTTTGTAAATAATTATAAATTCAAGGTTGCAGTGTTCTCGGCGGCCATTTTTAAAACCGGAAGTGACGTCATATATCGTAAACAATTGTACCGATTGCAACCTAAGTTTGGAAATGTGTTGGACTAATAATTATGAATTCAAGACGACATTATTTTCGGCCGCCATTGTTAAAACCGGAAGTGACGTCAAATATCGAAAATGGCTGTACCGATTGCAATCAAATTTTGGAAATGTGTTGTACTAATAATTATGAATTCAAGACGACATTATTTTCGGCCGCCATTGTTAAAACCGGAAGTGACGTCATATATCGAAAATGGCTGTACCGATTGCAACCAAATTTTGGAAATGTGTTGTACTAATAATTATGAATTCAAGACGACATTATTTTCGGCCGCCATTGTTAAAACCGGAAGTGACGTCATATATCAAAAACGGCTGTACCGATTGCAACCAAATTTTGGAAATGTGTAGGAGTAATAATTATGAATTCAAGACGACATTATTTTCGGCCGCCATTGCTAAAACCGGAAGTGACGTCATATATCGAAAACGGCTGGACCGATTGTAACGAAATTTAAAGCTATTCTTCTTGGATAATTATTTTAATCTTATATACCAAACGCAACTTTTCTAAGTATCCAAATCGGCATAGGCGTATTTTTTTAAAGAAATAAGTTCTTGCACGGACACAAGCTGTGCTACAAGCTGTATGAATAAACTAACAAAAGAAGTGATATCCCAGAAAAAAACACAGGCAGCCAAGTCTCTTTACTTTAAAAAAATTCAACACCGAAAAGGAGTGATATCAAAAAAGGAGCCAAGTCAATGACATTTCCAAATATTTAATCGTATCTTTGAAATAAAAGTATAAACACCGAGAAATACTTTACAAAAGGACTTGGCGCATCGTTTTTTTAAAGACATTTTTCTATTCATAAGCATGTGCCATTTATATACAACCGTCATATTGAATGTTTAGAATAATAGGGAAACATCTTTCAATTAGGTACATATTATACATACCTTCTGTAAAATATTTTCTATATGATTATATACGCTATGAAACTTGTTGTCTATGCTTTCTATAAATATACACAATAGTTATCTTCGTAATATTGTTTCGTGGTGAATATAATTAAGTCTCATGCGTTATACCTTCTCATCATGTAACAATTTCTATTAATACACATTTTATAAAAATACATTTCACAAAGAAGACAGTCATATTGAATTTCTATTAAAAAATTTAACTTTATACACTTGACACTTCAAAAATATATAATTGTGTTCCATTAGTTAGTAATTATTTGACAACGTTTCATGATTTCCTTCAGTCAAGATCAAATTATGAAAAGATACCAGTCTAATATCGCCATATTAACAGTACTGCAAGAATATGTATGAGCCCACTTCCAATTGATATGAAGGGATGTGTGTTGTGAAAAATATCCGACCGAACCGGGGCACGAACTTGGGACCTCTCACTTGCCGGGCGAGAGCTCTACCAACTGAGCTACCCGATCGGACGGGCGGACATTAGACACAACACACTGATGAGGATCCTGACTCCTGACTCCATGGAAGTTTTCCAAAGAAACCTACATTCTCACCACTTCCAATTGTTATGTAATTCTTTCACCCTAATATTACTTATATATTACAGCATAAAATCATGCTTCTATCGCCATTGACAAAACTATAAAATAGTCATTACTAAAAGTAGCTTGATTCATAGATTCTGGCTCTAATAGAAAGAGGAAAATGTACCTACTTGTAAATTTCTTTCCACTTTTAGGATAGAATGATGTCTTTAAAAAAACGATGCGCCAAGTCCTTTTGTAAAGTATTTCTCGGTGTTTATACTTTTATTTCAAAGATACGATTAAATATTTGGAAATGTCATTGACTTGGCTCCTTTTTTGATATCACTCCTTTTCGGTGTTGAATTTTTTTAAAGTAAAGAGACTTGGCTGCCTTTTTTACACGGAGTGTTTTTTCTGGTGAGTACTACTTTAATTGTTTTGGACCATATTATTGCTATACCACCTGAGCTAGTTTCCTTTGTGTTTTTCGGGAGGTATGATTTATTTCAAGAGGTTCAAGTACCTATTTAATTTTATTCCTGAGTTTGTTAGTATTCTACCGGGCAAGGGTAGTAGCATCTCAGTCTTTCTTTATTATTGTTTTCGAACACTTTTTGTATGTATCAAAATGAATAACTTCTTGACAAGGTTGTTTTCGAACTTGTTGCTAATATTTGTAATTTCCGGAGTTCCCCGAATTACTCGCAGAGTATTCTGTAAATGTGAATAAATATTATGAATTCAATTTGTATCCCATTTGGACCTTCCATCTTGAAATTCATGAATTAGTGATGTGAAGAAGACATTCACGGATGAAAACAAAGACGAAGAAGAGGAGGGGACGAAGAGAACGATTGGACTGAATACAAGAGGTGAAAATGAACAAACTGATATTAATTTTCTATTGAATCATGCTCTGGATTTTGTATAAAACTAGACTATTACAATTTTGTGAATTTCAATAAAGACTCGCAGTTTTTCATGTACTGTTTACTGTGCATAATATCGACTTCAGTATGCAGATGACTTAAGATAGTAAGTAAAAGTATCATTATAAGGTATCATTACTTAAGCTTGATTTACACGGGTCAATGTATTGATCAATACATTGAATTCAAGAGGCTGTGCACATGAGCCGTCACTTTATCATATCAAAAGTGGCTCTGCTCATGTGCACAGCCTCTTGAATGGACCACTAGTCATTATCTTGCTATGTGACATCACGAATAAAACAGATGACAGAAGGATGTGGGCCGTGACCGTCAAGAAGGCTGTGACAGCACAGTAATCAATAGTAATCAAATAGCAATGGATCCATTTCGAACTTCAACTGTCTTTCCCACACACATTTGATCGCTAACAACGCTAACTTTATCGGGACATTAAATATGACCATATCCATGACTTACGCGTCTACGCAATGTCCTGCTGTCAACACATGGCGTGCAGATATCAGAGAACCTCCGCATTGCAAGTGACCTGTTGCTTCCTTGTGCAAGACTTGGTAGTTGATGTACGCGAACCACGGGTACTTCTCGTAGTCAAGTTCAGGGCTGAAGGACATCCGCGGTACCAAAACTGCATTATTACGTGGTGCTTGGTTCACTCGGCCACATGCTGTAATGAAGAAGATTGCACTTCAGAAGGGTTCAAATATCTAGTGGAGCGGTCGCTCCACGCCAGCCAAGTCGTACGGCGCGCGCACACACTCATTTAAAAAGGCTGGAGCAAACCCACTTTTACTGTAAGCATCAAAGTGGCATTTTCGGCCTACTGGATCTTAAAATTGGAAAATCTCACATTGTTGCGATATATCTTAATTTCGAGCTATGGCCCACCCTACAACATATACCAAATTTGGGAACAATAGGTTACGCCCTTTGCGCGCTAGAGGGCCGTGAAAACAGTGTTTTAGGGCGGTTTTCATAATAATCTCAGTAGTAGTAGTAGGGTGGAGCTAAAATATGGTAAACAGGCCACAGCATAAACGGCTGAACCGATTGATTTAAAATTTTTACCACATATGCACTTTTGGCGTTTGAGGTGCCTTTTGCTATAACTGGTTTTATGCCGCCATTTTGAAACCGGAAGTGACGTCATATCTCGTCAACGGCTGGACCGATTGGAACGAAAATTGCGCCAAACGATCCAGACGGTCATCTATATGCATGATAAGTAGCAAAAGACTAAACATTATGTTAAAGAAACCGGAAATGACGTAATGAAATTTGAAATACATCGATTGGCTTTTTGGCAACAAAGATTGATCCGATTATTTTGATATTTATGTAACGTATGTACTTTTGACGTCTCATGTGACTTGTTATAAAACCAACCGCAAGCCGCCATTTTGAAACCGGAAGTGACATCATATCTCAATAACGGCTAAATAGATTTCAACGAAACCAGCGCAAAACAATTTAGACGGTCAACTTTATGTATTATCATCAATAATATTTGCAGTTTCTCATACCTAAACCGGAAATGACGTCACACATTTTAATAATCTCACAAATTTTTATTTTGATGCAATAAATATACTATTTGAGACAGCTTATAAAATTATAATCATGTTTCAAATATACTTCAAGGGGTCAGAGATTTCAGCCGCCATTTTTAAACCGGAAGTAACGTCATATCTCAAAAACTGGTAGACAAATCGGTATGAAACTAGCGCCAAACGATTCGGATGGCCATCTCTATGGAATATGAACAGTACAAATAGAATTTTCCTATTTGTGAGACCGGAAATGACGTCATTCAAATGTATAAATTATTATAATTCCCTCCTATACAATAAATACATATTCAGAAAGCTTAAAATGATACACATCATTTATAGAAATAAATTCTATGTGGCATTGCAGAAAGTTCAGCAGCCATTTTGAAAACCGAAGTGTTTCCATATCTCGGAACTGGGTTGACTGATTGGAATGAAACCTTTGCTATTCTTCGTGAAAGATCATTTAAAGCAATTATTTAGGATCATACGCTGCTATTCATTAGTGGTAACGAAATTGTAAAGGGTGATGATTTTTTAAAAGAATTTAGTAATTGTTCATTTCATATGTGTCACAAGTTGTTAGAATAAACTAAAAAAAGGAGTGATATCCCCATAAAAAACACTTCGTGTAAAAATACCAGCCAAGTCTCTTCAACTAAAAAAAAATATGAAATCTAAAAATTCTGCACTGAAAAGGAGTGATATCAAAAAATTAGCCAAGTCAAAACTTTATTTGAAAATCAAAAAAAACTTGGCGCATCGTTTTTTTTAGGGCATTATAGGTATACTATGTATATGTATATTTCATGTATAATTTATAATTGGCTTATACTTCCAAGCTATTTAAGTACACGATGCGCCAAGTATTTTTTGATTTTCAAATAAAGTTTTGACTTGGCTAATTTTTTGATATCACTACTTTTCAGTGCAGAATTTTTAGATTTCATATTTTTTTTAGTTGAAGAGACTTGGCTGGTATTTTTACACGAAGTGTTTTTTATGGGGATTCAATCTACTGCGTAGGATGGGTAATATCTTGTGAAACGATAGAGATGAAGTTTATGAGTAACCGGGTTCTGCTCCTGCGAAGTTTCACTTTGGTGACGGTATGTGTCTCTGCGCATGTGCAGAACCAAGTTGCACACTAAAATTTGATATTATGGATTGAGGTCAGATCAGGAAATAAAAAGCAGAGCAGAACCCAAAACCAGTATGTTTGTCAGATTTGGGGCCTTATTTTATAGCTTCAAAATTCGCAATTCGGCTGGAATTCGCATCTGCCTTGATTTGGTTGAATCAGACAGGATCTGGAAATTTAAGAAATACGATTTCAATCAACTCCACGTTTCAAAAAGTATGTTCATAACATTTTCATAATTACTAAACATTTATCTATCTTTTAAACTATACCTGGACCTCTACCTAATTGGATTTGCACCTTTGGTAAGGATAACATTGACCTGAAATGATTTCGGTTTCGTTATAGAGACCTTGTTTAGTGTTTCATTGCCAATGGTTTGATTGATAAAGTGAACTTACTCTGCAATCCACGGGAAAGTGCTACTTGAAGAAGAGCAGCCAGCAGGAAACACAGCTCCATGACCGATCAAGATGACTTGACTGCTGGAACTTTCCGAAGTGCTTCATTTATATAAGTACTTGAACTTGACGAGTAACTTTACTGAGAAAGTTGCGTTGTTGAATGTATACATTTCCCCCAGTCACTTGCCGATAACAAATGGACTGTTAAACTGTTTTAGGCATGAGTACCATTGTTATAGTTGTTGGAAAATAATTCATTCTCACCTTTCTTTCATCCATATTCTTTGTCATTCATATTATTCATAATCATTATTTCATTCAGTTTGTCCATAAAACCATATTGAATGACACAAGTAGTTAAATAATGATTTGCTGTATGTGCTGTCATCTGTCGTTATGGAAATGAAGAGTGATTGCAAATGACAATTACTCACTTCAATCTACTTCAATACATGACACTGAATCATATAGCCTTGAAATAATCCAATGCAATAGGCAGCGTGTTTAGACAACAGATGGCACTGCAAAAGTACAGACAGAGCCACCTAATCTGTGGGAAGGAAGCTTACCTTTGGCAAGGCGTCCAAGTCGCTGCAGTTATATGTTATGTTGCTGCACATATTACGCATTATCAATTCTTAAAATTTACACAAGTTTATCTAATGTTTATTCGCCTACAAAATATTAACAACAAAGTGTTCACAATTTCACTGAATCTGATCACAATAGTAATTTGCGCGACTTATTTCTGATTCCGAAATATTTTGAGTACATTTGTTGACATCTGATCGGTTGCTAGGTCACGGCCAATGAGAAATAAAACAGTTGACGATCTTCCCACAAATGTAGCTAATTTCTCTCACTCGTGGCGAACACTCGGTGCCTATACTTCGCTTACATGTTGGCTAGGCAGTAACGCTCTGGATTAGCTCTAGGAGGTCCCAGGTTCGATTCCCGCGTCCGTCCTTCCTGAGCTGACTGAAATATATCTCAGCCAAGAGGCAAATGCTGGGAAGGTTTCCTCCTAATAGGCCACGTCAGTTTCCTTCCCACCGTCAATGCTTCATATTAATCATCTTCCTATCATCATCATTGTCATCCATCTACTGATTTCTAGTTGCAGAACAATGCGAAACACCGAAACTTGAATAATACTTATCAGACAATTAAAATATCATCTAGATTGAAACGATGAAATGATCTTAACTTGTCCCAAACGTTCTACTTGTTTGTCATACAAGTTGATAAATGCATGTTCCCAGTCGTATAAAACAGCTTGTAAATATGGCACTCTCATCTGAAAAAGGTCGTAAATAGATAGAATAAAGGTAATTTACATGAAGACATTCTTTATTTGAAAAACACATCAGTCAGTATCACATTGTTCAACCGGACAAAAGACCCGTCTCAATACACCGTATTCCCAGTAGCCACCAACAAAATCCTATGAACGCCTTTCATTCCAAATCTGCATTCAACTCGATTTCGTAAATAGTCTGACTAAAGCCCTTACTGTAATTCTGATTGATATACCTACTCTAAAACTATCTAATTTCCATATCTAAAAACCTTAAAAAATTAAAGAATATTTCGGAGTATTTCCGACGCACGATCTCGTCACACTTGGTACTTGTCGAGACAAAAAGAGAATGTCGGAACACGTGGAGTATCAAACGCCATGGCTCGCGCACTCAAATGATTTTCTGCGGAGATTTCTCCGTGTAGTTCCCGTGACTGGGACTATTAATAAAAATGATAAACCAACATTTAAATTCAACAAAATTAAAGATTATACTTATGTAACACACATAATAACGTAAAATACACATAAGTAACGACGTCGTCTACAACTCGTCGACGACTCTGGTGGTCTGCGCGAAGGTGACCTGCGGCTCGCGGATGGGCAGCGAGTACCAGAACTTGCTGTTGCCGAGATCCTGCGCAGCCCTCATCTCCTGCTGCGCAGGGCCTCCGATGTGCAGGTACTTGAGTTCAGCTGGTGCCGGCTGCACGGGCTGCCAGCTCACATTGACCGGGGACGGGCTGCTGCAAACCAATAGCAAGTCAAGCTACTTTTACTGCCGAAATGGTAAAGCAATTCAACCTGCGATGGATAAATGAACTGCTTAATCATTTGGTTAAGTGGCGAAGAGTCAAGCAGACGAACATAAATTTTGCCACTCTATTCGAAAAACGTAGGTATGTCTGTATTTGGATCTCGAATTGGTAATTTAATAACATCAAATGTAATTGAAAACTTAAATGTTTTGAACTTGCAGGGTGTGAATATTAGGTTTTAAAAAAGCAAACATTTTCATACTTAGCTACATAATGATGTACATATCCATTTCTCATATTTATAATATTACACATTATTATATTATTAATATAATTATAATATTACACATTATTATATTATTAATATAATTATAATATTTATAGTAAAGGTACCTTGAGTGAACGAAATCGACGAACAAATTGACCATGAATCGCGACATCGCAACGTCAGCCTCAGTTTCATCCGTGACGACGAAGACATTGTTGAACACATAGGAGCTGTCGTCTCCATGCGCGACACCTACAAGAAACAATTGATCATTGATCTGCATTGAGCTTCCTGGTGCACGGTGGAAAGATTTCAACGGTACAGAGGATCGAGCCCTAGACCTCTACTTACCCATGTTCAGATCGGTTTGTGAGAGCAACTCGGACATACTGTGCTTCCCTCTGTAGGCGAACTGGTAGAAGTAGACAGGCGCAGAGTTGTGCTTGGCCTGGAGCTGCGCGGCGAGCTGCGCGTCGGCGACGAATATTCTGTCTCCGATCATCTGGTGGAATCAGAACTAGTTTCATTTTTCAATTCACAATATTCCATGTTTTCGCCATCTCTTCTCATCCCATATATCCCTTATCCATTGATCTATCACTACAAAAAGCTACTCGTTTTGGGTAATAGCTTGTGCATCTATCTGTATAATGTACTTGATTCCCTTCAAATGTTTGACGCAGAAAGCCGACCTGGGCCTTGATGTTTTGATCAAACTGGACAAGGTTCAAGGTTAGGATCTGTGGGAAAGTTAGAAGAAAGTATACAAGGAGCAAGAGACAGTAGGTAAGTAGAAAATGTGAGTTTAAAACGGAGACATTCACATTTTTGAGCGATGTATCCAAATCCTACTCCTAGTCAATATGAAAGGTGCTGTTTTATGTTAACAAGGAATCTTATCCGGGTGTAATGACCTGTATGATCTGATTCTTGGTGTCCGGCGAGAACTCCTGGTCTCCGAGGTAGAACTGCTTGGCTCTGTCAGCAACAGGTTGTCGCTGACCCGGCGCCAATGTGTCGGCGTAGTCCAGCAGGTGATGGGCGATCTCGGCCCAGCGCTGGCGGAACTCGCGCATCTGCTCGACAGACGCGACGAATCCTGCAATCAATCCCGTAACACATTACCTCATTCTGTAACCAAAATTAAATCTTTCAGCTCTTATTATTCTATGGACGTGAAATGATTGGAGACTGATGTGATTTCGATATCAATTAGGCTATTCTAGAACGTTTTCCCAATTCCATTCTGACGGAATCCGGTCACGGCCATAAGGACAACATTGAATGACATCGAATTCCATCAGAAATGGACATTTAAAAGTTCTAGAATAGGGTCCCTGGCCACATAAATTCTCAATGTCATTCAACTATTGCATCTAATTCAATTAGTCGTGTTCACAGTGAATCGACCCTCACCCAGCCCTCAACCAGCCCTCACCCAGCGTACCTGCAGCGGGGAAGATCCCCTCCTCAGTGGTGACCGACGTGATCCACGGCAGATTCTGAGCCCGACCTTGAACCAGGATGTCGATCGGCTGCTCGGAAAGGAACGCTCCAGGTCGGTTAATCTCGATCGTCGGGCCGAACGGAACGTACGGTAGATTCTGCCACAACTGGAAGCAATATGGCGATTGTGGTTCTGTTGTTGGTACATTCTTACGTCATATGGTACCACAGTTTTCAAGCGTCACTTCACAATACTAGGGATGAATCTATGCAATGTTTGCACTGAGGCTAGCAGGACGACGTTTTCTAAGATGTGAATATTGTTGTAGCTTGCAAGAATGATTTTATATGGAATTATAATAGAATTTGGCCATGATCACTGTTAAATGCGTTAAGTATGTAGCAGCGGTCTACTTTTGATAAAATCTTTCCTGGACTGTTGTCAGTGTCCTATTTATCGACTAGTAACTACAAAATATGGAAATCTGGCAAAATTTTGAAATAAAATTGATATAATTTCACATTCTGTTAAAATGTGAAACTGGAGCTATGGTTGTCTGGTCGGGAGGAGAAAGTCGTCCTGAGAGAGTAGACAAGAGCAGGTTGTGAAAGCGATGAGAAAGAGAGATCTGCTGGCAGACCAACGGTTAGACAGAGAGGACTGGCAATTGGAACATCACTTGAAGTCAGGACGGAGCCTACAAGAACCCCGGACACTCTGCTCACTTTGAATTGGCTGAGCTGCTGGACGATGGCTCTGGCTGGTCGATGTCGCAGACAGTCTACCATGTCCCGCGTATTGTACGTCGGACATCCCAGTTGCTCAGCGATCTTCTCCCCGCGTTCTCTTAGACCCTCCGTCAGGGCCCAGGAGTTGAGTGCCGTGCCGCTCAGCGAGATGCCTTGGTGGAACAGTCCTGACAACATTTCCATCACATCAGACCTTGTGGAGTATTCTTAACTTGCCTATAAAGTTACACGAAACGCCTGTTCCCTTTCAAGAAGTTTACACTTACAGACGCCACATTCTTTTAAGTCTACCAACACTTATTTAGGGTTCATTTTTCAGTGCTCTGCTATATTTTAAAACGTTTATTAGGATTGCCATGGCAAAAGCCAATGACATTCATTGAATGACCACTTAAACTTAACCACTAATTTTAACAGAGCATTGAAAAACCTGCCTAAGGTCCAGTTTTTCAATACTATGCTAAAACCAGTGATTAAGCTAACACAGTCATTCTAGGAATATATATATATTGCGAGTGATTTACAGCCGTGGCCTTGTCTTGCATCCTAGACGCCAGGAATCCTTGTCCCTCCATTCGTCCTCTTCCAGTTGATGACTTTCCATAGCCTCCTTAACCTCGGAGTGCCATTCCTTGGCCGGACGCCCTCTAAACCGCCGTCCAGGTGGCACCCACTCCCACATCCTCTGTGGCCACCTGTTCGCGTCCATCCTTCTCATATGCCCGTACCACTTTAACCTTCGTTCTTCAATCTCTTGTACCACCGTGTCTTTCTTCTCCATCCTTTCTCTAATTTCCTCATTACGTATGTGCTGTAGCCGTGATACTCCACAGCTCCTCCGCAGAAAATCCATCTCCGTTGCAAGAAGTCTTTCTTTATTTCTCTTTGTCAACTCCCATGCTTCGGACCCATAAGTGAGAAGACTCCTCACTACTGCGTTATATATTTTTTTTTGTTTTTTTATGTAGCTGCTCGGACCACAGCAAAGAATTTAACTTCTGAGTTGCCTGCTTTGCTTGCGCTATCCGATTGTCAATTTCTCTCCTGCTGCTTCCATCCTCCCCTATAATGACCCCCAAGTACTTATACTCCCTGCAAGACTTCACCACTTTACCGTTAACATCAAGATCACATCCCTTCCCTCCGACTACCAAATACTTAGTCTTTTCAAAATTTATCGTCAAACCCCATTTTCCATAGGTTTCGGTCAATTTCCTAAGCATGTAATGGATATCGTCCATATCCTCGGCCAAAATCACTTGATCATCAGCGAATAAAAGTGTGTGTAAAAACTCTCCATTAACATCAATTCCCATTGGCCTACATTTTTCTTGCCATTCCTGAATTACTTTGTTGCCATAAATTTTGAAGAGGGTTGGGGAAAGACAACAACCCTGTCTTAAACCCTTCGTAATGCCGAATACATCCGATATCCTTTGCCCGACTTTCACCACACTCTCCTGGTCTTCATACATGTCCCTTATTGTGTCATAATACTTTCTATGGATCTGACTTGCTGCCAGTACTTCAAATAGTTGCTTTCTAGGAACAGTATCGTAAGCTTTTTCCAAGTCAATAAAGACCAGATGAGTCTCCATTCCTCGCGACTTTCTTTTCTCGATTAACTGCCGCAGTGAAAACACGTTGTCCATGCATGAGCGTCCTGCTGTAAATCCACTCTGCTCTTCTCCTATATCCACGTCATGCTCAATCCTTGTTTTTATGATCCGTCCATACAATCTACCGATCGAGGAGAGGACGCTAATTCCCCTGTAGTTCTGGAATGCCATTGGTAAATCAACCGTGTAAATAGCTGAGTATTGATAGACTGACTCTAAGGGCCGGTCTTTCAATACTCTGCTAAAGTCTCAATTAGGGTTAAACAGTTAGTTGGTTATTCCGGAATGTCATTGGTTGTTGCCATGACAATGAAGTCCTAATCAACTGTTTAAAAGTTAGCTTAGTATTGAAATACTGGCTCTTAATGTTATACATTTAAGAAATTAGCGGGGCTTAACCCAGTTTCGCACTTTGATGAATGATAAATAACCAATAATTCTGCATAAGTACCTATAGTACCATTAAAATAATTAATATTTGGCATCAAAAGACCCCCTAAATTTCCCAAAATCCAAAATGTAGCAAAATGTCCATCTACCACCGACTATGTGTTGTATTGTATTAGGACTGTCTGTGTGTTGGGTTACCTCTGGAGAGCGGGGACAAGTAGTGGAAGTGCACGGAGGCGGCCCCAGCGGACGTGCCCGTCTGTTGGGATTCCCGCCGAACGCAGCGATGTTCCTCCTCACCCACTGCAGTGCCAGGACCTGGTCCTTGAGCCCGTTGTTCCCCGGCACAACGTCGTCGCCGGTGCTGAGGAAACCTGGAGGAACGCCAAATAATGTTGAAACAAGCAGTGCAATGTTGTGCATTATGCTCAAACCAAAGTCGGTGCACAACTTTCACTGTTTGAAAGATTAGCAGCATTTTCAATCTTTGTTTATCTCATACTGTCCAATTTCAGTTCAGTTGACAAAATAGAAAATTCTCAGAAATTCTCTGAAATTTCTCAATTTGTATTGTACACGATATGACGTTTACGAAGCTAGAGGGCCATGAATATCGTGAAGTTGTATAGTTGTCTTTTCAGATTTTTATCAGTAAAAAAACTACTGTCTCTGTATAACCTAAAAAGATGAAAAGAATAATCTGACATTTTTACCACGTGAGCATGAGGTCCTCACACTCATGACAGTTTATTTTCAAACTGGAAGTGACGTAATATTATCATATGATGAATACACCCCAAGAAATTATGCCATCATTTATCTATTTCCCTTCAGTGAATCAGACTTCTCTAATGTGGCAATCTCGTCTGACAGCTGACCAAAATCTAACTAGGGGACAGATGCTATTGCTTTCAGTAAATAAGTAATAAGCAACCAATATCTTTCTTGATACAATCCTTATTTTATTTGATACTATATCTGCCTTTCGTTTTAATAACTTTCTTTTTCAACTGTATTTAAAATACGATTAAACTATTGAAAAGTTGCCGGTCCCCCAGCAATATAAACAAGATTGAAGTATATGTTACCATAGCAACCAGTATGACGCGCAACTACCCTTATATTGCATTGAGATCTCACCGAAAGGTCCGAGCCTGTAGTTCATGTTGACCATGACAACATCTCGATCCAGAAGATACTTAGGTCCGTTGTCCCCCGCCGAGCAGTACATGAACGCGCCTCCGTGGATGTTGACGACGACGTCGAAGTTGTCGGCCGCCGTGGGCGCGTAGACGTTAAGGTAGAGGCAGTCTTCATCGCCGTGGACCTCGCCTTGGAAGCCGATCTGCAGACACGCGCTGGCGAGGTGCTCGGAGTTCCACACGCCTCGCCACGGCTTGGCTGGCACAGGCTCCTAGACACAGAGGCGATCAAGATGATGTGGCTGAGGTAGACGTTGAGGAGGCAGTCTTCATCGCCGTGGACCTCGCCTTGGAAGCCGATCTGCAGACACGCGCTGGCGAGGTGCTCGGAGTTCCACACGCCTCGCCACGGCTTGGCTGGCACAGGCTCCTAGACACAGAGGCGATCAAGATGATGTGGCTGAGGTAGACGTTGAGGAGGCAGTCTTCATCGCCGTGGACCTCGCCTTGGAAGCCGATCTGCAGACACGCGCTGGCGAGGTGCTCGGAGTTCCACACGCCTCGCCACGGCTTGGCTGGCACAGGCTCCTAGACACAGAGGCGATCAAGATGATGTGGCTGAGGTAGACGTTGAGGAGGCAGTCTTCATCGCCGTGGACCTCGCCTTGGAAGCCGATCTGCAGACACGCGCTGGCGAGGTGCTCGGAGTTCCACACGCCTCGCCACGGCTTGGCTGGCACAGGCTCCTAGACACAGAGGCAATCAAGATGATGTGGCTGAGGTAGACGTTGAGGAGGCAGTCTTCATCGCCGTGGACCTCGCCTTGGAAGCCGATCTGCAGACACGCGCTGGCGAGGTGCTCGGAGTTCCACACGCCTCGCCACGGCTTGGCTGGCACAGGCTCCTAGACACAGAGGCGATCAAGATGATGTGGCTGAGGTAGACGTTGAGGAGGCAGTCTTCATCGCCGTGGACCTCGCCTTGGAAGCCGATCTGCAGGCACGCGCTGGCGAGGTGCTCGGAGTTCCACACGCCTCGCCACGGCTTGGCTGGCACAGGCTCCTAGACACAGAGGCAATCAAGATGATGTGGCTGAGGTAGACGTTGAGGAGGCAGTCTTCATCGCCGTGGACCTCGCCTTGGAAGCCGATCTGCAGGCACGCGCTGGCGAGGTGCTCGGAGTTCCACACGCCTCGCCACGGCTTGGCTGGCACAGGCTCCTAGACACAGAGGCGATCAAGATGATGTGGCTGAGGTAGACGTTGAGGAGGCAGTCTTCATCGCCGTGGACCTCGCCTTGGAAGCCGATCTGCAGGCACGCGCTGGCGAGGTGCTCGGAGTTCCACACGCCTCGCCACGGCTTGGCTGGCACAGGCTCCTAGACACAGAGGCAATCAAGATGATGTGGCTGAGGTAGACGTTGAGGAGGCAGTCTTCATCGCCGTGGACCTCGCCTTGGAAGCCGATCTGCAGACACGCGCTGGCGAGGTGCTCGGAGTTCCACACGCCTCGCCACGGCTTGGCTGGCACAGGCTCCTAGACACAGAGGCGATCAAGATGATGTGGCTGAGGTAGACGTTGAGGAGGCAGTCTTCATCGCCGTGGACCTCGCCTTGGAAGCCGATCTGCAGGCACGCGCTGGCGAGGTGCTCGGAGTTCCACACGCCTCGCCACGGCTTGGCTGGCACAGGCTCCTAGACACAGAGGCGATCAAGATGATGTGGCTGAGGTAGACGTTGAGGAGGCAGTCTTCATCGCCGTGGACCTCGCCTTGGAAGCCGATCTGCAGGCACGCGCTGGCGAGGTGCTCGGAGTTCCACACGCCTCGCCACGGCTTGGCTGGCACAGCCTCCTAGACACAGAGGCGATCAAGATGATGTGGCTGGCTGACTGGAGTCGATCAGATGCAATTGTGAATTGAATAATCAGTTTAATTCAAACAGATGGACATCAGATGCCAGAGGACAAGCGCGTATCCAGAAATTTCTGGTGGTGGAGGGGGGGGGGGGGGGGGGGGGGGGACAGACATTATTATATTTTGTAAAATCATAGTGGAAAACATGGGGTTCGGGTCCAAGGTCATTCTTCGTTTTGGTGCAATTTTTAATCGCAGTGTAGCTATTTTTGATAATTATAAATTACAAAATGTCCAAAAATTGGCCAAAGACAAAGAATATAGGTAAATTTATTGAACTTGTTAGCATAGAGCCAAGAAATGTTTTGAAAATGTAACTGAATTCAAGCATTTTGGTGCGTGTGCCATCAATTTCAGGCTTGGGAGCTGGGCTTCTTCGTATTGTTTCTCTCAATGCCATCCTCGGTATTCGGTAAGCCCAGCAGCTAAAAATATTCAGATCTTAGGTAAGTGTATTTCACACCACACCTAGGCTTAAGTAATTACGGAGCTGTTCATAATAATTCTTTGCCAAGACTAGTAGACTCAAGTCAACCTTACGCTACGCACACATTTCAGTTCATTATTTAATGACCATTTATCCCAGATACGATATCAATTGTAAATTAATTGTCTTGACATTTTTAATGACACTGTAAGAGTAGTATTATCCAAGTATTCTAATCATATTTCCTTAGTATTTTTATAATCAAGTTGCACCTGTCTATGGGAAAATGATATAAACAAGACTACCCCCTACTTCTGTGGTACATTACACATTACCTATACCCCCCCCCCCCCCCCCCCCCCCCTCCCAAAAACAACCATCGCGTATTCATATCGCGTATTCATGGGCCCCAATTCCTATCTCTCTGTTAATATTTCCACATCATCTGCGCCCATGAACAGATCAAGTTGGCTCAGATGCTTTCTGAACTTACAATCTGGAGATCCGGGTTCGATTACCGAGAACGTCCTTCCTTCCTGACTGATGTTTTCGGTGTTTCCTCAGTCGAGAGTGAAATTTGGGAGGGTTCTCTACAAATATACCTTCTTGTTACAATGACCTCTCACTCTCACCTTGAACCTGTGCTTGCCTACAGGCGGCTTGGCGTAGGGGATGCCTTGAAAAGCTGCGTATGTGTTGCCATTAGCCGACTGCAAGTAGCTTCCTCGCAATGTGCCCTGCGGTGTTGTCACTTGAGGGCCCGGCACTGCGAACACTGCACTGACAAGTGACAGCAGCAGCAGCGATGTGGCACCCATGTCGGCTGTCGGCGCACTGACTGACTAGTGAGCTCTCTTGTCAAGGTCGCTGTAGTGGGCGGGAGGTCAGGGGGACATAAATAGATTCGCGAGAGCATTGTGTCGAGCCTGGATCACAGGGACTATTGTTCATTATCAAGGCAGAAGTTCAGCAAATAAAAACAGCAACATGGCATTGAAGTGATGTAAACAATGAATGTGGAACAAACTTGATTTGAAATCGAATTACCCATCACCTATTATCGGTTTATTCCTCGATTATTTTGCAAAACAAAAAAATCACCCGTTTTGCGCTCCCAGAGGGGAGGGGGGGGGGGGGGCGTGTTTCACCGACAGGCAGATGTCAAACAATCTGTGTAAAGTTTTCACTTTGAGGTATCCAAAACCTTTTGAGCCCATCCCCCTCTCCACTCCCCGGCTAGCTTTGTAGTCAACATTAACTTCTCAAAATCAGCCTACTTGTTTATTTACACATATTTTTACACTTTCATAACAATATTTCAAGTTTCAGTTTTTCTTTATTTATCCCTATTTGATCACATAAAATGATATTGGACACGCCAATTACATAACAATTAAAACAAAACAAATTTCTGTCATGGTCAATTTTAGATTTTAATGAAGCGTTCCATTTATTAAAAAGACTGACACCAACTGCACATAAATGATTTCTTTTTTGATAACGATTCATTATAATTTGACATAGTAAAGCTCAAGGTGTGTTTATACAAATGGTTGATCAACCATGTATAAACAAACACCTCGAGTAAAGCTTGAAGTAGTATCTACGAGCATCGCGATACGATGTGGTTGGTGATGTTAGCTGGACTCGTTGTCGATTGTCGGGCTGACTTGTTCACGGCAATGACAGACATTGGGTTTACCCAGTTTACCCTATCCTACTACCAGCAAATACACTGTGTGTAGAATTAATAAATACATAAGTAAAAAGAACTTGAAATTGAATAGGTATTATCGAATATGATTAAGGTACCTATTTATTAATGTCCTAGAGTAAAGTATAGGTATAATGCCTCTTATCTCTAGGGAAATAAATGTAACTTTTTTATTATAACTAGCCGTAAAAACTCGCCAGCCTTGTTGCATTGTGACGACTGACGACCCATTCTTAATCTTGTGATACCAATAAAATACTAGGAAAACGCTCACTGTAACGCGTTGATGAGCGAGCACAGAACATGCAACATCCCCAGTCACAATACACGACACGGCACAATACGATTTTCTCTGCAACTGAAAAATGCACACACAAAACATGCTCTGTAAAAATGTTAAATGTCCAAAAATTAAAAAAAAAGTAAAGCTTGGCGCATTGAATTTGAACTATTCTTCTAGTCCCTTATCTTCTTGCGATGTCCTCTTTTTAACGCAATGGGCCAATTGCTTTATTTATTATTTTGTTCTTCTTCTTATTTTTTAAATTTGGGAAGGTGATTGAGACCATTATCTCTTATTTAACTCTGCCTGCAATTGTATGCGATGATGTATACAGTTGTAGCCGGTCCCAAGCCCGGGCAAAAGAGGAGGGTTGGTGGGTGAGGTTAGCAGCCTGCCTACCGTAAAAAACCTATGTTGCTCACAGAACTAGAATGAAGCCTCGGAATAGGACTGACACTACGTTGACGACTACGGCGAGGAAACGGAAATTGAAAATGTTAAAGAATAACAGTATAATTAGATTAGCCTCTTGGAATATTCGAGCATGGGGTAAAAAGGATCAAGAAATTGTAATAGAATTAGAGAGAAACTCCATCGATATTTGCTCTTTATCTGAAACTAAGAAAAAAGGAAGAGGAATCGTACCTTGTGATAACTATATACTTGTATACAGTGGAGTAAGTAAAGATAAAAGAGCTAAAGAGGGAGTTGGGATTTTAATTCACAATAAATATCAGGATGGTATAGGAACAATTCAATATAAATCTGAGAGAATGTTATTGGTGCGTTTAGACACAGGATACACACCTTTAAACATAATATCTGTTTATGCTCCGGGGGCCTCATTCACAAAACTTTTTGACGGTGTTACCGGGGGCGGCCAATGTTATTTCATATGGGACTACGAGCTAATCGAAGCTAACCCCGCTTTGTGAATGAGGCCCCGGAGGATTGTAAACCGCAGATGGAACGAGAATGGTTCTATGAAGACCTTCAGGAACTTCTAAATTCGATTCCGTCAACTGAACACGTGGTAATTATGGGGGACTTCAACGCACGGGTTGGAAACTCGGTAATACCAGGCGTAAAGCAGTGTTACAATGAAGATGTCGTTAACAACAACGGAGAATTAATGACTGAGTTTTGTGCTAATAATGAACTACGCATCAACAATACTTTTTTTCCGCATAAATCACAACATAAATATACATGGCAGAACACAAGGGGTAGTCAATCAATAATAGATTACATAGTTACAAATCGAAAATTCCTTCCATCGCAAATCATAGATATAAGCATAGATATAAGGTGCTTGACCGCTGCAGATATTGGAAGTGATCACAGTCTCTTGTTAGGGAAATTTAGGATTAATATACAAAAAAACAAAAAAAGTCTCCCTAAGACATATGATATAAAAATCAATATTGAATCATTTCAATATGAGAGTACAAAAATTTTATATCGGAAAAGATTGTCGGAAAAATTTCAGGAGCACAATTGTGATTATTATGATATAGATGAGGGTTATACAATAATGAGAACTAACATTTGGAAGGCTGCGAACGAAGCTCTTGGCACTAGGAAAGTGTGCACAAACAACAATAGTTGTAACAAGATTCCTTGGTTTTGTAATGAAGTTAAAGTCCTCTCGCAAGAAAAACGTAGTGCATACCGTACTTATAAAGACAACCAAACACAAGAATCATTTGAAGAATACAAGCAAATTCGCAATAGAGTAAACAACAGCATACGGAATATAAAGGCGGATTATTGGGAGCGGTACACGAAAAACTTGGAGAGTGATTTTTATGGTCTTCAGAAGCAGATGTGGAGAACAATTAGGAATCAAAAGAAGGACGTTAGGGAAATGATTAACACACAAAGGATTAAAATGGATGATTGGATAGTGTACTTTTCCAGTTTGTATAATGATAATGCTAACGATATGCCGGAAATCCATGAACGTGATTTATCTCCTGCGATAATAAATGACACAAATGTGACTGTATCAGAACGAGAGGTTAGTGATGCTATTAGAAAGATCAGAAATCGGAAATCGCCGGGGATGGATGGAATTTCCAACGAACTTCTTAAATATGGCGGAACTGTTATTGTAAAACAGTTATCGCTTTTATTTAACCGAATATTAGAACTAAGAAGGATACCCAAAGAATGGAAAACCAGCATACTCATTCCTTTATTCAAAAAAGGTGAAAAGACAGTGCCAGAAAATTACAGAGGCATAAATCTGCTGAATACAACACTCAAAGTTCTTACAAAAATCATAAATGTTAAGTTATCATTATATACGGAATTAACTGATGCGCAACAAGGTTTTAGAAAAGGAAGGTCTTGCATAGATGCAATCTTTGTTTTACGACAAGTTACCGAAAAGTCTCTAGAATTCAATAATCCTGCATTCCTTTGTTTTATAGACCTGCAAAAGGCATTTGACACTGTCCGACTAACTGACGTGACAAGGATTTTAAAGGAAAAGGGGGTACCTTTGCAGTTGATTGAACTTATTGAAGACATATATAGAGATAGCAGTATGAGAATAAAAAATAATGGAGAAGTAAGTGATGTGATCACAATTAGCAAAGGAATTAGACAAGGGGATTCCTTGAGTCCTTATTTGTTCAACCTCGTTATGGATGAAATCATAGTTGGTCTTCGCGAATGTAATGGATATAGAATGGGTAATGACGAAATAAAAATTTTATGTTATGCTGACGACGCGATAATATTCGCAAAAAGTGAAGACGACCTTCAAAGACTTCTCTTCCAATTTAAAAATATGGCGCAAGCAGTGGGTATGAGAATTGCAACCTTAAAAACAAAGTCCATGGTCATAGCCAAGAACCCTATTCGATGTAAGCTGGAGGTAGACGGAGTGATAATCGAGCAAATAATGAGCATGACTTACTTAGGTGTTAATATTACAAGTAGTGGAATATTGCCATTTGAAGTTAGAACACAGACTGAGAAGGCGAACAGAATATCAGGATGCCTTAACGATATGATATGGAGGAACAAGCACTTGCTCAAGGAGACCAAGGCCAGAATTTATAAGACTTTGGTGAGGCCGATTATCACATACGCTGCAGAAACGAGGCCGGACACAGCTTATACCAAGAGATTGATGGAATCTACGGAAATGAAAACTTTGCGAAAAGTTACGAATAACACTCTGTTAGACAGAATTCGCAGTGATAACATCAGGGAAATGTGTGGTGTTACGCCAATATGTGAATGGGTTGAAGAAAGGCGTATTATGTGGAACACACACATTGATCGCATGCAAGAACATCGCATTGTTAAAATAGCTAGGGATAGATTTCCGGAAGGTCAAAGGAGTGTAGGTAGACCTAAAAAAAGATGGCGAGACAAGTATTAATTCTAGTAAATGAACAAGCCGAAGGCTTCGGAAGAAGAAGAAGAAGAAGAAGAAGATCTCTTATTTACCGCATTTAAAACCCTATCGATCAAGTACTTACAGACTTGTTATCATAGAGTTTGGAAATACTTGTCAAAGGAGATTTTTTAGAAAAGTATGTAAGTCAAGACACATGGACCAGAGTAAGGGTCCAGAGTGCATGGATGGTAATGGAAAGTTGTAAAGAAAATTGTATCATGTATCGTGTTTGGCTAGAGATGTTGCACGAATCGGTGCTCGCTCATCAACGCGTTACACTGAGCGTTTTCCTAGTATAATACACAAACTCATTTATGAACAATACTATACTGAGATTTTTTAAACAAAATTCGTAGAAGTTTTTATATGTAGAACATGCAAATAATTTCAACCCCTAGTTAAATGGTTTAAAAGTGTAATAATTCTAATTCTGCGCTTGAGGCGCCGTCTAGTTGCGAATCTTGTGAATGAGTGTAGCAAACACTCGAAAGTACGACCAGGATGTCCTCATCACCTGAAAACAAGAGGTTTTTGCACTTGCATTACGAATTAGCACTCTAGTCTGCACCTTGCCAGCACTTAGGGCAGGTTTTTCAGTGCTCTGCTAAAATAACGGTCGTTCAAGTAATATCTATGGTTGTTTGTTGCCATGATAATCTAGCCCTAATCAACTGTTTAAAAGTTAGCAGAGTATTGACAAACTGGCCCTTAGGGACAGATTTTGTTCCTCTTGCTTAAGTTCTTGATAGCTAGCTAACGATCAGTTAGCAAGAACCTAATTTTACATCGATTTCATCTTCTAGTTATCAAGAACTTTAAATCAAGAACTTTATCCGGTAGCTAACTTTAGCAAGAGGTACAAAATCCGGCGCTTAGTGTGTTTACCGGCATCGTCAATAATAACCTCAAGATTTGATGATTTATTTAATTTTCATAAAATAGACACTTCTATATTCTAAAGAAGTATTAGACTTTTTAATACTTTGCTAAAATCAGTAGTTTTGCATAACGGTCATTCCAGGAATAGCATAGGTTGTTGCCATGGCAATACAATCCTAATCAACTGTTTAAAATTTAGTAGAGTATTGAAAAACTGGAAGAGTTCAATTTTAAGATATAATTAGATTTCAAAATTTTGTTGTGCGATGAATAGTTTTCAAGGAATTAATTTACAAAGATTGATATATTTCTTACAATTTTAAAACAGGAAAATTGACAATGACATCACAATCCGTTATATTGCCATAGCAACAAAGAAATCACCATGGTAACACATTGTTGGAGGCTTGGAAATGACATCACAATCCTGATTCTCGTTGCCTGCCGTTTTCCCCGCCAAAATATCCAATGACATTTGAATTTGATTTTCATAATGGAAATGTTAAATTTCGCTTATGATAAGTGTGTTTATCATTGTTATTTATGTTGATATTTACTAATTAACTGGAATAAAATTTCACGAGACTTCCCTGTGAATATTGAAGGCGAAGGAAGATGTAATTTTAAAATGTAGTAAAATGTAGTGTAGTATTCTAAATAAAAACGACATGTAATCTGATCTCTTGAAACTTAGTATTCAAGGTCGATCATTCTTACAGTAAATGGACCCATGTAAATCTAAGAATTTAGAACTGAATAGTAGTGATTTCAAAATATGGGCCAAGTCAAAACCATTTAACAATAAATGTGTTGATCAGCTCCGCAGCCTTTTTAAATTTTAGGCATTTTAACGGTATGTTGAGTGAGAGTGTGCGCACTGTCGACTTTGGCTGAGTGGAGCGAACGTTCCACCAGATATTATCACGTCCTATGGTTGACTGCGTGGATGAGGTACTCGTAGACATACTCCACTGAAAGTCTCCATTGAAAAAGGGAAACAGTGGATGGCCTTGAGCTGCAGCGGGCGAGATGCCCCGAGCTGAATCACGTTCAACTTCCTCCTGATGTCCACCGAGCATTCCAACCAGTCACTGTTATACACAGCCTCCATCACGAGATTGCTCTGACGGATCAAACACAGGGAAGTTACGACATTATGACATATTATAATAGGCAAATATCAAGTTATATGAAAACCTGGTAGGTATCTTGGAGGTAGAAATCCCGAAGTCCATTGTTATGTGCACACTAAGTGCAGTTCAGGGTCGACCTACTCCCATGCCCTCATCAAATTCGCGGGGCCCTCGGGCCGGTCTCCCCCATCGAGATGGTGATCCCCCTGACATCGGGTCCCACCGGCCCGAAGCCTCCCACCCGCCGGTCTGTCCCCATTCTGAACTGGCTTTCCCACCAGTTTCAGACTCTCCCGGATCGGGTCCGTTAGGTCGACCCCTCCCCATGTCCTCCAATTATGATTAATGTACGCAATATAACTTTTGGAATGATGTAATAGAGCTCTGACTTGCTATTTGACTGATGTCAACGAATACAGTTATATTGAAGTATTTTCTCGCCCAATAACTCATCACCATTACATGATAGGATGAAGCAGAATGACGAGTTTGAGCTCACCTCAAGAATAATTGCAATTGACTTCCGGCCTTCCACCTCTGAGGTACAGAAATAAATACAACAAACAACCCAAAGAGGTTTTAAATGAAACACCTTGCGAAAATCACAGCTAGCCTCCAAAATACATCAACATTTCATTCAAAAATCCAATTAAAATATTATGTGAATCGTTTATATTTTTTGTAATAAGTAGAAGAATGTCCTCACTTCTTGAGCCAGTTTGTCGTAGATCCAACAGCTGATGGCGAACTCTCCTATGCAGGAGATGACAATCCCCAGCATGGCACCCGGAATGTCCAGGGCGCCTCGCTGTGACAGAGGACATCGTAAACACTTCACCAATCGTGTGCGATTTAGGTATCATCAAACCCCAAATGTTTATGCGAACAATTAAAAATATCGTCTGCCTCCCTCGCCCCCCCCCCCCTAAAAAAAATATTGAAAAAAATGTGCCCAAAAGCCCATTATTATAAGATAAGTTTAAAGAATATTTTGTGAAATTTTTGAGTTTATATCACCAACTCCACCATTTTTATTCTAATATTGAAAAGCAACATTTTACTCCCCCACCCCCCTACCAAATAAGTAAAAATATGATATGCACCGTATAGCCTATGTTGATATTGAGAGGTAGATATAGGTCGAGGGGGGTCATTATATTCGCGGACTCAAAGGGTTATCCTGGCGGTGTGTGTTTCTAGGCACAAAGTTCAATTGTGTGACCCTTTTTAGGCATATATACCAAATTTTAGCAAAATTGTGTAATTATTGTACATGTTATCCCCGAATAAGCAAATCAACCTCTAAGAACATTTTAATCGACAAATTGAGTGTCGCGCAGTCATCAAATTAATTCAAATTCAAGGAAAAACACCTCAAACAGTATTGGAAAACATTTTTATATGGAAAACCATGCAATAGTCACCGTAAACACTAAAATCACTTCCAAAGTGGTTTGAGGAGGTTTGAAGTGTTTTTCCTTGAATTTGAATTAATTTGATGACTGCGCGACACTCAATTTGACAATTAAAATGTTCTTAGAGGTTGATTTGCTTATTCGGGGACAACATACAATAATGACACAATTTTGCTAAAATTTTGTATTCTTAAAAAGGGTCACACAATTGAACTGTGCTCTAGAAACACACACCGCTAGGACAACCCTTTGAGTCCGCGAATATAATGACCCCCCTCGTATGGTGAAATTTTAACAGGTTTATCATCAAACCCCTAATTGTGACCTACATTGGTGTAACAGCCTGTACTCTAGAATTCCGCCAGTGTTGGCCAAACGATAAGTTTGGAATCTACAGTCCAATAAGTATCAAGCAGAATATAAGATAAATAAAATAAAATATAAATACATTTTCTTCTTTCTTCATACCTTTAGGCCCGGTCTTTCAATAATATGCTAAAGTCTCAATTAGCTCTTAAAAGTTAGTTAGTGGTCATTCTAGGAATGTCATTGGTTGTTGCCATGGCAATATAGTCCTAATTGACTGTATAAAAGTTAGCAAGGCATTGAAAGATCGGCCCTTATTTGTATCAATATTTTGTATGGTATTCAATATTCATCTGATCCAAATCAACATTGAAGTGCACGCAATGAGATCAACTCTTACCTCTACAACAATGACGTGGATCATTGCAATGCCGATGATGAAGTTAGAAAACAGCATGACAAGGCAAGTTGGCTGGACCAAGGATTCCAGCACTCGAAACAGTCTGAGAAAATACAAGTCAAGTAGAAACACGACCTAACAGAGACAAGTTAATAGGGAAGTCACATGAAATTTTATTCTTGTTAATTTGTAAATATCAACACAATTAACAATGACAAACACACTTATCACCAGCGAAATTTAAAATTTTCATACATAAAAATCAAATTCAAATGTCATGGAATATTTTGGCGGGAAAAACGGCAGGCAACAGAATCCAGGATTGTGATGTCATTTCCAAGTCTCCAACAATGTGTTACCATGGTGATTCCTTTGTTACCATGGCAATATAGAGGATTGTGATGTCATCGTCAATTTTCCTGTTTTAAAATTGTAAGAAAATTATCAAACTTTGTTACTGAATTTCTCGAAAACTACTTGTCCCACAACAAAAATAATACTATATCTGTGTTCAGCAGGATCTCAATTTTAATAAAATAACTATTATTCTGACATCTAATTGATAAGTGTATTCCCTACTGTGTTTTCTTCTACCTGGTCAACTCCACTTGATGCTCGATGCAAGAATTAAGATGCAGATGCAATTCTGTTTCAAACTCTTCTCTTGTTGGTAGATTTCTTTGACAAATGCTCATGACCATGCTCTCAAGCTGCAATCTGTGAGACAGGTTTCCGGTGATTTGGAACTGTTCAATTTCATCTCGTCCTAGAGCATTCTCCTCATGATCTGTCTTTCTGTTGGACCTGATCAATTTCGCTCGGGCCGAGCATGAGACTACTGAATGCATTTGAGACAAGTTGAATTGTAAAATCTTGAATTGTCCGATGAATTCAATGACGATTGAACAAAGGAAGAGATCGACGTAGAGGCTCATGCAGAAGTCGGCGCTTGTTGTGAATATCAGAGCTACAAGTGTCAGCTCAAACACTGGAGACACGTAGATGTCGATTGGAAACCAGCGTCTGCAACAAAAATCATTACTTCTCAATGCTATCCTATGTCCCAAGTTAGAGTATCCACACTTTTAGGAATATACTATTGGATGCTGATGGCACAACTTATTATCTTCTATTTATATAAATGTTATATTTCTGGAAGAATGCGCTTGCGCTACACTAAGAATTTTCATTATGTATCAAAATTATCAAGCATTGTTTCCTCTAAATTAATAATTAAAAAAATGTATACACTTCGTTGGTTTATTATATTTCTGTAGTAAAAATAATGTCTTGTTTCTGGTACTAGTTTCTACGCAATAAAATGATAAAATAATTTTATTAGCAATGAAATCATTAAAATATTGAACGTGAGATGGTAGCAGATGAATCCAGCGTCTATAACATCAAAATGTGGTACTAAAAAGTATTAAGAGTCTACGATACTTGATGAAATCCATGTTTTATGAAGCACAAAAAGGCGGCCCCTACTTTTTTCTAAACGGCTTTACCGATTGTCTTCAAATTTTCACAGGTTATAGATAAAGAGTAGATCTGTGTCTCTAGTGGCCCCAAAGTTTTATTTTTTGTTTAGTTATTTAAGGGCAGAAGTGCCAAAAAGACTCATATATGGCCCATGTTAGCACTTCCTCAAAACGAGAAAAAACATTTTTTATAATTTTTTTCGATCACTAGAGACACAGATTTACTCTTTATCTCTATGCTGTTAAATTTTGAAAACAATCAATCAAATCCGTATAGAAAAAAGTAGGGGCCGCCTTTTATATGGTTTTTTGTGGTTTTCAGTATTTGAATATACAGCAATATATGCAACATGCAACACACGATTAAATGTCACAAATGTCACGTACAACCCAGAGCAAATGCATTTTCATGCATTTATAAGATTTTTTACATCGGAATCAAAATTTTCTGCGAGTCCTGTCGACTCTTAACATTTTCGCAGGGCAAACTTAATTTAAATTCAAAAGATGATGCTTGATGTTTACATTTAAATCGTCTCACGCTGATTGAACTCTGAGATAATAATAAGACATAGCTACCTGAAAAGTATTCTCTGTGTTTTGTAACTTATCCCCATTAGTGCCAACATCGTAGCAATAATGACGGTAGTCAAGGCAACCGTGAACACGCGTGTAAACTTCCGAGACATATTTTGATATTTCTCTAGTATTTTCTTCGCTGATCGTTTGTGTCTGTTGATCTTGCATTCGCTCCAGCGCCTCTACAATCTGTTTGAAATCTTGGAGCCCAGACATCATGATCATTGTTCGTATTGCGCTGAAGAGAACAATGCACAATGCAATGATGAATTCAGTACATTCTAGGAGCGAGTCACTGGTCTGGTAGATGTTGATGAGTTGCGAGAATATCCCGTAGCAGCACTGAGCCAAGTGCACTCGCGGCAAAGCATATCGCCACCACCGCAGCCATTTGCTTTCTAAAGCTACATTCTCCTCCACTGGCCACAAACCTGTGCGGAGGAATAAGAAATAAGACTGGTGCATTCGCAAAACAAACGGATTAATTGTATAGACTTGCTTCGCGATTGCATTCGCGTTTTTTTTAAAGAAAAAAAACGAAAAAACCTATGGATTTAAAAAGCAGTTTGAACGAGAGAGCCTGTATAGCTCTCTAGCTTGAACTATCCCTGTAGTTAATTTAATCGCTGGTTCAACTTATAGAAGGGCTTTACGCAAGTCCTTCTTTACGACTTTACGCAATAGCAACATTTACCAGCTAATCCGACGACATTGAAGGCTATACAATGTCTATCGTAGCATTGAACGTAAAATATGAACATACGACTTATGTCACTGATATTCTGTCGATATGTTCAAATGTCTGGGCAGTTGTTGAGGTCAGAGGTATCGAGAAATCATCGCAATAAAAATAAATTAATTCTTTTGAATAATTAAATTCAGTTCATAAGTTGGGAATTCATTTAATGATTATAATCAAGATTCATTTGAACTTTTCACAATCTTCTTCGCATTTTTCATTTAAATTTTGCGAAGGAATGCAAATGTTAGAAATAGAATCATTTAAAAAATAGAAAACGGTGATACGATCGTTTAATAGATTGAAACGATGATAAACATATTTAATTGTATCATATAAATGCGTACATATTAAAGATACGTATAATAATTAATTTTACATTTTGATAGATCGTTTCTCAACAGAAATTGTAATTTAAAAGTAAACCTTGCTTTTATTATCAGAGAATACTTTTGTATAAAGTTTATTTGCAAAATTAATTGAAGTATAGGATAACGCTATAGATTACGCTATACATTCTCTTTTTTGTAGGATAACGCTCAACAATATAGGCCAAAAAATACAATAACAAATATAATGTATGGTTATATTCATACCGAAGTGTGTCAGTATTCGCCTGTTGGTCGACACACATCTCCTGTATTTGATGGGATCAGTGAAGTCCCGTTCTTCCACACTCTTCCTGATAATTCCCCACATTC
Source organism: Leuctra nigra (assembly GCA_934045905.1). Lineage (NCBI taxonomy): Eukaryota > Metazoa > Arthropoda > Insecta > Plecoptera > Leuctridae > Leuctra > Leuctra nigra. Next base: position 34,179,129 of record OW203766.1, read on the forward strand.
TCGATTCAAGCATTCCTGGTTATTCCAGTTTCCATACACTTTTCTATCATGCATATCACTTTCTTTCTTCTACCAAGTAATGAATGTTCCCCATACTCCAGAATAATACGCTTCGAATTATTGAACAAGAGATTAATTGGGTATTACGGCAGGGAATGATAGACTATTCGTTTCAAGTGTAATTCTACTTCGGATTGCTCACGGCTAGAGAAAACACCGAATAGAGAAGACTGATTTATTCATAATGTTTATCGACGATTGCAAAATAGATGGTTTGAAATTCAACGAAAAGTAAAGTTACGTGTTAGGACAAGGTCTGCAGTTCTGTAGAAGCTAAAAAGCATTGTAACAAGAACATATTTTACTCACGCTAACTTTATTGATTTATCCATGTCTTCTTTTGCAACCGTGGATTTTGGTTTTGTTGTGGATTTTGATGTTGTTACAAGTTTCGATTTTCGTTCAACATCAAACCCATATTTGTTTAAAATATATTTATGTATTATTTATGAATTCGAATAAAGGGAATGCATTACTTATTATTTATGTTTAATTATTGTATTATTTGTTTAGGGCCGGTGATTAACTAAATATTGGACTAAATTGGCGGCACAGCCAATCAGATACCTCAAAATGAATGAAACAATTGAATTTAATCCAAAAGTTAGTTAATCCAGCACAATTTAACTTTGGCTATTCCAGGCCTTATTAAACCTCTTTGCACCTGCTTTGCGCAAATCATGACCGAAATGAGCACGTTAATGTTAAAAAATATTGTGTTTAATTCTTCGTGACCGTGATATTATGTATCGAATCATTAGAGTCACTTATTGAATGAGGATTATGCCCTCTCAACCCTTTGAGTTCAGTATTTCGGTCAATATCAAGCTTACCTATATTCTAGTCACGGGGCATCGCAATGTGCCGTACAAACTCAAATTGACAATCAACAAACGATATACCTCATTTTGATGTAACATTTCTGAATGGAAGGTCAGTGACTGATAACCCACTACACAACCCAGAAATAACAACAGCTCTGGGCCAACACTTACCTCATTCCTGTCAGTATTTAGAGAACACAAGACTTTGGATGGAGGCTTGATTCAACAGACAAACAGACAGATACTGGAGATGAAGAGATTAGTTGATAGTTTACTCTGGTGGAAGCTGAACAGTGATGGCTGGACAGAGAGATTCGGGGAGAAGAAACTCGGCCATGTTGCAGGTAAGTTTCTACGTTTACATCAAAATATAGTCATTCGTTTTGAAAGCGAGCATTCGATCAAATAACTAAGTGTTTGTTCAGACGTTTCGAACTAGGTCATCTGTTATTGTCAATAACAAATGACTCTGCGCTCTGGATTTGCACTCCGGGTTCGATTCCCGCGCGGCCTTTCGTCCCGAATGAGAACTCCTCGTGGTTTACCTCAGTCGAGAGAAGACTGAGAGGTTCCCGAATAATAGGCCACGACTGCCTCCATCCCACCGTCCATCAACATTCTTCAACATCATCTCAATATCATCATCGTAGAGGGGTTGTAAGGGGGGAGGGGGGGGGGGGCACTGACGAGGCCTTGCTCTTCTTCAGGCATAATATTCTATATTTTGTATTTGCGTTTTACCCATACGTCAATACATAACGCCAATGTGTGTTGTTCGCTTGATGAGAGGGCATAATCGAGCTAATTCGTCATTCGAGTATTTCACGATTTCAAAATCATATTGCATTCCATTTTCCATCATTTAATTATAATGCGAGACCTAAAATACCTAATAAAAACAGTAACTATTGGCTGGTGTACATAAAAATATGTTAGATCATGAATGTTCAGCTTATAACCAATAATAAATAAACGACAATAAAATTGAAATGCTTATTTAATACAGTCACTTCTCAAAGCGAATACTAGACGCTTTATTGTCACGACGACAAATTCATTCTTTCAGCGACAATTCAGAATACCACGCATCGGTTTACAAACCCCGTCGGATCCGAGCTTTAGCACGACAAACTAATAATATAATTGTAACTTCTCAGACTGCTCCTCATTCCTCCCCAATACATCGCTACCTCCTGCTCATCCTGATCTTCCCGGCACTGTTCCCCCCCACGTCCTCGTCCAGGATCCTCGCCCTGTTGCCGACGCCGTCCCCGAGTCACCACATCTGGAACCACGCCCTCATGACGGCCCTGGCCGCCAGAGGCCACCACGTCACCGTGCTCAGTCCGAATGTCGCGAAGAAGTCCGTCGCCAACCTGACGGCACTCCACATCGACGGCGCCTACGACGAGGCGACTGAGTCCAAGTGGAGCATGGACGTCGCCAACCTGACGGCACTTCACATCGACGGCGCCTACGACGAGGCGACTGAGTCCAAGTGGAGCATGGACGTCGCCACGGACAATCCGCTGGACATCCTGCTGATGATGTGAGGATCTTCCCGCATGTAGTTGGTAGAGTGTAGTTGGCATTGCGCTATTCCGCCACTGTGCGAGTTGAAGCAAAATTTCAAATTGTCAAAATTTTCAAAAGTTTCAAAATTTCAAATTGATTGGACGAACCAACCGAAAGATTTTTTTAAAATTTTAACCAATCAGCGGATTAAAAAAAAGGGTTTGCAACGCCCTGAAATCGTCCGTATACATGTGTGCAAACTTTTAGCTCGATCGGAGAAAAACTGTGACCTGAAAAAAAAACATTCTCAATACCACTTGTCATGTGGCTAGTCTTTCGCCCGTTATACCTCGTTCACATTTAGATTTTAACTACGGTTATTTCATTAGATTTTAAATTATCTGTAATGTAAACGAGCTATGAGCAGTGTTGTGATTAGATAATTTTACTTTTTATCTAGACAAAGATAAAGATAACATGCCAAAAAATTATCTAGATAAGATAATAGATAAAATTCCAAAAAATCATCTAGATAATAGATAAAGAAAAAAAAATATCTAGATAATTGTAATAGATAATAGATAATTTTTTACCAAACAATTGTACCTAAATACTACTTATTTTCATGCAAAGTCAAATAATGAAAATAATAACTTTCTATAAATTCCAAACTACCTACAACGGGAATAATTATTGGTAAGTGATAAAGATTCACTCATTACGCACTCGTTACGTGAATGTTCATAGGTACACACAAATGCATTTCAAATTTTATATTTTTTATCTAGATAATTGCCAATAGATAACAATATTTTCATCTAGATAAAGATAAAGATAACCAATTTTAAAATTATCTAGATAAGATAATAGATAAAAAAATATCCATCTACATAATTATCTAGATAATTTTATCTAGATAAGTCACAACACTGGCTATGAGCGCTGCAGTGAATGAGGTGTGGAAATGTCACGTAACTTGTGTATAGGCACCGAGAGTTCGCCACGAGTGAGAGAAATTAGCAACATTTGTGGGAAGATCGTCAACTGTTTTATTTCTCATTGGCCGTGACCTAGCAACCGATCAGATGTCAACAAATGTACTCAAAATATTTCGGAATCAAACTAAGTCGCGCAAATTAATATTGTGATCAGATTCAGTGAAATTGTGAACACTTTATTATTAATATTTTGTAGGCGAATAAACATTAGATAAACATGTGTAAATTTTAAGAATTGATAATGCGTAATATGTGCAGCAACATAACATATAACTGCAGCGACTTGGACGCCTTGCCAAAAGGTAAGCTTCCTTCCCACAGATTAGGTGGCTCTGTCTGTACTTTTTACAGTGCCATCTGTTGTCTAAACACGCTGCCTATAGCCCAGAGCGCAAAGCTGCATAAAAATTACAATCGTCCATGTAACTTTTAAACACTATTCAAATGTTGTGTTCGGTATTCAGTAATATGAGTCAATATATTTCTAGGTATTAAGTTCAGTTAATGTTGATAAATACTGGTAATAAACCTAGCCGAGATGATTGCTTCATGTGTTTGCCATCGTGCTAACTCTACCCATGCTCCAAGGTACGGCTGGGGACCGCCGGCGTGCAAGAAGGGTCTCTCATCCTCCGGAGCAAGGGCGTTGATGAACTCGAACGAGACTTTCGACCTGATCGTCATGGAGTTGTCTGTGTACGACTGCTACATCGGGTTTGTGCATCGCTTCGGGTATCCTCCGGTGATGGCGCTGACTGCTTTCGGAGCGCCGCAGTGGGCGAGCTTGCTCACGGGCAACGCCGATCCGCCGTCGTTCGTGCCGCAGTTGCCGCTTCCATACTCAGACAAGCTCGGCTTCAGGCAGAGACTTGTCAATTCAATGGTTAGAATTATCAAGTAACTACTTAGTGTAAGCATTAAGGTGATAATAGAGTACTAGAGTGCCACGCCCACTAGGCACTTCCGGATTATTTCTGGATTTCTTCTTATGGAAAATAACATGGGGACTTACTTCGATTGCTGCTCATTTATAAACAAAACAGAGTTAAGAAAATCGCAATACACCACCAATAACTTCAATCTTTCATTTATAATATTATGTCAACACATCTCTTCAAATAAATACAAAATTAAAACTGTTACAAGTTAAACAACACACTACACAGCGTATGACGTCACGAAAGTGTACACCGGTGCAAGATGTAAATTCAATGAACTGTCAGTCTACATTTCAACAGCTCATTACATCTCGTTTTATGGTATCTTGAAATTAAAATAACTATAATATGAACTTGATTCAGTGCATAAACTCGAGGAGCACAGAAATACTTTAGTTTTGTTTACTTTTCGTCAACAATCGAAAATTGCCGTGCAAGGTCTGGCATCATTGTTGAAAATTGTTTCATTTGTTTTTCATTTTTGTAAAGTCGCAGTTGCCAACTCGCTTCCCAGGACATCGCGCTGCGCCGTGTTACAATATACTAGGAAAACGCTCAGTGTAACGCGTTGATAAGCGAGCACGGGTACGTGCAAATTCTCGAACCGGAAATGCGTACACAACGCACAGAAAACATATACATCCATATGGAATTGATTATGATATCAACTTAAAAGTGTATGCTTTTCATCGAAACTTTAAAATAGCATCTAAGCACCTGGTTCATAAAGCAAATCAGAATCAATTTTCAATTGGCACTGGAAAACATTCATTTCGATACTTCATTACTGACAGATATTAAAAATGTAAATAACTTCATACGTTCTTAACTGATTGGGATGAAATTTTGTAAAATAAGAGACAATATTGGTCTTAATGATCATGCAAAATATGAGTTTGATCAGAATTATCGAAGACCGTTTTCATTTTTCAGCCTATCAGGAGATATTTATTTAAATTTTAACCAATGAATCTGAGTAACGCGTTGATGAGCGAGCACGGATACGCGCAACACCTCGAACCGAAATTCTGTCTATCGAAAATGTCATTAAAAGCCAATAATTCTAAAATTTCGCCACAGATTTGTATAGAAATCTCAAAACATTCCTAAAATATTGGTCCAAATAACCATGCAAAGCTTTAAGTTGATCAATTGAACCTTTATGATTGAACTGTTCCGTGTTAATTTTCAAAAATCACAGGATCTCCTTCAAAAAATATACCTGAGACCACTCATATGATATAAGGGTGTCTACACAATATCAGATCGACTGTTGAACGGTCATTATCAGTTTCATTTGCGTTTGAAAGTTTCTGCTCTAACTACCTTGCCTTGAACTGAAGAGTCGAAGTCGCCGTGAATTTGACAGCCAACACGCTAATAGTCCGTAAAATGTCAATAACGTTTGGATTTAAACACAGATTAGTATGAAAATTGTCAAAAATGCAGATAATGTTGGACCCAACCATCATGCGAAGTTATAAGTTGATCGTTCAATCGGTTATAGTTTAAATTTCTAAAAACACAGGAAAGATGGTTTTAAATTTTAACCAATGGGAGGATTTGGCTGAAACTTTGTTTGATTGGGTACAATGTTGGGGGTAATGACTTGTCAAAATTTCAATTTGATCAAAACAACCAATCGAAAGTTAATTTTTTTTAAATTTGAACCAATCAATGGATTTCAAAAAAATTAGGGTCTGCAACAATCAGAAATGTTACGTACATGTGTGCAAAATTTCAGCTCGATCGAAGAAAAACTCTGACCTGTATATCGTCAGTAACAGAAAAAAAACAAAAAAAACAAAAAAAAAACAGAGGTCCGTGCCAAAAGAGCCAAATGGAGACGCTCGCTTCGCTCGCTCAATTATTGATGTAGATTGCAACGTCGCACTTTGGATCTGTTTAATAACTTAAACAGTTTTATTTTGTATATATTTGAAGAGATGTGTTGACATAATATTATAAATGAAAGATTGAATTTAATGGTGGTGCATTGCGATTATCTTAACTCTGTTTTGTTTATAAATGACCAGCAATCGAAGTAAGTCCCCATGTTATTTTCCATAAGAAGAAATCCAGAAATAATCCGGAAGTGCCTAGTGGGCGTGGCACTCTAGTACTCTATAATGATGGAAATTTAGTGAATCTCTCACTTAGAGGGATGAGGTTTTTAGATAGAACCTGCGAAATAAAAAGATAATATTTTAAACAGTTTTCAGATTCCTTAAAAGCAGAGGCACTAAAATATAGGAAACGCAATGCTTCCGAGTAGTTTGTTGTATATTTGCAACCAGGCGCGTAGGAAGGGGGGGGGGGGGGATGTGGGGGAGATTATCCCCCCACCCCACTCGAGCTTTAAAGTCCCTGAATCATTTATAAATTGGTTAATTTCTAAAAAAAAACCTTTGGGGCAACAAAAAGGAGTTTTTTGTTGTAGTTTGAGCAGTTATGAACATCCCAGAATTATACATTTAATTTATTTATATTCGAAAAATGTGCCCTGCGAGTCAAAAGTTGGCGGGTTGTGTGCTTTTATGTATTTATGCATTTTAAAGCCCCAGGATCACTTTCAAATTGATTAAATTCGCCCCACAGACCCCGCCCCCCCCCCCCCCCCCCCAAGTTGGCGCAATCCCCCCCCCCCCATGCTGAAAGTTGTTCCTACGCGCCTGTTTGCAACTCCTTGTTCAAAGTACATGTAACCCCAAATTTACGCGATATATGAGTTTTTGTCACGTAGAAGGAACAATGTAAGTTATAGGCGCATTGTTCAGGAGGTGAATGTTTCAGGTGCATACTCTGAGTCCCATGTATCGCAGTCTCGTCCACATTCCTCGCATCGACGCAGTGATGAGGCAGCACCTCGGCGCAGACGTTCCATCAGCTGCGGAGTTGATGTCGCAGATCAACATTGTCCTCGTGAACCATCACTTCAGCATCGACTTCCCTCGGCCCTTCGTGCCAGCCTTGATACCAGTGGCGGGGCTGCACATCACTCCGCCAGAACCACTTCCGGCTGTGAGTACCTTCCCTCGGCCCTTCGTGCCAGCCTTGATACCAGTGGCGGGGCTGCACATCACTCCGCCAGAACCACTTCCGGCTGTGAGTACTTTCCCTCGGCCCTTGGTGCCGGCCTTGATACCAGTGGCGGGGCTGCACATCACTCCGCCAGAACCACTTCCGACTGTGAGTACCTTCCCTTGGCCCTTGGTGCCTGCCTTGATACCAGTGGCGGGGCTGCACATCACTCCGCCAGAACCACTTCCGGCTGTGAGTACCTTTCCTCGGCCCTTGGTGCCTGCCTTGATACCAGTGGCGGGGCTGCACATCACTCCGCCAGAACCACTTCCGGCTGTGAGTACCTTCCCTTGGCCCTTGGTGCCTGCCTTGATACCAGTGGCGGGGCTGCACATCACTCCGCCAGAACCACTTCCGGCTGTGAGTACCTTCCCTCGGCCCTTGGTGCCTGCCTTGATACCAGTGGCGGGGCTGCACATCACTCCGCCAGAACCACTTCCGGCTGTGAGTACCTTCCCTTGGCCCTTGGTGCCTGCCTTGATACCAGTGGCGGGGCTGCACATCACTCCGCCAGAACCACTTCCGGCTGTGAGTACCTTCCCTTGGCCCTTGGTGCCTGCCTTGATACCAGTGGCGGGGCTGCACATCACTCCGCCAGAACCACTTCCGGCTGTGAGTACAACGTCGCAAATCCAGATAACGCGCTCTTGATGGCGTCACAAGATTCATTACGGATTTTACAAATGGTGGCAGAAGTAGGATGAAAAAAAGTTAAATAAACGTTACTATAATGTTGCTAGTTAAGACCATTTATGTTGAGAAACTTGAATATAGATGAATGAATACTTCCCAAATGATTTTGTACTACAGAATAATATTTTGTTTATGAAAGTTGAGATGGTGCTGAACAAAGATGTGCTATTATTTTTGTTGTGGGACGAACAGTTTTCAAAAAATTTCACCATAGTTTTCACCAATGGTGAAGGGATGGGGATGGGAGTAGATATTCTGGTCAATGGCAAGCGACTGTTACAGGAGTTGGAACAGTGGCTGGACGATTCGACTGACGGCGTCGTCTACTTCAGTCTTGGCACGAACATCCGCAGCGATCATCTGGGAGCAGAGAAGCTCGCTGAGCTGCTCGCCGCGTTCGCTCAGTTGTCGCAGAGAGTGCTGTGGAAGTGGGAGGCGGACTCGCCACCAGAGGCGCTGCCGAGCAATGTCAAGGTAAACTCGCCGCCAGAGGCGCTGCCGAGCAATGTCAAGGTAAACTCGACGCTCCATTGACATTATTATTAATTAAATTGTATGTACTTTAAATGAATATTAACGGAAACGATAAAACAAATAAACTACAGAGTTAGAGTATGATAAATTATCATGATAATTGATGTCGTAGGCTAAGAAAAACTTGCTAACCAACACTTTATTAACACTTTGGTGCCTGGGGAGAGGAGCATCAAGCACTTTGGGAGTCTGGTTACAAGCCCCTTAATTTATTTACAAAACTTCAGTCAATATTCCGAGTTGATTTCAATAAATATCTTATACTTATATTTGTAGCATGGACTATTTCATCTCATGGACCTGAGTCTAAAACGCCTCCATGTACAGATCAGCAAATGGCTGCCGCAAGACGGGGTCCTGAACCACCGCAACACGCGATTGTTCGTCACCCACGCCGGCCTGCTGAGCACTCAGGAAGCAGTCCACTATGCCGTGCCTGTCATCGCCTTGCCCCTGTTCCTCGACCAACAGCACAACGCCGGCAAGATGCAAGCAGCCGGTATAGCAGTTGTACTGCACTTCCACTCACTCACAGCCGCGACCCTGGTGGAGGCGGTCAGAACTGTGCTGCAAGATCCCAGGTTAGTCGACGTTGATGAGCGAGCACCGAAACGCACGACATCGCCAATCATAGCACGATCCATTCAATCAAAGATAACTTACTATACATTATTTATTACCAATTTTCCTTGCAACTTTTCATAAACACTCTGGATCAATTAAATAACAGATTATTGTACTGATATTTTTCCATCAATCTCTTTGGACAGATATTCAAACACTTAAAACAGCAATAAGTCTGTAAATTCTTGACCGATTGTGCTGGAAATGTGTAAAATATTATGTTATCTAGTCAAAACGTCGTTTTCATAACTGTGAAACACAATCCATATCGTAAAATAAATTATTTTAGATAAGGTATACCTATACCTATGTATATGAAATACCTACATTACATTTTAACTACATTATGTATTGCAATATGATCAACTAAGAAAAGAATCTGTCTTACTTGATATTGAGAATAGCCATCTATAAACTTTGCTTTGCTACATAGAGCAACCCAGAATGCAGTGGAATTTCTGTTTTGAAATGTCATTTCTGACAGTTATTAAAACTGTCAATAAGTGCATCTATGTTCTTGACTGGTAGGGCTGAAAATTTGTAAAATAAGAGACAATGTTGGTCTGAACGACCATGCAAAATATGAGTTTGATTGATCAGATTAATCGAAGACCATTTGATAGGTCAAATGGTGGTGTGGCTATAGGCCGTTTTAAATTAAGTATACAAATGAAAAATATTGGTGCCAATCCTTGCTAAGTTTTAACAGGATTTCGTTCAAAAAATATACCTGGGACCACCCATATGATATGATATGTAGTGTGTGTACACAATATCAGATCAATCTGTTGAACGGTCATTATTAGTTTCATATCGTTTAAAACTTTCTGCTCTAACTACCTTGCCTTGTAGATTCGAAGTCGCCGTGAATTTGACAGCCAACACGCAAAATGTCCCTAAAATGACAAAACTTTTGAAAATAACGACAGATTAGACTGAAAATTGGCAAAAATACCTAAAATGTTGGTACCAATGACCACGCGAAGTTTTAAGTTGATCGGTCAATCTGTTCTAGTTTAAATGTCAAAAATCACATGAAAAATGGGTTTAAATTTGAACCAATAGGAGGATTTGGCTGAAACTTTTTATGATTGGGTACAATGTTGGTTGCAATGTTTTTGCTAAATTTCAAATTGATCGAAGCAACCAATCGAAAGATAATTTTTAAAAAAATTGAACCAATCACGGGAGCCCGTTCAAAAACGATCCCAGGGACCGCATAGATTACGTTAGTATGTGTACAAAATTTCAGATCGATTGCTAGAGCGGTTTGACCTGGGCTGTGACCACAAAAAAAAAACAAACAAACAAAAAAAAAAAAAAAACACACAGAGAAAGTGCCATAAGAGTACCGTGGTGACGCTCGCTACGCTCGCTCAATTAAGAGAGCCTATATAACATTAACGTAGTGAATATATAGGCTCCCTAGCGGTATTATTGTACGTTTTGTATGATCGCTGATAGTATGTACATGGAGGACCAAGTGAATTACATCATAATATTATATCAGATTAGTTAGAGATATTCGAGCAAATGGTTTAGAATTCAGATATTCTTGCCAGATTTGCCCCACGACTGAGGTAATCCCGAGAAAGACTGGCCGCGATAATCGAACCCGGTATTTTCGGAGTGCTAGTGCAGAGCGTTACCGCCTGAGCCAACTTGCTCCTTCACAGATCACTTCTAATGAAACAACAGCATCTTTAACAGCAAGGAGTGAAAGAACGAAGAGTGTTAGAAACAAAAGAACAAAACAATCATTTTGCACTTGCTCAGGAGGTTCATGTCGTTTTGTTTATACTAAGCTGTGTTCCTATACGTCTTCCTTTTCCCTCTAGCTACGCCGCGAACATGCAGCGAGTGTCGGCTCAGTTCCGCGACCAGCCGCAGTCAGCGCTGGAGCGCGCGGTGTTCTGGGTGGAATACGCCATGAGACATCAAGGACTAATGGCTGCTTTCTCTTCCCTCCAGCTACGCCGCGAACATGCAGCAAGTGTCGGCTCAGTTCCGCGATCAGCCGCAGTCAGCGCTGGAGCGCGCGGTGTTCTGGGTGGAATACGCCATGAGACATCAAGGACTAATGGCTGCTTTCTCTTCCCTCCAGCTACGCCGCGAACATGCAGCGAGTGTCGGCTCAGTTCCGCGATCAGCCGCAGTCAGCGCTGGAGCGCGCGGTGTTCTGGGTAGAATACGCCATGAGACACCGTGGAGCGAAGCATCTGCGTTGCGCTGCGCTCGATCTAGCCTGGTACCAATACCTGCTGGTAGATGTCGTCGCCATGCTGCTTCTAGTTGGTCTAACTGTCATGGCGGCTTGCTGCCTCCTGGTGAGCATTCTTTGCAAAATGCTCACGTTGAAAAGAAGAAAAACAAAAATAAGCTAAAGAGTTAACAATAAATGAAACTTAGCACATGAAACCATGAGTAATTACTCAATTTCTTTTAATTCGAACCTCAATATCTTATTTAAAAAAAAATCCTTTAGCATCACCACAAAAATAAGATTGTACCATAATGCGAATAAGGACGCAGGTCATACATTTCTTTTATTAAAAGAGAGTAATCAAGAAAATGAAAATAAGTGAAATCGAAAACTGGACCAATAGGTATAGGTACATTTTGTATTTTTTAACAACTCTTGAAATAAATAATGAAATGCAAAAAAAATCACAAGAAAAATTTTCGAAACCGCATTGTTCTTGAAAGAAAATATGCAATTTTTTTAATATGTTCTTGATTTTATAGATAAATACAGCTCACATTATGTAACCCAAACGAAAACAAAATTAACCCAAAACACTCAAATGCAAACAAAGTAGAACACAATAATCAAACAAAAAGTTTGCTTATGCCCACACATTCACAAAATAACCAACACATTGCTGTCAAAGTTAGCGTTCAGTGCCGGTGTAAACATAGATCACCTCTCGCCGTCATCGTTGATGTTTTCCTGTAAGTCGAGCCCTCCAGCACATGGCTGACCATCGCTCTGTAGTGAAGGAGAAGTTCAAACGTCTAGGATCTTATTTCTTCTTGTCTTCGTCACATTTGAATTTGCACCACAAGGCCCTCGCCTTCTTCTCCAGCACGACGAAGAACAGCGCTAGAACGAAGATGTGAGACGACGCCGTCATCAAGAACAAATACTGGTAGAGGAACGCGTTGTGGAAGGCACGAGCCTCCGACAGGAAATGGAACAGCCACGTGAAACCAAATACGAAGAACACAAACAAGCTGGTGTTGATGCGCCGAATCATAATGGCTCGGTCATCTTCCACATTGCGTCTCACTCTCATATCACTTCCACATCGAACCACCTCGAATATGTGGTTCACGACGAAGACATAAACAACTAAGTTGAAGAGCAGTATGAGGCCTGTAGGGGCCAGCACGGCCAGTATGAATGCCCATCCTCCGGGGTAACACGATCCACTACTCTCATCTGTCGACTGATAAGATTTATTTCCGAAACAGAACAGGATTGCGACTGGTACGAGCGGTATTCCCCAAGCGAAGACGAAGATCTTCAGCACGATGTGGGAAATGTCCTTGACGCCGCGGATGCTCGTCAGTCTCCTCACCTGGAGGCCCGACATGACGAACATCCACGTGAACATCGTCAGGAAAGTGTAATGTCTGATGGCGCCGACAATGATACACTTCCAGCTGGCCGTGTCGAGGTGTACGTAGTTGTCCATGACGCCGAGCAAGAGGTTCACGGCAATCGCATTGACCATGTGTAGAAGAACCTTGTGTCCGATGTCTTCTCGCCACTCCTTGCTTCTCAGCGCTGTCAGGTAGATAGCCAAGTAGCCGAATGTCGCGAGCACGCCGTTGATATACATCATGTGGGTCAACGTCGTGTTTCTGGAGAGGTAGTCGCTCATGGTGGGATAGTGATAGTAGACGAGGAAGTACCCGCGAGTGATTCCGCCACCGTGGCCTAGATGGCTGCACCGGAATACATCCAGACCGCTTCGCGTGGACATCAGCGCCTTGCAGTTGTCCCAAGTCCACGACCCAGACTCGAAGTCGAACGAGGAGCAGGTTCGCTTGGAGTTGGGGTTGTTTGCGGCGTTGTCCACCCACACGTCCACGTAGTCGTCCGGTATGATCGACGTGTCCTCGTCATTGTACAAGACCACTTCCACGGCGTATTCGTCCAAGATGTCCGAAGCGTCTCCGTGGAAGACGAAGAAGGCGAGGCGAGTGTTTGCTGCTAGAAGAGAACTTGAAACAGTGACCTTCATGTCTGTCAATGGCGACGCTTTCTTGGATGTGTTCGTCAGTTGGAGGTGCGCAGAAACATTCTGCGGCGATGCTTCAGTCAAAATACTCAACTCCAACGACATCTCTCTCATTCAGCAAGTGGACCACCATTATTTCACTATATTTTGAGTTAAGATAAGAATAATCTGAGTGATTGTCCACCAGTTTTAAGACCATAATTTCTAACGATGGAAAAATGTCATCGTCAGACACGTACTCGCAGATTTGAAATTTGATTTTTTATAGTAGGAGCCTATAGTACGACAGCAGCGTATGCTCTCTCGGAGGCGTCACAGAAGCCAACAATTCGACGAGTGCCAGGGGCCGCGGAGAAAGTGCGAGGAATTCTGAAGCTGGAGAACTGGTGGACCTCGGAGACGGCGCATGTCCAGGCATCAGGCCTGGACAGCTGAGGGGGGAGAGCGTCGTCCCACTGCAATTGAGTGAGCCACAGATGCTGCAGAAACATCTTCATCCAGCAGACGAACGGACAAAGAAAACCAAGAGGGTCAAAAATACGAGCGATGTATGACAGAATAGAGCGTTTAGTGACTACCCCTTCAAAGGGTTGAGCGTGAAACGAGAATGAATCAGCGCTAGGATCCCAAAGAAGGCCAAGAATCTTAATGCCTACATCATCATTCGAGAAGACGAGAGGAGTTTCGAGATGATCTTCAGGAAGAGCTTGCAGGACTGCAGGAACATTGCTTGACCACTTGCGTAGTTCGAAACCTCCCAACGCGAGGAGAGATTTCAGTTCTTGCTGAAGAGAGCGAGCTTGCATGAGATCATCAGCACCGGACACAACATCATCAATGTAAGTGTGCGCCGTTAAAGCACGAGATGCGAGAGGAAATTGAGCTCCTTCGTCGCATACTAGTAGGATGCGCAATAGGATGAGATCGAAACCCAGTAAGAATGGCAGGAAGGTCCCTCTGAAGTTTCGGACCGCTCAACAGGAGCTGGTTGAGCGCGACGCCTTTCTTGTCAGGTGCAGAGGCGTTGTAGACAACGCGCAACTTCGTGCTGGAGCTCGCAACTTTATGTACACAATGATGCGGAATTACATAAGAAGACGAATTCTTGGCGAGCTGCATGTGTTCAGACTTGCAGTAATCCTGCATGAAGTGTTGATACGCTTCATCATGCGCAGGATTGCGTTTGAGACGACTTTCCAATGAGAGAAAACTCTGGAGAGCGGAGTCCTGGTTACTGCCGAGAGACGGATGCGACGTGTTGAACGGAAGCGCCACGGAATAGCGTCCGGTCGAATCCCGCTTATGAGTAGCGGCGAAATGCTCTTCACATCGCTTGTCATCAGGATTCTCTTGAGGAGGGCGTTGAACTTCTTCAGATTCCCAAAATAGGCGAAGTGTTTGTTCCAACGAGGGCGTTGAACAAGTCAGAAGAGAGAGAGGGGTTGAGGACGAACTTTCAGTAGAAGTAACAGGTCCCAGCACGATCCAGCCGAACATGGTGTTGAGGGCTGACGGATTCGCTCCAACGACCATGTCGCCGGACTTCCGCAAAATGTCCGGGTAAATGTCGGCGCCAATAAGAAAGTCGACTTTGTCAGGAAGGTGAAATTGCTCATCAGCAAGCGACAGACCGCGATAGCGTTCGAACACTCCGCGGGAGACTGATTTAGTCGGAAGTTGGCTCGAGATGGCAGACAAGACCAACGCCTGAACGCCAAAAGGTGCTTCGGGAGAGTGGCGAGAAGCAATGTTACACATAACAGTGCCGAGTACCCGAGCAGAGGAGTTGCCAATTCCTAGTAACTCAGAAACAGAATGGCTTGGCTGCACTTTTAAGCCTAGACGTTGTGTCAATGAATGAGTGACAGCGGAAATTTGCGAGCCGGAATCAACAACAGCGCGAAAGGGTTGATACCGTCCATGTGCGTCACGAATGAGCGCGCGAACCGTGCCTAAGAGCACCGTCTTGAAAGCTAGCTTGCCTGTCTGTTGACAAGTCAGAGAATGAGGTGTGTCGTCATTAACAAGTTCAGGCGAAGCTGGGGGAGGATCGACGTTCTGTTGCGGAGAGAGCGTCGACTGAGGAGAAACTACAGAAGTTGTTGCTTGAGCTGGATGCAATAGCGAATGATGTTGTTTGCTTTGGCAGCTAGTGCAGGTCCTTTTTGACGAGCACTGAGCACGAGTATGTGCGCCTAAACAATTAAAACATCGCTGGAGGCGTCTCAATGTTTGGTATTTCTCGTCGCGAGTTTGAGCGAGGAACACAGAGCAATTATACAACGTATGATTCTGATTGCAAAGTGAACACGATATTTGTTTACGAGCAGGCGATGAGGTGACCTTGACCTCGGGTTGCTTGGCAACGAGGAGCGAGTTCAATTGCTTCGCGTGAGGTGCAATCTTCTTCAACGTAGTGCTTGTAGATGTAGCGCGCTGATCAAGGCCACATAATTCCAATGTCCGCGAATGTTCTTCTAAGAATTGAATCAAGGTCGCATGCGTTGGTGTAACTTGAGAAGATTGTTTGTTTTCAAATGCCTTCCGCGTTGAAGTGTCAAGATTAGACAAAGTCAATGAAAGCAAAAGAAAGTCAGCCAAGTCAGGCACATTGAGAGCTTTCAAAGCGCTCACAGAGTTCTTATGAACTTGCAAGAAATTTTGCATTGCAGAATAATGTGAGTTAGTCTTGAGTGGAACAAAGTCCAAGATTTGCTTGATGTAGTTGTTGGCCAATAAACGTTTATTCTGATAACGTTGTACGAGAGCATCATATGCGAGAGTATAGTTTTCAGTGTCGAGTTGAAAACCAGATATGATTGCGAGAGCCGAGCCAGACAACGTAGATCGCAAATAATGAAATTTCTGAACAGGGTTCAGTGTTTCATTGTTATGCACGAGAGATGTAAACAACGAGAAATATTCCGGCCAGAGACTTGTGTCACCGGAAAACGAAGGCAAATCAATACGCGGCAATTGATTTATAACCGGAGTCGGTATGACGGGTGTGACTGGCTGAGGTTTAATGACCTTGGCGGCAGCCGACAGAAATGCACCTTGCGCAGCATACAATACGTCTTCAAAACTCGCAGAGACCTTGGAAATTTCGAGGGGCTTGAGAGTTTCCACAAGTTGCGAATTATGTTGCATGATTGAACTCTGCAAGGCGTCAAATTTGGCTTGAATCACAGTTAGCCGATCGAAACGGCCTCTAACCGCGTCCACGCCTTCGGGGGTCAACAATCTGAAACCATCATAGGTTCGCTGAACCTCGGCGAATAGTTCTTCGCGTTGACCTTTGAACACGCTTTGCTCACGTTTTTGGGCTTCCATGACGTGAACGAACGACGAAATGTAGGAAATTCAAACTTGAAATCCGACAGCAAGAGAATAATACTAGCGTCGAAACTAGTAAGAGCTAACGAGAAACCACTAGCATAGAAACTAGTACGAGCAGACGAGAAACCACTAGCATAGAAACTAGCACGAGCAAAACGAGAAATCCACTAGCATAGAAACTAGCACGAGCACACGAGAAATCACTAGCATAGAAACTAGCACGAGCAAACGCGAATTCCACTAGCATAGAAACTAGCACGAGCCCACGAGAAATCACTAGCATAGAAACTAGCACGAGCCCACGAGAAATCACTAGCATAGAAACTAGCACGAGCAAACGAGAATTCCACTAGCATAGAAACTAGCACGAGCACACGAGAAATCACTAGCATAGAAACTAGCACGAGCCCACGAGAAATCACTAGCATAGAAACTAGCACGAGCAAACGAGAATTCCACTAGCATAGAAACTAGCACGAGCACACGAGAAATCACTAGCATAGAAACTAGCACGAGCACACGAGAAATCCACGAGCCAATTCTAACTCCGGCGTCGAGGGATCAAATGTAGGCGCTAAGGCCTGATTGATAAAGTGGACTGTAAATTAGGGGGGGAAGAGAAAAGATAGAAAAACTCACCGACAATGTAGAGCCGTCTCGGCGTGAGGTGGCCGTCGTGGAAGCGATGGTAGTAGAGTAGAGCGGCTTGGTGAGGATGGATTTAACTATTCTAATCTAATAGAGTAAAGGAAAGGAAAAGAAATGGGATGCATGGGCCTGCCTGGTGAACGGCCAGGGAACCGCGTGGCACCACAAAATGAAAGGTCGAGAGCAGGAGCCCGCAACGTGTGCTCACTTCGAGCAGACAACTTCGAAATGGAACCGTGGAACACGAACGAGGAAAGGTCAAGCCACAGAGCGCTGGCTAGACTGAACCAAGGAACAGGGGATGAAGATATGACCACAAGGTCACAGAAACGAAGGGCGGGAAAACACAAAATAATGGCGCGAACAGAAGTTATCTATTATATTGGTCGTCACGTTCAAGCTGTTAAGAGTGACGTTATAGCCTGACCTCTCGTACAATACCATCGGCAGATATGCGTCCAAATCTAATATTCCATCTATTCTTCCCGTCTCTCCTTTCGAATCTTCATCGGTACAGTTCTTCCATTTGATGGTGTAGTAGTCGACGTCGGTCCACCGAAGATCGTTTACTTGCACATCGTCGATGTTCCAAAGACACTGGCGCACGCCGACGACTCGAGTGCTCTGGTTCAAGAAGTACTGCAGTTCGCCTGAGGCAAAAGAACATCCGACTGTCAGGCAATCTTCATTGACATCTGCTTAGGCCATCGCCTTCCCATGTTGGAATCTTCCGATTTGTGCCAAATATACTGGCTACCGATTCATAAAATTCAAAGTTAAAATAATCAATTCCTTTGCACTTTACAAAGTATTAGATTTCGTGTATAAAAGTTTTTTTAGTCTAGTGATATTAGACGAAATATTGAATTCATAAGTAATACTATTAAAATTTAACGTAAATTCAAAGGAATTGATTAAACAATCAATCTAGTGGAGCGGTCGCTCCACTCAGCCAAGTCGTACTGTACACTCACACTCACTCAACATACCGTAAATGCATTTATAAACTGAGGAGCACACCAACCAGTTTTACTGTAAGCAATAACATGGCATTTTCGACCGACTGGATCTCATAATTGGGAAATCTCACATTGTTACGAAATATCTTAATTCCTTTGATTGTTACAAGAAAAAGTACTGGTAGCCAGTACAAATATAATATGTTAATACTGGCTACTAGTACTTTTTCTTATATAGGGTCATATTTGGAGTAACTAATAATTCATTTGTTAGCATTCTGGCGGGCGATGTATGTGGTGTAGAGTGCAGGAGGTTACGACAAAAAAAATTAAGTGAGGTAGCAATGTCATATGAGTGGTCTCATGTTTAAAGTTTTTGAACGATATCCTATGATTAAAAAAAATGGAATCAAAATATACTTTTAATATATTTCATGCATTATGTTTGCCCCCCCCCCCCCCCCCCCTTACAATGAAATAACACTCTACCTCTGGCCGCGTGGACATGCTCCACTGTCTTCATCCCAGTCGGCCTGTTGTTGTTGTAGTCGATCTCCGGAACACAGAAACCAGGAGGCCAAGCGTCAACCAAATCGAAGTCAGTGAACTTCGCTTCCTCGTCGCAACTGTAAACCATCTCCAAGACTCTGACGTGAACCAGCCAGCATTGGTGGTGGATCACAGATCGCAGCACGTGCAGACTCGACTGTTGCACTCGCAGCACGACTCTGATGTCTTCCATCAGCTTCTCCAGCACTTGTGCAATCGCATTGGCTGTCGGTTGCTTGCTCGTCACCAGCAGGTTGTAGCCGGTGACGTCGCCGATGGTGAGATAATCGCGGGTCCCCATGACCGGCAAGTAGTTATCGTGACGCTGGCAGACGACGCAGGAAAACATCTTGGTTTGACTCAGAACATACGTGACTTCTCCGGAAGTGAGGTTGATCGCTTCGACGTAATCCTGATACTCCTGTGTGCCGTTGTCATTCGCCTGGTGGCAATGGAATTAATCAACAAATTCGGTTCGGTCGGATATTTTTCACAACACACATCCCTTCATATCATATATATATATAAAATAATACATTGTACGGTATTGCCACGTAATATAGTTTAATCGCCGACGTTTCGCCAACACTCAAGAACACTACAACACTACAAGAACAAACATCTCAGCGAAAACCCAAACAAAGTCCAGGACCAAACACAAAGATGGCGCAAGAAAAAGTAGTACATCATATGAAGCAACTACAAGCACTCCCAGAGTCACTAGATCAATGGCAAAGAAGAGAAACTTAAGATGAGCCAGCTGGATACAAAATATTCTTGTACTGTTTTTGTAAAATTTGATTTGTTTTTTGTGAAATAATTTGACAGTAGTGTGTTTTAGATTTTTCAATAATTTAATTACCTGTTTTACTTGCGCCTTGAAAAGGCCAACTGGAGTGTTGGCGAAACGTCGGCGATTAATCTATATTACGTGGCAATACCGTACAATGTATTATTTGAAAAATAGAGGCTACGAAACCATACATGAACAAATATATATATATATATATATATATATATATTTAATTTCGTATTTTCACGAACATATGAGTTATATGTTATATTATTCTTTCGGGAATCAGTTCGTGCTCTTTTCTCAGCTCTTTTTTTCTTTCTCTTTTGTGCTCTTTTTTCGTGCTTTTTTTAAATCTTCGTATTACACCAACATTTCCTGAAACAAGAAACGATCCATACCGGCCACTTGTAAGAATAGATAAGATAAAGAAGAAGTTACCTGACAATGACAATAACACCCCGAATGTCATCGAACCTCCTCCTTCTACTTCCAACTTGAATGGTGGACGTGTCACAAGAAGCCAAACAAGATCCAGAGAGACAACTGCGCTTCGCTTCAATACCTAACTCACATTCATGTATAATTGTTCCTGGTAAAATCACTTGTGTTCTGTTGATTTCACAAAACGTTTATATTCACACTGCATTAGGATTAGATTAGTTTAGTCAATTTGGTTCATAATTTTTATAGTCTTTGGTTTTTGGTAGTTAATAGTATGCAGTGAATAGTTGTTTTTAATTGTGTCTTTGAAATCGGGAGTTTTGACAGGTGATTTTTCTAGTAATTTTATTTTCTCTTTGTATGTGTCCCTGAAGATGGTGGATGTAATTCTACCGAAACGTTGGATAAATAAAGATTGTCCAAGAGAGAAAAGAGCACGAACTGATTCCCGAAAGAATAATATAACATATATATATATATATATATATATATATATATTTGTTCATGTATGGTTTCGTAGCCTCTATTTTTCAAATATAATATATATATTATATTACAGCCAAACGCAAAATGTCCCTAAACTGTCAATAACTTTTGGAATTAAACACAGATTAGTCTGAAAATTGTTAAAAGTACAGATAATGTTGGTCCCAATTACCATGCAAAGTTTTAAGTTGGTCGGTCAAACGGTTCTAGTTTAAATTTCAATAATCAAATGAAATATTTTTAAAAATTTTAACCAATGGGAGGATTTGTCTGAAAATTTGCGAAATAAGAGGCAATGTTGGTCTTAATGGCCATGCAAAATATGAGTTTGATCACATTTATCGAAGACCATTTTCATTTTTCAGCCTATCAGGAGATGTTTATTTAAATTTTAACCAATCAATAGATTTAAAAAAAAAGTTGGATCAGCAAACAGAAAGGTTGTCTCTACATGTGTGCAAAATTTCAGATCGATCGGTGAAACGGTGCAACTTTCATTGCTCCAGATAGCAGCAAAAAAAAAAAAAAACAGAGGCCCGCGTGTCAACAGAGTCAAAAGGAGACGCTCGCTTCGCTCGCTCAATAATTGATATTTAAAATAACTGAATATCAATATATCAATATTATGATCAATATATCGATATATATATTATCGATTTGTTTGTGAACTTGAATGATTACCTGATATGCTTTTTGTTCACAATTACAGTCTTTTACTCCCTATTTCTGTACAATTCCAGAAATGTTATGTGACTTTTTCAATGTTGGTTATTTCATGCATCAAATACAATTAAAATTTATAGAATTGAAAGTTTAAGCCCCTGTATTACCAAAGTTAAATTTGCTGGATTAACTAACTTTTGGATTAAATTTAACTATTTCAATCATTTTGAGATATCTGATTGGCTGTGCCGCCAATTTAGTCCAATATTTAGTTAATCCGGCTCAGATTAACTTTGGTAATACCGGCCCTAAGCAAATCAAAAGATTATGCGATTTTCTTCATCAATTAAAACTTGTATGACAAGTTTGTATGACAAGTTTTAACAAGTTAGATTACGTAAGATAAAATATGTATTCGACCTTATGCTTGTAACCAAAGAATGATTTACAGGTAGGTATACGCACAGGTCAAGAATATATACAGCGTTTCCCCGATATTTCATTCCCTCTGGCCCTTCATTCCCTCTCTACCCACGACTATTGCGCAACATAAAACCAAGTCTACTTCATAGTAAAAACCACAGGTGCCGCCAAACGACTAGACTTGTGCTGCCCTCAGGTAGCGACGCCGCTAACTACATAAGACTAGGGCAGAGGGGTTGAATATCGATCGACCTTCTCTCGCTTGTTGCATCTCAATCAGCGTGGACTCGGCTTCTACAATCACATTTACCGGCGTTCTGCTTAAAATGACCGATAATAGTGAATCTAAAACTCCAAACAAAGTAAAGTATCTCACAATTTGTTATTACTTAAATGTTGTCAATATGTTACTTATCAATGTCAAACCAAGTAGACAATTCAATTGCCATAGGGACTTGTGACTAGGCCGCAGTCTAGACACCCCCCTCCCCCTCCCCCTGTCCATTAGAGGTGATAAATTGTTTCAGCATTATTTAGGTGGTCAATGTGATACAAAGTTGTACGTCCCCCCTCCCACTCCCATCCTGCATGAAATGCATGACGTAAGTATTGTGTATTTTCAACACATAGGAGATTACTTTTTGTCTGTGCTTTTATAAACTAGGAAATCTCGGACAGGTTGAAAATGAGATCATTTTTAGGACCAGAGTTTCAATGCTCTGCTAATTTAAAAACAGTTGATTAGGACTTATTGTTGCCATGACATAGTATTAATCATAGACGCATTAGCCACCGTAATTATGAAATAATTACTTTGCAAAAATAAACTAGAATATGAAAATACTTTACGGGAATAATTTGTAACGTTTTCCCTATTCAATAAATATGTTTGAAGCTTGCACATATTACATTTTGGTATGTTTTCTAAAATATGTACAAATTTCAGAAACCTTTCTATTATAGTTTCGATAGAGTGACCACTCAAACAGAAGGATTTTTTGCGCCATCCGGTATAATACTGGCCGGGTGTATGGCTGAGTGGCAACGCTATGAACTTGTATTCCGGAGGCCTGGGTTCGATTACCGTGGCTGTCCTTCCCGACTGTTTTTTCGTGGCATTCCCGAGGTATTTCCTCAGTCGACAGGTAAATGCAGGGAAGGTTCCCTATTTATAGGTCACGACCGCCTCCTTCCCACCTTCCATCCTTACCTACTCTTCATCATCATCTCCGATCACTATAATCATAAACAGGTATAGGAAAATTATTTAGAATTTGGCGGTTAACTTATAAAAACGTACGGGTAGGTGTATATATAAAAATCTTAATAAATACTCTAATGTCTAATACACATAATATTAGTTATTGGAAAAAATCTATCGGCGGAAAATAGACTATTGCGCATTATAAAACCAAGTCTACTTCATAATAAAAACCACAAGTGCCGCCAAACGACTAGACTTGTGCTGCCCTCATGTAGCGACGCCGCTAACTACATACGACCCGAGGGGTTGAATATCGATCGACCTTCTCTCGCTTGTTGCATCTCAATCAGCGTGGACTCGGCTTCTATGTTCTGTGTTCACATTTACCGGTGTTCTGCTTAAAATGACCGATAATGGTGAATCTAAAACTCCAAACGAAGTAAAGTATCACACAACTTGTTATTACGTAAATGTTGTCAATATGTTACTTATCAATGTCAAACCAAGTAGACAATTGCCCTAGGGATTTGTGACTAGGCCGCAGTCTAGACACCCCCCTCCCCATCCTCATGTCCATCAAAGGTGATAAATTGTTTCAGCATTATTGTTGTCAACGTCGTACAAAGTTGTAAGTCCCCCCTCCCATTCTCATCCCGTATGAAACGCAATACGTAAGTATTTTGTATAAAAGATTACTTTTATAAACCAGGAAATCTCTTAGTATAACGCGTTATAATTGCGAGCACGGACAGGTTGAAAATGCGATTTGTATCGCAATGTTTAATGGTAGATAATTATTAGGAGCAGAGTTTCAACGCTCTGCTAAATTAAAAACACTTGATTAGGACTTATTATTGCCATCGCACCAAGTAACCTTTTACGTGTTTCCTGATCTCGGATGCCTAAAATCGAATCAATTCGTCGACATTGGACCCGAACGCATACGTCATGCGCAAGTTCCTTCCTACGTAATATGCGTTGTTGATTGACTCGCCCGGATCTTAGCAACTGTGTCACATTCCGCTGTTGGAACCTGCAGCTTTTGAAAAATACGCAGACAATCACGCCCCACAATGGCGATTATTAACAATGGCATTAATCATAGACGCATTTGCCACCGTAATGTGAAATAATTACTATACAAAAATAAACTTGAATATGAAATTGAAATTGAAAATACTTTATGGGAATAATTTGTAACGTTTTTCCTATTCAATAAATGTTTGAAACTTGCACATTATATTTTTGGATGTTTTCTAAAATATGTACACATTTCAGAACCTATCTATTACACTCACTTCGATAGAGTGACCACTCAAACGGAATTTTTTCTTTGAGTTCCCGGTAGCGTATTTCCAAAGTATACCCAGCCCCAGCGCACCGTCGACTGATTGGTGTGTCTTGGTCACGTGGTCAATGGTTGATGATCACCTCAGTTGCGAAACAGAAAGTTATCTGTCAAAACATCTCAACCCATCAATGTCAAAGAGAAATACGTTAGGTTATCCGCAGAGGAAACGAATAAGATATTAATTAAATGTGCATCTTTAAATGTTTATAATGCCTTAGTAGTTGGACACATTTTATCACACAAAAGTAAGTGTCAATTAACACCACACTTTCAGTGACTGACATTTTGTATTTTGCAAATAGCGGTGTGAATAATCTTAGTACATGTAGATGAGTGATACAATAAAATCGTATCCGAGTTCTGAATTAGGTACCCAAGGTCAACGTTTTAAGCATAGTAGTAGGAAATGACAATAAGATTGTAATATGATATCGATAAGATTGTAGATCTCAATGTCCAAGTCATCCATGAGGACAGACATCAATGAAAGGATTTTCTCACATTATATTTCGAAAATATTCTTTCTTAGTACGTGGGTAGAGATGCTTTGACAGATAACTTTCAGTTTCGCAACCAAGGTGATCATTTAATCATGGACCGCGTAAGCAAGACACACCAATCAGGAGACGGTGCGCTGGGGCTGGGTATACTTTGGAAATACGCTTCCCGGTATAATATTGGCCGGGTGTATGTCAGAGTCAAAACGCAATGAACTTGTATTCCGGAGGCCCGGGTTCGATTCCCGCGGCCGTCCTTCCTGACTGATTATTTTCATGATATTCCCTCAGTCGACAGGCAAATGCTGGGAAGTTGCCTACTATTAGGCCACGACCGCCTCCTTCCCACCATTCATCACCATCACCATCTCCCAATCATCATCATCATATACAAACATCCGCCGCCATTAGCCTCGCTGCAGAACAGTGCGACTTTAAGCACCACTAAAAAAATTTGATACCTTGCCACATAAAATTTAAAGACGTTATCAATTTTCCTGAATGTTTTTTTACTTTACCACTGAGAATAATGAAATTCAGTAAATACCTTTAGCAACAACCGATCAGGTGGGACTGATTACGTCACTGCCGTTGGTAAAGGTAACGTGGCCATTTTGTTAGAGGGACTTTTTTTGAAGGGTACATTTTTCACAAAAAGATCAATTAATACTAATTAACGAAGCAAAAAATTTAAAATGTACCAAGTGATAACCCTAAGTGCATTTTTATCTAATCATGATTAAAATTTCAAATCATTACGGATACTCATTTTGTCTCCAATCGTATACACACAAAAAACTGCCTGCAGCAAGCGGCAAAATCGCTCGCGCTTGCGCACCTTAAGGTGTCATCTTGCAGTGACTTTTATGAGCTTTCTGAATATTGCCACAAAGTCTCGAAAAAAAACAATTGAAATATCGATCTGTATGGAAAGATGATACAAGTAACTTGGTTTATCTCTGTTTCATCCGAATATGACATCACTGGATGGTTGCAGTTGGGGGAGTCGCTTGAGGGGGGCGCGACCAATCTGCTACAGATCTGCGAGGATGAGAGGCGCCAGCTCCGGGAGGAGATGTTGGCCATGGAAGTGGAGTTGAATGAAATGAGCGAGTCCAACGACGCGCTCCTGGTGCGGGTAGAGTTCAAGGAGAGCTTGTATGAGCTGATAAGGCAGAAGTACAGGTGAGCCACCAGTATCTTAGACATAGAAGGCCCGAAGTCCATGGCAATTATTTTTCAGGATTCAAAGCGAAGTAATCCTTATGGTGACATTTTACAAATGGTGGCATGTGTGGGATTTTTTCCTGTCATTCTCCACAGTCCAATCTTATTTTGTACAGGTGGGCCCCAATTCAGTATCTTAGCCATAGAAGGCCCGAAGTCCATTGCAAATATTTTTGAGGATTCAAAGCGAAGTAATCATTATGGAGAAATTTTACAAATGGTGGCATATGTGGGATTTTTCCTGTCGAATTCCATAGTCCAATCCTATTTTGTACAGGTGAGCCCCGATTCAGTATCTTAGACATAGAAGGCCCGAAGTCCATTGCAATTATTTTTGAGGATTCAAAGCGAAGTAATCATTATGGTGAAAATTTTACAAATGGTGGCATATGTGGGATTTTTTCCTGTCATTCTCCAAAGTCCAATCTTATTTGTAACAGTGATATCCGTCATTTTGAACGTGTTTACTTCCAATATACCTAAATGCATTTGTGGTAATCAATCAATTTTGCACTTCCATTTTTGAAGTCTTTTGAAGTCTTTTTTCGAAGTATTTTGTCTTCCTTTGAAAACTGCATGTTAATGATATTTCGCGCTCAAAGCGCGCAACAAGCGTGACAAGGTTGTTGTGTGATGTCCAGGGCGCACGCCTCGGCTCTCAAAGCGCGCAACAAGCGTGACAAGGTTGTTGTGTGATGTCCAGGGCGCACGCCTCGGCTCTCAAAGCGCGCAACAAGCGTGACAAGGTTGTTGTGTGATGTCCAGGGCGCACGCCTCGGCTCTCAAAGCGCGCAACAAGCGTGACAAGGTTGTTGTGTGATGTCCAGGGCGCACGCCTCGGCTCTCAAAGCGCGCAACAAGCGTGACAAGGTTGTTGTGTGATGTCCAGGGCGCACGCCTCGGCTCTCAAAGCGCGCAACAAGCGTGACAAGGTTGTTGTGTGATGTCCAGGGCGCACGCCTCGGCCCTCAAAGCGCGCAACAAGCGTGACAAGGTTGTTGTGTGATGTCCAGGGCGCACGCCTCGGCTCTCAAAGCGCGCAACAAGCGTGACAAGGTTGTTGTGTGATGTCCAGGGCGCACGCCTCGGCTCTCAAAGCGCGCAACAAGCGTGACAAGGTTGTTGTGTGATGTCCAGGGCGCACGCCTCGGCTCTCAAAGCGCGCAACAAGCGTGACAAGGTTGTTGTGTGATGTCCAGGGCGCACGCCTCGGCTCTGAAAGCGCGCAACAAGCGTGACAAGGTTGTTGTGTGATGTCCAGGGCGCACGCCTCGGCTCTCAAAGCGCGCAACAAGCGTGACAAGGTTGTTGTGTGATGTCCAGGGCGCACGCCTCGGCCCTCAAAGCGCGCAACAAGCGTGACAAGGTTGTTGTGTGATGTCCAGGGCGCACGCCTCGGCTCTCAAAGCGCGCAACAAGCGTGACAAGGTTGTTGTGTGATGTCCAGGGCGCACGCCTCGGCTCTGAAAGCGCGCAACAAGCGTGACAAGGTTGTTGTGTGATGTCCAGGGCGCACGCCTCGGCTCTCAAAGCGCGCAACAAGCGTGACAAGGTTGTTGTGTGATGTCCAGGGCGCACGCCTCGGCCCTCAAAGCGCGCAACAAGCGTGACAAGGTTGTTGTGTGATGTCCAGGGCGCACGCCTCGGCTCTCAAAGCGCGCAACAAGCGTGACAAGGTTGTTGTGTGATGTCCAGGGCGCACGCCTCGGCTCTCAAAGCGCGCAACAAGCGTGACAAGGTTGTTGTGTGATGTCCAGGGCGCACGCCTCGGCTCTGAAAGCGCGCAACAAGCGTGACAAGGTTGTTGTGTGATGTCCAGGGCGCACGCCTCGGCTCTCAAAGCGCGCAACAAGCGTGACAAGGTTGTTGTGTGATGTCCAGGGCGCACGCCTCGGCTCTGAAAGCGCGCAACAAGCGTGACAAGGTTGTTGTGTGATGTCCAGGGCGCACGCCTCGGCTCTCAAAGCGCGCAACAAGCGTGACAAGGTTGTTGTGTGATGTCCAGGGCGCACGCCTCGGCTCTCAAAGCGCGCAACAAGCGTGACAAGGTTGTTGTGTGATGTCCAGGGCGCACGCCTCGGCTCTGAAAGCGCGCAACAAGCGTGACAAGGAAATGATCGCGAAGAACAGGCAGGTCCTCTCAGCGTTGAAGAGAGAGGGTCTGCGCGCGCAGAAGGACGGGGATGCTGAGCTGGAGCAGCGGAGAGCGGAGAACAGCGCGGTGAAGGAGTCCGTGATGCGACTGAAGGCGGATGATGTATATCGGCGGAGACAGGCGCTGCTCTTGAAACAGAAGCAGGTTTGTCCGTCACACTTCAGTGGTTCTCATCCGGTCATTTAATGGTAATATTGGAGATAATATTGCCTAATATCCCTATAACTTTTGAAAATGTTAAAACTCATTAGCGTAGCTAATTTTTAGTCGACCTTAGCAATATAAAAACGATCTTATAAATACATTATTTGTGTCACAAACTCGAGGAAAATCTGAAATATCTCAATTTTGTCAGATTTTCAACGACTTTGAACACAAATGTTGTCTTTATAAGTTATATGTTTATATTTCTAAGATCGACTAAAAATTAGCTACAATAATTAGTTTTCAATTTTTCTAATTTGAATTGTTCAAATGGATTTTAGGAAATATTATCTCCAATATGACCTTTTACTGCAGCCGACTCTTAAAGGCCTAAAACAAAATATGTTCGTTGTGAAGAATACTCTCAGGTGATTATCTCAAATCGCCGAGTACTTATTATTGTTTCAAACGCATCGAAATCACTGACTAAAAAGTGAAGTATTTTGACTTGCTAAGCTTCTTTTGTTACAGACGGCGATGACGACTAACTCGAGCCAGCCCCCGGAACAAAACGGAATCGTATTCAAAACAGAACCTCCAGAAGACGACCCGACGCCCAATGTGTCGGGATACAACTGGACCACAACGATACCCAGCCAAATCTTCGACGACCTCGGCTGCGAGGTGAAACAAAACGCCGAGGATTTTGAAGAATTGATTCAGATCCGCCAGAACGCTGTACTAGATCGCCCAGATGAAGTCTCGGACGCCGATCAACTCAACCAGAGCCTTCCAGACACCGATCATGTCGACCCCGATATAGAGATCCTCGAGGACGTCAATAAGAAATATCAGACAAGGGCGTGTGTGGTGGCGCTCAATAGAGTGGATCTGGATTTCCAGAGAGCGAAGAAGCGAGCAAGCGAGGTTCCTGCACAGGTTCCTGCACAGGTTCCTGCACAGGTTCCTGCACAGGCTAAGTCCTATAACTGTGCTCATTGTCCAGTCACGTTCGAGCAAAGGAAGGCGATGAAGCAACATCTGCTACTCTGCCGAGATCTGGATCAGCCAGGAGGGAGTGGAATTGTAAGCTCGATGAATAGTACTTCCTTTGAATATTTAATCCTTACGGGCGTACTACTTATTGCCAGCAACGTAATCTTTTCCGGTCCTGTTCATTGTTTTGATTTTGAATGAGAACTAATTATTGTAGCTAGTTTTTAGTCGATCCTAGAAATATCAACACTAACTTATAAAAACAATATTTGTGCCCAAAGTCGTAGAAAATCTGAAAAAATTTGGAATTTTAGATTTTCCTCAAGCTTGGGCATATTATGTATTAATATAAGATCGTTTATGACAAATTCACTCTGCTGTTCACAATTCGGACGCGGACGTACGACGCAGACGTCATACCTAAACATCGTATCCGTCTCCGTCGTCCGTACGCGTCGTCCGTCTGCGTCAATTGTGCATCGGCCTTAAAACTTCCTTCAAGTGGTCTTCAAATATAACTAAACCAACCAAACATCTTTTTGCTAAAAATAGACAAATCTAGGTACACTACTACTACATTATGAACCATAAATAACATGTGCTGTATGTTGCAATCACTGACTAAAGAGTGAAGTATTTTGACTTGCTAAGCTTCTTTTGTTGCAGACGGCGATGACGACTAACTCGAGCCAGCCCCCGGAACAAAACGGAATTGAAATCAAAACAGAACCTCCAGAAGACGACCCGACACCCAACTGGACCACAACAATATCCAGCCAAATCTTCGACAACCTCGGCTTCGAGATAAAACAAGACGCCGAGGATTTGGAAGAATTGCTTCAGATCCGCCTGAACTCTGTGTTAGGTGGCCCAGATGTCGTCACTGACGCATGCGATCAACTCGACCAGAGCGTTCCAGACCCCGATCATGTCGACCCCGATATAGAGATCCTCGAAGACGTCAATAAGAAATATCAGACAAGGGCGTGTGTGGTGGCCCTCAATAGAGTGGATCTGGATTTCCAGAGAGCGAAGAAGCGAGCAAGCGAGGTTCCTGCACAGGTTCCTGCACAGGTTCCTGCACAGGCTAAGTCCTATAACTGTGCTCATTGTCCAGCCACGTTCGAGCAAAGGAAGGCGATGAAGCAGCATCTGCTACTTTGCCGAGATGAGGATCAGCCAGGAGGGAGTGGAATTGTAAGCTCGATGAATAGTACTACTTACAGCCAGCAACGTACTTGCACACGCCACAGATAAACATCACACAGATCTTTTCCGGCCCTGTTCCTTATTTTGATTTTGAATAAGATTTTTTTTATCTTTAGAATTTTAGCTTCAAATATTTTCCAAACTCTGTCTGTGGATGGATTTTATTCATTTTATATATTCTTTGTGAATTCTCTGATGTTTTATAAGCCCAAATGAAAAGTATTTTACACTGTCTCCATATTGTTTTAAATTTTGTTTTGAGTGTATTCATCTGATACTGATTTATGTTTCGATCTCATTTGATTACATTCTGTGATTGTATATTATGTAGGTATACAATATGGGTATACAGAATATTATAAAATATAAAACATCTGGTAAACGTAATTCTCCTAATGAAGCTTACAGAAACTTCTCAGTTGTTGTAGTTGGGATTAAAACGTTCACATACAATAGTTTTAAATATTCATATTAGAATATTGATATGTTAAATAGATTGTTTGTGGAACGATTCCTAAGGATGTAGATTGATATTTAGTTAATTCAAATTCAAAGTTATAATCAAGAAACGAACATTTACAGTGTATGCAGATAATTTCATTTAGATCTAATCATATTGATATTTGATTTGTTGCAGAAGGCGGCCTGTATTTTACTTTGCACTGATATCAAATCGGAAGCGCCGGAAGAACCAACAGCTAATAGCTCAGGAGATAACTTGACCCATACTTTTGACTGCATCGAGGTGAAACAAGACTTCGACGATGTGGAAGAAATGCTTCACGATGACGTTCAGGATCTTCTATTTGAAAATGGTACGAATGAATGTAGTTATAATGTATTATTGTTTTAATTGCTATGTATATGACTGACCTATCCAATATCATTTTGTAATGATCAAATAGGGATGAATAAAACTTGAACTTGAACTTGATCAACAACGCCTATGCATTCAGATATCAGGAAACGTTGCTATCACCGCCACAGCCTAAACGGCTGAACCAATCAACACGAAATTTTTACCACGTGTGCACTTTTGGAGTCTGATGATACATTGCCCTTACGATTTTTTTGTGCCACCGTTTTGAAACCGGAAGGGACGTCATTTCTCAAAAAAGGTTTTACTGATCGGAACGAAACCAGCGCCAAACGATTCGGATGGTCTTCTTTAAAATATCAGTAGTCGAAATAGACATGTATTTTTACTGAAACCGGAAATTACGTCATAAACATGCCAAATCTGACTAAAGATTTTTGGTGAAAAATTGTATATTTTCTTGTCCCGCTGGGTGCCATATGAAATTTAATTTGAAAAATGTGCCAAGTGATAATCATTAGTTTGTCTTTTATCTAAACATGATTAAAATTTGAGGTAAATTGGTTATCGGGTTAAGTCTCCAATCGTATAGGAAATTTCATAGTTTTGCGCGGATTTGTTGAATCACCCCATTTATACAAAACAATTTCTCTCTCTCAATTTGCTAAAACGGCCGAGCGCTTGCACCACCTTAATATCTGTTTGTTGCAGTGTCTCAAGAAGCCATCGCTTCAACTTCTGCTGCTGTTGAAGAACATCCAAGCGCGATCTTCGAATGTTTTCAATGCGCAGCTCAATTCAGCGATCGCAGCAAACTTCGCGCACATATCAGAAACTGCAAACTCGAGCCTAAGATCGAGCCTGATATCGATCCATTACAATGTCCCAAATGTGGGAAAATATACAACTATAAGGACCAACTAAATGCTCACGTCAAGCGTGAGTGTGGCAAAGTTCTGGTTTGTAAGAAGTGCAGACTCACTTTTAACGGATTAAGCGAGCTTAAGATCCATGTTAAACATGAGTGTGAAAAGGCACTAGTTTGTCAGAAATGCAATAAGCAGTTCGAGGATAGGCGCAATCTTCAGCGCCATGTTAAGAAAGAATGTGGCAAAGATTTAGCTTGTCAGAAGTGTGGTAAGAAGTTCAAAACAAAGGCAGTCCTTCAAAGGCATGTAAAATATGATTGTGACAAGATCCTCACATGTAAGAAATGCAAAAAACAATACAAGCGGTTTGATAAATATAATATGCATGTTAAAGGATGTGGCGCATAAGTTTCACGCTCTTTTGAATTTCTTATCATCTACTTTAAGATGATATAAGCAGAGACGGCGCCAGGAATTTTTGCTATAGGGTCGGCAGTGAGCGGCGGATACTTATTTAGGGTTGGCACATAACTTTTCCATTGAAAGTATAATGGTGTTAGGGTAAAAGAAAGCCATGCCCCGCAGGGCGTTTTTCGGATTTTTAAATCAAATGAAACGAATTGGGACGCTGAAAATACTATGGGGTAATAAAATATGACGTAAACATCACATAAATTAGATGTCGATTGCAACATCTATAATTATCTATAATTGTCGATTTCATGTATTAATAAATAAAAAAAAAAAACTTCAACCAACAATTTAAATGCGGTGTTATTTTAGAAAATTATCCAATCTGTGCTATTTGATTATACGAGAAAATATGGAACACGAATGACCTCTGGTGGATTCTTTGGTACTAGCCATAAGGGGAATAATGGAGGATATCACGGGGATATTTATATACATAAATTATATTAAATTTGCTTTAGTTGTTTGGTATGGCTGAAAAAGTAAACTTATAACTAAATCTTAATTTCAATCGTTTCTCATTTTTCACTGCCCTATGGAAACACGAACTTCAAAATAAAAAAGTGCATCTAAAAAGTTTCCTGCCAGAAGTGGCTCCATCACGTATCGCTTATTTGTTCGAATACTTAATTCAAAATTATAACCAAAAATTAAAATTAAAATATAATAATAAAAGTATCTTTGATTTTTTGGGGTGGGCACAGCTTTCCTGATTGAGAAGCAAAAGCCTTCCTCATTGTGTTTGTGAAGGCCTGTATAATGTGAATGTATACTGTATTTCCCTGATTGATGTGTAATATGTGTGATAGCGTAACGGCGGAGATGATTTATTATTTTAACTGGTTTAAATTTACTAATTGTTTGATTATTTTACTGTATATGTGTAGTTCTATGTAGAGCTGGTAGTGGGGCACTTGTGTTACGGGGCATGCCCTATTCTCACTACCAGCAAAACACTATGTAATAGTAATAAAAAAAAAAAAAAAAAAAAAAATGTGATGTAATGGCAAGATATATTCTGATTGTGAAGCAAAAGCCTTCCTAATTGTGATTGTGAAAGCCTGTATAACGTATTACCCTTATCGATGTGTAACCCTACTGATTGTGATGGCTATATTTTATTCCTAAGGCAGAGACACTCATAGTTCTCGTTTATAATCTATCTTATTGTCCATCCCTTGTGCGAGGTCGTTTACAACCTTGTAGCTCATAGCTTGCTAAGGTTTATAAAGATTAGTTCCGAAAAAATGTACCTTGAGTGGGTGAAAACGTAGACACATTTGAGGATCTATTGGCTCTGCGGCAAAGCTGATACAGAAAGCTGTCCATAGATGAGGTATGCTTTGACACTTATAGGTTTTTACGATAGGGTCAGGTCCCTTGTAAGTGAGAACAACGAGTGTCTCTGAAGATGGCACAGAGAATAGAGCTCTCACGATTGTGAAGCAAAAGCCTTCCTGATTGATGATTGTGAAAGCCTGTATAACGTATACTGTATTACCCTTATTGATGTGTAACCATACTTATTGTGATGGCAAGAGATATCCTGATTGTGAAGCAAAAGCCTTCCTGATTGATGATTGTGAAAGCCTGTATAACGTATACTGTATTACCCTTATTGATGTGTAACCATACTTATTGTGATGGCAAGAGATATCCTGATTGTGAAGCAAAAGCCTTCCTGATTGATGATTGTGAAAGCCTGTATAACGTATACTGTATTACCCATATTGATGTGTAACCATACTTATTGTGATGGCAAGAGATATCCTGATTGTGAAGCAAAAGCCTTCCTGATTGATGATTGTGAAGGCCAGTATAACGTAAACAGTATTACCCTAATTGATGTGTAACCTTACTTATTGTGATGGCAAGAGATATCCTGATTGTGAAGCAAAAGCCTTCCTGATTGATGATTGTG
Organism: Leuctra nigra; assembly: GCA_934045905.1. NCBI lineage: Eukaryota > Metazoa > Arthropoda > Insecta > Plecoptera > Leuctridae > Leuctra > Leuctra nigra. The sequence continues at coordinate 34,213,808 of OW203766.1, forward strand.
AAGGCTAGTATAACGTATACTGTATTACCCTTATTGATGTAATGTGACTAATTGTGATGGCAAATCAATATTGATTGTGATTGTGAAGGCCTTTGTATAATGTATACTGTTTGTACCCTGATTGACGTGTGACCCTACGGATTGTGATGGAAAAGCCCTCCAAATTGCGTCTACGAAGGCCTACTTTGTATGTATTTTATACAAATGGTAGCGAATTTTACGGGATATGAAAATGATAAAAATTTCCAATAAATGTCAATTGTAACAATTGTAGTTGAGTTGGTATTTTTAATATAGTTTCTCCCTTGAAATGAACTTGCGTTTGGATGTGTTATCTATGAATTTGTGTTTGACGCTGGCAATGTTATAATCTGTCTCAAATATTCATGTAAATTCATGTTTCTGTAATATTCATTGTAACAATTATAGTTCAGTTGGTAATTTTAATATAGTTTCTCCCTTGAAATAAACTTGCGTTTGGATGTGTTATCTATGAATTTGTGTTTGACGCTGGCAATGTTATAATCTGTCCCAAATATTCATGTAAATTCATGTTACTGTAATATTCATGTAAACGTATCAAAAAATAAAATACTACAAAAAGAATCATTGTCTGGAAGTTGGAACATAAATAACATTGCGTGAACAAATGTATGTATGTATGTTTATTTTTCTACAATTTGTTACATTGAACAGGTGGTAGAGGTCTTAATACTAAATATTTTCTAGAATCTAAGTCAAATTAAAATACAACTAAAACAATCTTATAGGTTAAAGTAATTTATATAAATTAATAAAAATAAATACTTATATAAATATAAATATAACTATAACTATTACTGTTAATATTAATGCTAGATCGCTTTTAACTGTTAATTCGCCGACTTAATAGGTACTCTTAATACTCTTAATAATCTTTATACTCAATAATACTTAATACTTAATACTTAATACTCTTAATACTCTTAATACTCTTAATACTTAATATTCTTATCAATAATTTTAACATTCAATAATTCTGACATCTAAACTAAGCTTTTCAACTCGGCCAAGTCGGCTGGAAATTCCCGGAGATCCATCGAGTTCCATTCTCTAATGGTTCGGTTCACGAACGAATGCCTACCACCCTCAGTACGCGACCTTCTCTCCTTGATTTTCCACGAATGGTCGTTCCTGCTGTAGTAGTCCGGCATCGCAAACCTACTCGCCACCTCCTTCCAAGCCTCCTTCCCGACTAACGCTCTGTACATGTTTAAAAGGCGAGCCTTCCTCCTCCTATCCTCCAACGATTCCCACTCTAGCTCCTTTAGCATTTCGCTTACACTTTCGGGAACCCGTTGGAGTGTGATCTTGAACTCACTTCCCACCTTATGCCCTTTGTTTGCTATGACCCACTTTCTGTATTTTGTTTTGCCCGTTACTTTTCTAGCGGCTCTTCTCTGAACATTCTCTATCGCCCTGATCTGTCCCTTTTTGTAAGGGTCCCATACTGCTCCAGCATATTCCACGATGGGCCTGATTAGCGTTGTGTACGCTTTTGCTTTGGTTCTATGGCTAGCGCCCTTCAAGCTCCGCATCACAAACGCTAACTGCCTTGATGATTTTGCGACTACCGATCCGATTTGTAAGTCCCCGTCCATCTTTCGATCTAGCACCACACCAAGGTATTTACAGCTATCCTGTTTGTCTAATAGCACCCCTCCCATTTGGTAACTTCCACTATCTACATTCCGTGCCCTCGAAAATCTAACATACTGACATTTTTTCGCATTCACAACCATTTTATTTTTAATCGCCCATGTCTCTATTTTATATACATCCTCCTGCAACTCCCTTCTGTCCTGATCACACCTTATAAGTTTGGTCAGAATCAGATCGTCTGCAAATAATCGAACCTTAGCTGTAACGCCCTCCCCAATATTATTTACATATATTATAAACAGCAGGGGACCCAACACGCTTCCTTGGGGTACCCCTGAACAAATTATGAGGTCTCTGGGGTAATATCTAGGTACCTATATTTTGTGATTTTTTTCATGCACTTTAAAATGTAAACATAAGCTTCAAAAATACTGAAATACATTTAAAGTTTCTTCTGTGTAATTTTTGTACGCAAACGAATCAAAATATTTTTGGTTTTTATACTTATTTTTCTGGAATAATTGAGGTGAATACGGGTGAATAATACTTATATGCAGGCATTATCAATGTTTTTAATGAAGTTTTCATTGTGTTGGTCATTGTTCAAGGACAATGATTAATGAATTTCACCTTGGTCATTGTTAATCTAGACTAGTGCAGTGATCCCTTTCCATCACCAGTATCAATTTTGAAGACTCGACCTATAACTTAACAAACTACCAATATCAAACACAAAACCCTATGTTATGATGTCCAATTTTTATTTTTGGTTATTTTTTATATTTTACGTATTATGAACATTATTAGAATTAAGTTTTTCAATTATCTGCTAAATTTTAAACAGTTGACTAGGACTATATCCATGTCAACATGCAATGTCATTCCTTGAATGACCATTTAAACTTAACTACTGGATTTAGCAGAATATTGAACAACTGTCCCTAACGAAGCATATTTAATTATTTAATAGAAAAACTATTCATTTAAATATTTCATTTGCGACTCAAATTGTCTGTTATTTTGGAATATGTCCCAACAATTCTCATGTTTTATTCACAACATAATTACCATGCGATAGAAACTCTCCACAAAAAGTAGTGATTCTAGAAATATACAAATGTTTTCATTGAAATTAACACTGCTATACACATTGGTTTGATTCTCTAGAGAGACAGAGGGCTGTCATGTGAAGAGATGTCGTTGGGGAGTCCGGGAATGTTCATCTTCAAACGCAGTGTCCGAGCTCTGCACTATCTAGGTGAGTGGAGAACATGTATTGTGAAGTCAGAGTGACCTGATCAACACCCAACACTTTATAATTAAAACCATACTCTACACGACGCTGGTACATAAAAACATAAATTAATATACGGGGACCGGATTTTGAAACTATTTACAATCGCGTGATAAACATTCGGGAAGGGGCGTGTTTGTCATGACTCATGGGAAATAGTGGGGATGAAGGTGAGCCATCCCCTTGTGGCAAACAACAACATTTAAAAAACTTGTGAAATCTACTAAAAAGCAAAACATATCATGACAGGCTTAAACACGAGAAAACAGAGTTGATAAATTTGTACAGCGCAGTTCCATCATAAGTAATAAGATGAGATCGTTCGATTGGTTTTGAGACCAATCCACAAATAAATGTAAACTCCGTTTCATGCAGTCTAGAGTCCTGTTTAACAAGGGTAGTCCTATACCTGCCCATGCTATCTAGGACTCTAGACCCCATGAAACGGAGTTTAGGTATAGTATCATAAATAGGTAAACTAGGTAAACAAATCAAGCAATAATCTAATGTGCATTCACTGATTTTTTTTTAATTACAATCAATACCAATCACTAATCAGCAATCAATATTTTGAAAAGTACACAATGCGAATTTCTTTTGAGACTACTTACATAAAAATAATGATCATTTAACTATTATTCTGGTGTGTAAGGCGATTTTGAAATAAGAAGCCGTTTCTAACCAATGAAGTTCTGGAGATAGTGCAGTCTTGAACCAGGGGGATGACGTGTCACAAGTGCAATCACACTTATTGCAAGTGTCTCACACTCAGCACAAGCATATAAATATTATTTCTTTTGTTTCGTCGTGTTAACGAAGTCGGTGAAACTAAAGCAGGTACTTATTTTCCAATCGCATGACATGCACGCTCTTCATCACCGCTATTTCACATGACAAACACGCCCCTTCCCCAAATGTTTATCACGTGATCGTAACACGCAAATGAAACTCAAGTGGTTTTAACTTTCGTTTGGAACTAATAATTTTCTCTCCATACAATTTGTAAGTAAGAGATTACTGAATGTGTGTAAAATATTACTTCGTAAGTAACAAGCAGACAATTTTAATAATTTTTAATCAAACATCAATTGTTACCAAGCCTCCAGCTAAATTAGAAAATCACATCAAATTTCTGAATGGGAAAATGTATTTAAAAATTATAGTTTCGATATGATGAGAAAAATCTGTTTTTAGCAACAGTTTTTGACTACTTTGAACCATTTAGTCACAGCTTAAAATTTCGTTAAAATTTGCCAACGGTTTTAATTGAAAATATTGGAGTATTTTCTGATATTCAAATTTCTTATTCAATTACATAAACAATATGATCACAAATAATACTCTGTGTCTATGTGAAATCCGGTGTAACTCTCTGGCATTTATCAAACGTTTCAGGATTCTGGGCGACATCGTCGACAGGATGTCACTGGCACCTCGTATCAAGACTCTTCTTAACATATCTCGCAACAGAATCCATTGTGGTCAGATGCCTGGGTCCTTGGATGAACAGAAGTGAAATAACAGCGGAAGAAATATGCGTGCAACTCATCTTTACAACTTTAAATGGCATAACCATACTTCTGTTTGTGAATCAATTGCATCACAGGAACAGAGCCGACACGCTTGTTGGAAGATTGGAAATGATTTGCCATTCAAAGAACATGGAAGACGAACGCGAAACAGATTTACTTGTCAAGACAAGGAGAAAGACGGATCTCATTGGGTTGTTCACACCGTGTCTCTTCGCTTTTCTAATATGTGTACAGACAACTGTTATAATTCTCAATATTTCGGAAAAGCAACCTGTTGCTGGGTAATTGAGTTTCACTATTTTTTTAAATTTATTTTTTTATGAAAGGTACAAGGGAACGATATAAATCCATTACAAGTCTTCTGGCAGTGGTTTTTATGAACTTTCAAAACAGCTTCTGGGTTTGGTAAAATAAAATTCATTTAAATTAATATTTGAACTAGAGGTGTCAATGCATAAGCATGAACTTTTTATTTTCAGATAGTTGATCTTACAGTTAAATTTAATGGACATGTACCTTTCTTTCCCTGCACTTTTCATAAATTTTGTTACTCCAAATAGATTAGATTATTATGGTTTAACGGAGCGTCAACGACGAGGTAATATTGCGCACATTAATTTTTACATTTAATTTGTTGATCATAAGTGGATGACATTGGGAAGGGTCAACCTGGGGGGGGGGGGGGGAGGCGGCCCGCGAATTTGGGGAGGGCATGGGACTAGGTCGACCCTGGACTGCACTTAGTTGGGCGCGTCAAGGTAGCAGTCCATCAGTGAGATTTACTCCAAATATATATTTGGTGAGATGCCGATTTATTAGAAACACCAATTGCTTAAAATCTAATTTTCAGAGGTTGGTATCCTTACGATGTAACTTCAGCTCCATATCTTCAGCTAACAGTCATCATTCAAGCACTTAGCGGAACATTTCACGTTCCAGCGTTGGCAGCAGTTAGTGCATTTTACATGACAATCTTGATCCACGTTGAGGTGCAATTCCGCATCTTGCAGTACAAGTTGCGCAACATCCGAGCTCACTGTTTAGCCGCTCTGCGCATGACGTCATCCACACCCTGGCAGCTGAGTGCAGGAAGAGAAGACGATGGGGAGATGTCTGAGTTCGAGGAGTTGGAGGAACTCAACGCAACACCTGTTGCAGAGAGCGATCTTGTTGATGATCTGGTTCAAGCTTTGGAAAGAGAAGTCAGTCGAAGTGACAAGCAGGAGCTACAAGAAGTACGGGTCGATGAGGTCTGCGGAGGAAGTGACCTTGGATCAGCCAGAGTGAGGAGCAGGACATCTGAGAGAGTGATGAGTCGCAAAGAACTGAGTATCCTTGAGATCATTGACGAGAGCTTTGGGAAGGACAGTGTTTCAGCAGCTGACCTTGAAGTGGAGATGGAACTGCGTCTTGCCAACTGCATCAAGATGCACGATGAACTTCTGAGGTAGGTGCAGTGAATTCTTACATCAATCTTACTAGGCGTGGTGAACTATGTTACTGGTGGATATGTGGATCACTCTTTTGGCTAAATGTCGTAACTTTTATAATGGAATGTATCACTAATTTCACATTTTATCCGTAGCGTGTGCAAAGAAATAGACACAATGGCGGATAAGTACTTCTTGGGTGTTGTCCTCTTCTGCATGATTCCAGCAGTCATTGGGGTCATTTATTGCACATTGGTAAGTTAAATATTATATTAGATAACTAACCTCTGGCCACTGCTTCATTGTTTTTAACTGTAATAATGGCGGATGGGCTAAAATGTTGGGACATCGACGAACCAAAGGCCAAATCCTCAACGGAGTGCAGTTCTAGGGTTTCTGTTGGTAAGGAATTCACTGGTATTGGTCGGCGAGCATTTATGTTCAAGAGTAAAGTGTGACAAGCCTGACAGGCCAGTTTGAGGCCACCGACAAAGATAAACCAAATTGTCGACCCAATACCACGCCATATTCCCTTTTCCCGGAGCCCGTAGCTACATTATTGCATCAAGAAATACATATTAATAACACATGATTCAAAATAGCTCCGAAATGCATTTCAAAACAACTGTGTTCCCGAAGAAACATCACTCTTTCAGATGGCGAGTTACAACTTGAGGCTGGCCGCCTACATATTCATCCTCTTCTCTGTCATTCTCAATTGGTTCTGATGCTGACTTGCTGGCTGGCCGACAACATTTCCGAACAGGTCTAGTAAATTATAACCCACTCCCTTCATCCGTCACATTTGATCAGGAGGTGGGGGATCACCCCAACACTATAGGCAAGAAGGGAGCAGATTTTATAAACTAAGTTCATCGTAATACTATTTAAAATTAATGATATTGGTTCTGTCATAAAAGTAAAAATATTAAAAATAAAATAAAAATAAAATGCTGACTTGCTTACAGCAGTTGCAAAATTGCTTAAAAATATTGCGCATATCCATATCCTCTATTTAATATTTTATTTTTATAGCTGAGCATCTTATGAACGACAATCGAAAATGTTTTCTCCTTCAGAGTGGTCTGGTGGGAGAGGCGGCCTACAGTTGTGATTCATCTGAGTCGTGTTACAGAGTGGTCTGGTGGGAGAGGCAGCCTACAGTTGTGATTCATCTGAGTCGTGTTACAGAGTGGTCTGGTGGGAGAGGCGGCCTACAGTTGTGATTGGCTCCAAGCTTCAGACAGCTTCAAGAAGTCACTCAGGATCATCATCTCCAACGCCAATCAGCCGTTTGTGTTCAAAGCTGCTGGGTTCCTGCCAATGACGATGAAGACATTCGAGAATGTAAGTCTCGGTGAAAGCAGCTATTGCGCATGTGTTGATGACGTCACGGGCAATGTCTGGTGTAAATCCTCACGAGTCCTGAACTTCATCTGTTGCAGGTGCTGAAGACCTGTTACTCTTACTACACCACGCTGAACACGTTTGCAGACCAGAAGAAACACTCAATTACGTCCAAATAGTACTTTCAATTAGTTTGATACCTCTTTCATTCATTCAGTCTGATGGTGTACATCATTGGCGGCCACAGGGGGGGGGGGGGCTTCCCCCCCCCCCACTGGACGTCAGGAAAACTTACAATTTTTGTGGTGTTTTACATACAGTTTTATTTTGTAAACAAAAAAAAATGAAAATAATTAATTTCAGTGTCAAATTTAAAAAAATATTGAATATTTCAACAAAATACACCTCATGACGCCTCAAAATTGATTTCAAAGTGTCCAGAAACCGAAAAACACCCTGCGGGGCAGGTGGGGGGCGCGCCGCCCATACCCCCCTTAACACTTCAAATATTGTTTTCCTTGCCTTGCCCCCACCTGGCAGAAATCCTGCGGACGCCCATGGTATACATACTGATTCGGAATACTATCTTAGTATTGCCATTTCGTATGTTTGCAGTAATATTTTACTAAATAAAAACGCTCTGTGTAACGCGTTGATGAGCGAGCCTTCGTATTGCATACGACTTCATATGCATTTGCAAGTTTGCTCTACAGGCCTAGGAAGCAGTGGTGAAATAAATGGAATTCCTGGCTTACATTTTTCAAATATTTCAAGATTATCAAATAAAATGTTCTGAAGACAACAACTTTTGAAAATAACGACAGATTGATTAGGCTTATAATTGGCAAAAATTCCTATAATCTTAGTCCTAGTGACCATGCACAATTTGCAGATGATCGGTCAATCGGTTCTAGTTTAAATTTTAAAAATCACATAAAAAATTTATTTTAATTTTAACCAATCAACGGATTTCCATGAAATTTATAATCCTAACACTATAAAACGGCCTCAAAAACTGTTCAAAATGTCTGTTTGATTGGTCAAATCGGGTGAGCTACAGGCCATTTTCATTGATCAACCAATCATAGGATCCTGTCATGATCCCAGAGACCGCATAAATTACATTAGTATGTGTACAAAATTTCAGATCGATTGGTTTGAATGGTTCGACCTGGCCAGTGAACACAAAAAGAAAACATTCAGGGAAAGTGCCATGAGTATACCTACCATGGTTACGGCAATGGTCAATGAATCAGAATATAGCCGGAGCTTTCTATTATTGAAAATACATAATAACCACAAACTGAGTTCTAGGTCCTCTGTTGGTATTGACTCTTACTTCTCATGGGGAAATATTAAAATCGGCTCTCTATTGGGATTGTAAGGAAATCTCTCATAAATGTATGCAGAAAATATTCCCCGCAATGTTTATTGAAGTTCTAATTTTGAAAGATCATTGTGACAGAAAGCATTATTTCACTTTACAAGAATATTTCTGAAATGTGGTTATTATCAACTTCAACTATACTTATACGCACCTTGACACATGTTTTGTAAATTACGACTTAGATAATTCTATTGTCACCGTGTGAATGCAAACGATTTCATGTTCAAGTGTAAAATGTTTAAATAATTGATAATGTATTATGCACTAGTAGATCATGTGAGAGATCTTTTGCAGCTATAATGAACTATGTGTTTCCAACTTAAAACTTAATCTTGTATTTAATATAATAAAAAGTCGTTGTATTATTAAAATTAAACTTGTTGGTGTATCCCTCTTTAAAACAAACAACATCGGAAAAGGGAAACCATAATTGAATTAAAGAACACAGTTTACAAAAGGTATAATTAGCATAAATATAAGTTCCAATTTCGGTCAGTAAGCGGAGCGAACATCTACGAATTAAAATGTCTGGGGACGGTCTTAGAACGGACCTGAGAGACATGGCCACTGATTTTGCTATGCGTTTTTGTATAATGAGAATATTTTGTTTAATCAGGTCATGAGAGGCCAAGAGAAGACACAAATAAATTATTGCACAAATTATTTATCACTAACAATGCAGGAAATCCTTCGTAATAATTCAAGATCACACGTAAATCCATATATTTATTCAAGGAAAATTAACTTACTAAAACAACGTGCAAAATGCGAAATCAATATTCATTAGATTGTCGTTTCCCATGATACGATTATAATACTGATAGATTCACAAAATTACTTGCATTAACAGTAAACTTTCCGAACTAAACGTCTGCTTTTCCGTGAGATTTGTGATGCTCCGAGTTGCTTGAGAGTGTTGAGCAAGAGAGAGATGGAGAGCGCGGAGATGAGAGCGGGGAGATGGCTGGCGTCGCCGCCTCCAGGACAAGAGGTCGTCATCTCTGGACTCGCTGGAGTGTATCCAGACTCCAGGAACGTCTATCATCTCAGAGACAATCTCATGAACAAGGTCGACATGATTACCAAAGACAATCGCAGGTGGAATGTTGATGGTAAGTGGAATCCCGTGTGTTGTAGGGCTGTGCTCAATGGGCGGAAGGCGAGATAGATAGGTACACTCAAACCAATAAAAATCGGTACTCGAAAAGAAAAGGATTAGCTGATTCAGATTTGATGGCATCATCCCACGAAGGCTGTGTTAACGCATCATCTACTTCTAGTAGGTGAGCTCTTATTTCATTGATAATAACAAGGATTGATTGTCAAGGAACCTGACCAGCAGCCAATTCTTTTCTTTTCGAGTTCCAATTTTTATTGGTTTAATATACATATAAATTATTTTTTCACCTGTGCGTATGTCTAATGGTATCCACATAAATAATTATTATGGTATGCGCTGAATACGGCGTACACCTTCGTTTAACGGAAATAAAATCGGAATGTTTAAAAAAAATAGTAAAAAAAGTATTAAAACAATACCTACGTACTAAATACCTCAACCTGTAACAATTATAGCGATGGTGGGGCTTAAGGGACCAACTCACATTACGAGTTGGTCCCAACTAAGTGCAGTTTAACTGTTCAGGGACGCCCTAGTCCCATGCCTTCCCCCAAATTCGAGGGCTCCTCGGGCCGGCCGTGCAAAACTAAATGTAATGTTGAATTTTGTTAAATTCCGTCAAAATAGTAGGTAAGTCATTTTGGCACACATTTTAAGTTATTGATATTTCTAAGTCACGATATTTTTTTTTATAAATGTCATATCATCAGCTTACGAATATAATACTATAAACAAGTAATCTGAGTAACATATTTTATATTTTAGGATTAAATATGTGTGGGACAAGTTTCTAAAATTAACGTTTCCTCATGCAAAATCATGAACAATTTTGTAACACCCGAAAATCTATCGAAAAGAAATATTTAAAAAATGAGTGCAACACAAAAAAAAATAATAATAATAATGAAAAAAAAATCTGTAACTAATTTCTTTGCCACCTGTGAAAACAATGTGCAAGATGCAAATAAAAAATGAATGAAATGACAATGACACTCAAGTAAGTTTAATCATTCGTTAGACGTCAGTGAAGAATGAAGAAATTCTTACATAGACAGAAATTTTCAAGCCCCAGTTCATGAAAGGTCCCATGTTTTGACATGCAAGACAAAGCAAGATTGACAATCTAAATTTAATTTAAAAATGTCTAAATTAAGGTGGTGCAAGCGCGAATGATTTTGCCGCGGTTTGCAGACACTTTTTTTTGGATACGATTGGACAAAAATGACAAAAATGATTTGAAATTTTAACAATGATTAGATAAGAGATAAACTTAGGGTTATCCCTTAGTAAATTTGTAATATTTCGCTTCGTTAAATAGTAAAAATTAGTAGTTTTTTATGTGAAAAATTGTATATTTTCTTGTCTCAATGGCTGCCGTATAGATTTAATTTAAAAAATGTGCTTCGTTAAATAGTAATAATTAGTAGTTTTTTGTGTGAAAAATTGTATATTTTCTTGTCTCAATGGCTGCCGTATAGATGTAATTTAAAAAATGTGCCAAGTGATAACCTTAAGCATGTCTTTCATGTAATCATGATTAAAATTTGAGATCAATCGATTCACAGGTATGGTTCCGAACGTATCGGAAATTTCATAGTTTTATAAGCGTTTTTTTTTAAACCGGTGCTTAATTAACAATGCCAGCAGCAAAAATTAAAAAGTGTTACTAATATATATTCAGACTGACCATGTGAACATCCTACCAAAGTAACACCCAATTATGAAACAATTTTTCCCTCTCAATTTTCTAAAACGGCCGAGCACTATATGCTATTATCACCTAATGACACCACTGCCTCTTGATCTCAGAATATCCCGAGCTGCCTGGTCGGTCTGGGAAATTGCTGACTCTGAACAAGTTCGACGCGGCCTTCTTCGGGATCCATCCGAGTCAAGCCGTTTGCATGGACGTGATGGGGCGCTTGCTGCTTGAGAAGACGTACGAGGCCATCATTGACGCAGGTGAGTGCATTTACTCAGGGAGTTCACGCTAGTTGAAAGCTTCGTCAATGCTTTTTTCACATGATCTATTTTAGTACATTCAAGTCGGTGACAGGCAAAGATGAACCCGACCGTAGCACATTCTGATATGTCCCTCAATTTATCTACTACATGTAAATTACTGATAGCGATACGGTATTCATAGCTTGCACGAATGTCATCTGTTTTATATTAGCAATTCAAAATTATTGAATTTTCCACCTTAGGACGGACATTTTGTTGGCACGTTGACGGGTCACATTATAACTTTATTGAGGTAAATCGATGTATTTTTGTAATGTGATTGATTCCTCTTCGTAATAAAGATTTCTCTGGAGCCTTTACAATTTCCCAGGTACCCATTAAGACGGCTGGGTAGTGAGTTTGACCTTGAAGAGTTTTTTAATCGATTTTTATCAATATCTTTTACCAATGTAATTGTTAACAAAATAAGGCTTTGTACGAGTATTCAGAACAGTTCAATGAAAATAATTCCATAGCTTGTAATGGTTTATTAGATTTACTTTGTCCAACAGACGTTTAGTGCCCGAAAATTAGTAAAATTATGGCACTAAACATCTGTTGGACAAAATTAAACAAATAACTTATTCCAAACTATTAAATTATTTTCATTGAACAGTTCTGAATACTCGTACAAAGCCCTATTTTGTTAACAATTACATTGGTAAAAGATATTGATAAAAATCGATTAAAAACTCTTCAAGGCCACTCTCACTAATAAGTCGTCAAAAAAGCAGAGAATCACAGCTATTCTGCGTGCCATCAAGATGGTGGCAGGCAACAATGAGATGACATCACATGCAACCTATGAATATTATTTCAAGTAGTTGTGTCTACGAGTAGATACCATGAGAACGATTGCTTTCAGGTGTCAACCCCTCGGACTTGCGTGGAACCAAGACAGGTGTGTTCGTTGGAGATTGTTTCGCCGAAGGAGAGGTGAGGTTCGTGATGCAGACGTCCATCTTCGGACAATACACGTGTCTCAGCTCATCGCGAGCTTCACTAGCAGAACGAATCTCATATTGGTTGCAAGTTAATGGTAAGAAGAGACAATCATAACATCAAATATCAAATATCATCCACAAACATAAAGAAAATAAAAATGAAATGTCGTGTAGACAACTGTTTTAGTCTTATAAGTAGGCTAGGATGTTTAGGACATATTGTTTTGTAATTTTTGTTCAGACACGTTAAAAAATGACACACAAATATGTTTCCTGGTTTCAAAAATATGTGTTTTATTTTGCCTGAAAATGACTGTTTCTCAATTTTTTATGAATTCAGTCCTTCTCTTGCTATTTTAAGGTCATTTTGTCCTTTTTTAAATTATTGGGGAAATTGATCCAAGTTCTACAACATTATTGATGTCTTCACAAAATGTCCATCCTCCACTTGGATGACCAACAACGATACTTGACACATTGGCACATTCATACAATAATTTAAGTTCATTTTAACATCTTACTCCAAATTCAACTCCTAAAAAAAATCGAATAATAATATGTTGACGAATATTACAAAGCATAACATTTTAATGGTCCTTTTTCGGGATTTTATGGTCCTTTTACTATTTGCCTGCTTTTTTGGACGTTTCGTAGGTCCTAAACATCCTAGCCCTACTTAAGCCTGAATTACACGGTTCAAGTTTCCTTGAAGGGGTTGAATTCAACCCTTGATTTCAAGGAAACATGAAAGAGAATTTAGACGATTTATGTTTATTATTGATTGAAATTGCGGTGAAATTAACAATTGGTTGAAGTATTTCAAGACTTAAAAGAAAATAGGACATGTTCTAATTGAAAAGGTGGAAGAAATGTCCTGAATTCAAGACTTGGAAACGTGTTAAATGCTTCAATGTTTTCATTTAGACGATCCAAGTCTTGAATTCAACCCCCTTGAAAGGGTTGAATTCAAGGAAACTTGAATCGTGTAATTCAGCCTTTATAAGCATGATGCTCCAACTTTGCAAAATGTTCCAGGACCCGTCTTCTCCATTGACACCGCCTGTAGTTCTGGATCGTATGCTATTGACCAAGCCTATCAAGCAATCCGAGATGGCCATTGCGATCAAGCTATCGTCGCTGCCAGCAACCTTTGCGTGACGGCGGTGATAACTCGACAGTTCTACCAGTTGGGAGTTCTGAGCCTCGACGGAATGTGTAAGACCTTCGATGAGAAAGGTAAGTCGCCTCCAAGCCGGCCAACTTGACTGAGCTGCAATAACTGGCTTCCTTGCAGTTCCAAACCTACGTGGATCTCAATCTTAAATCATAAATATGTTTAGATTAGAGCACTGGTCCCACCAAGACACACCAAGTATTTTTTTTATTATAATTAATTTAATTTCCATAGGATTATTCACTCAACGTAAGAAAATAACAGTATTTGAAAGAAACAGATTGGCTGAAAAAGATTTATACACATCATCCGAATTAGTCTACGCTAACTCGTCATCTAATTCTTAGTATAGATCTGATTTTGCTGATTTGTCAAGGAACCTGATCAGTGATCAGTAGACGACCCGTTTCTTTAGAATACCGTTTTTCTTTTTTTGAGTAACTATTGTTTACTATTTTGTTGTATAACAGTTTTAAACACAATGTGAGTGTCAAGTTTTCCATAAAGGGTTACAATACGGAGTTACACCAGAATCTGACACAGTTTTTGTTGTCGATTTCACAGCAAACGGTTACGCCCGGAGTGAAGGCGTGTCAGCAATACTTCTCCAGAAAAGCAGCGTCGCCAAACGCGTCTACGCCACAATTGTTCACTCCAAGACCAACTGCGACGGATATAAATATCAAGGAATCGCGTATCCTTCGAAAGATCTGCAGCAGAAACTGTTGGAGGATTTCTACAAAGAGTGTCAAGTGAATCCGGCCGAGGTGGCGTGGGTGGAGGCTCATGGGACGGGGACGGGGGTGAGTCAACTCACTGTTGTTAGTGTTCTTAGGACTTGAGTTTCCAAATCCATCAGTTTTGCGATTTGTTACCAAGTATTGAATTTTCTGAAAACGGTTTGCTGGTCCGAATTGATTGTATCAATCTTAGTTTTATTAAAACAGAAATACTGCAAAATATAAGAATAGCAATAAAATTAATTTTCATCCGTATCAGTTAAATAATACAAACGATTAATTACAATTAAAAACGTTTTGGGACTAAAAGGTCTAAAGACGACATCAGATTTCCAGACAATGATTGTTTATGTTTGCTACTCCCTGAAAGTTTAATTGATTCTTTGACTGAGTCTAGACGCCCAAAAATTACAGACACACAAGACTCAAAGATCTTCTGTAACAACTTTGTCATATCCTCGATGTGCTCTTGTGTTTGTCCATCAGGCTGGAGACCCCGAGGAATGCAATGCTATCGATGCGGTATTCTGCACTGGTCGGAGCAAGCCTCTGCCGATCGGATCCGTAAAGTCGAACCTCGGCCACTCGGAGCCGGTGTCTGGCCTCGCCTCGCTAGCCAAAGTCATAATTTCCATGGAGACGGGGCTGATCCCTCCAAATCTCAACTACGATACTCCACGGAGCTCAATTCCTGGATTGACTAATGGAAGACTGCAGGTAAGTGACAACAATGACCTCGCTTATAGGTAGAATGTGTTAATACAAAAACTGTACAAGAAACTACTTCAAAAGTACGTTATAGTTGTAAACGAACATTATAGAATATTATGTCAAATATATTTTTAGCATAGTTGTTCAAGCTTTTTTAATAAACCTACCCCAAGGTTATAAAATGTGTACACATTTGTTCCCATTTCATTTGATATTAAATTGTGCGCGGTAATTTATTATATACAGTTCCAATTCTGAAACACACGCCCTTATTAGAGTCTATATTTGGTTTAGTACAAATACCCTATTGCCAGAAAAATGGATATTGTCTAATTAATTAATACATATGTTCTGTTTGTAAACTATCAAAACAACGAACAACTGTGTCTTCAGGTAGTGACTGAACCACAACCTTGGGAAGGTGGTCTTGTGGGATTTAACTCTTTCGGATTCGGAGGCGCCAATTCACATGTCTTGTTGCGATGGAACGACAAGGAGAAGAGAGACGGTGGCGCTCCTAAAGACAGGATTCCTCGACTGGTGGCGATCTCCGGACGTACAGAACAGGCTGTCAAACAAATTATGGATGATGTAAGTTACTAAACCATAATTAAAATGCTAACACACATATAATAAATATAAAAAAAACTATCTATGTAAAGTAATGCGCCTCTTTATAGGAAATGACCAGTATTTGATTGTACACTACTTTAGATCACTAAAAGATGCTTAAAGGGATGTGCCGAAATAATAAATATGCAATAATAGCGTAAATTAAGAATACTGTGTCTTCCCAATTATGATTTCTTGCCATTGTGACAAGTTATTCCAACCACTCATCCAATGTCAAAACTCCTTACTTGTATATGAATCAGAAACCCAAGAGTTTGTGATAACGATGGAGTGATACTGAATCGTTCCAGAGTGTTCCAATATCTACTAGTCAATTATTTTGTGTTTCCAGCTCGAGTCGCGACCTGTTGACGCAGAATATGTCAGTCTCTACCACGCAATTCATTCCAAGAAGATCGACGGTCACCCGTACAGAAGCCACGCGATCCTCAATCAAGCACGAGTCGAGCACGACGTGAAGGTATGACGTCACACTGCATCAGACAGATGCCGGTGATCTACACACATTTCATCGGGCATGGTCTCAGATCTTCGTAATGTTTTGCCTACTTATTGATAATCATGCCACACACAGTTTCTCAAATAATTAAACACTTTTCGTGTCTAGTTTCTGAGTATATTTAGTTTTCTCCCATGTTCTCTTATGGCAGCCAAGTAAAATCGTGTCACATTAAGGCCCGGTCTTTCAATACTCTGCTAAAGTCTCAATTAGCTCTTAACAGTTAGTTCGTGGTCATTCTAGGAATGTCATTGGTTGTTGCCATGGCATGGCAATATAGTCCTAATTGACTGTTTAAAAGTTAGCAATGCATTGAAAGACCGGCTCTTAGGCTAATAATGAAGATCTAATTTTTATGTATTCTTAACTTTGAACAAAAAACTTATTTTCTGATAGATAGTTGGACATTCTACTAGGAAAAAGTTGATAATGTGCCATTTTATAAGTTATAAACCGACGAAATGATTTTCCTATTCGAGAAAATAAGGAACACAACTGACCTCTGGTGGATTTTGTGGTACTAGGTAAATGGCGGCTATCAAGGGCGCATTTGCATTTAAATATAAATACAAATAGTTGATATAGTTGTTTGTTATGGCCAGAAAAGTAAATTTATAGCTAATATCAATTTCATTTGTTTTTTGTTTTTTCACTGCTTTATGGAAACACGAAATGTAAAAACAAACAAATTAATATGTGGACCTAATAGTAGTCATCTTGCCAGAAGTGGCTCCATCACGTATCACTTATTTGTGGGAATACCTTATGTGTTAAAGTTTTGTTAATTCTAGGAAGGCAATAAACTTAAGCCTCGTTATAACACAGGAGTTGCATGTTAAATGATATTTTATGATTCTTTTAAACTGTGGTAATTTCAAAAAATAAATATTTTGGAATGTTCGATCGGTTGAGCCACGTTAATGAACTTGAACCTTTCAGTTCGTGGACCCCGTTGACCGTCCTCTGTGGTTGATATTCTCTGGTGACGACAGCATATGGGGAAGGATAGATGCCGATCTTCAAGAGATACGGGCATTCAGTGACGCTCTGGATGTTTGCCATCGAGCGCTGCAGGCCCACGGCGTTGACGTCAGAAGAATTCTCACCGAGGGAAGACCGAAGAATCAGACGGAGAGATTTGTCGGGATCACGGCGTTGCAGGCAAGATTCTAGAGATTATAGACGTGATGTGGTTTTACACAATTTAAAAAATCGAGCTACATGGGAAATTATAAAAATAATTAGCATACCTCATTTTCACAGTCACAGTTTTTCTTCGATCGAGCTGAAATTTTGCACACATGTACGGACCATTTCTGGGCGTTGCAGTAAGAGATAGATTGTAGCACGCTTTAGATAAACAGCCAGATCATCAGCTGATACAGGTCATGTCGCGGTGGTTGGTGAAGAGAGAGGAGCGGGGGGGGGGGGGGTCTATTTTATATACGTATGCTTTTCCCGTCAAGGCCTGAAGAAGTCAGAAGTCGCTGTCGAAATATTGCCTCCGTATTAAAATTTGTGTTTTTATGTAGTACCAACGTCGTCCATAGAGTAGGTTTTTATTAAGACCTGGGATGGGATTTCATAAAATAAGAACTACCTTGTCACGGTGACAAGCTTCTCATTTCAATGATATTCACGGCCTTCTAGGGTCTTGTCACCGTGATAAGAAAGTTATCATTTTATGTGATCGCATCCCTGGACCCTTACCTAATTTCGCGATATGGTAGGACGGTAGCACCGACCTTGAACTCAGCACCATCGTAGCACCAACATTTCGCGATATTAGGTAAGGGTCCAGGGGTGGGATTATATAAAATGATAACTATCTTGTCACGGTGACAAGCTTCTCACTCAATGTTATTCACGGCCTTCTAGGGACTTGTCACCGTGATAAGTAAGTTATCATTTTATGTGATCGCACCCCTGGACCCTTACCTAATTTCGCGATATGGTAGGACGGTAGCACCGACCTTGAACTCAGCACCATCGTAGCACCAACATTTCGCGATATTAGGTAAGGGTCCAGGGGTGGGATTATATAAAATGATAACTATCTTGTCACGGTGACAAGCTTCTCACTCAATGTTATTCACGGCCTTCTAGGGACTTGTCACCGTGATAAGAAAGTTATCATTTTATGTGATCGCACCCCTGGACCCTTACCTAATTTCGCGATATGGTAGGACGGTAGCACCGACCTTGAACTCAGCACCATCGTAGCACCAACATTTCGCGATATTAGGTAAGGGTCCAGGGGTGGGATTATATAAAATGATAACTATCTTGTCACGGTGACAAGCTTCTCACTCAATGTTATTCACGGCCTTCTAGGGACTTGTCACCGTGATAAGAAAGTTATCATTTTATGTGATCGCACCCCTGTTCCGCTAATAATAAGTTTTCACACTTTGCGTAAATTATTGGTAGGGTACAAAAGTTGTGACAATATTTAGGAAATGTTATCACCAATGTTCACATTCGAGAGTCACCGACTCTACCATGGGCGCCCGCAGGGGGGGGCAAGGGGGGGCGCTTGCCCCCCCCTGCATGTCAGGAATACATAAAAATTGTATTGAGTTTAACGTATATTATCATTTTGTAACCAAAAAACTAAAAAAAATTGATTTCAGAGTGTAAAAAATCCAAAAAATTCCCCGCGGGGCAGTTTTTAACATGTCCCCCACCACCCCAAAGTGCAATAATTAAAAAATATTGAATATTTCAACAAAATACACCTCAAAACGTCTCAAAATTGATTTCAAAGTGTCCAAAAATCAAAAAACGCCCTGCGGGGCTGGGTGGAGGGCGCGCCCCCCACACCCCCCTTAAACCCGTAAAATATTGTTTTCCTTGACCTGCCCCCACCTGGCAGAAATCCTGCGGGCGCCCATGGACTCTACACTTACTGAAACACATTGTTGTTCCTTGTTCCAGATCTGCCTGGTCGACGTGCTGCTGTGTGTGGGCGTTGAGCCTCGCGGCTTCATCGGCAATTCAGTTGGCGAGCTGGCCGCTGCGTACGCTGACGGCGGGCTGACAGTCGAGCAGGCGATCAACCTGGCGTATGCGTTCGGAGTGACGCTTCAGGAGGCAGGCAGGAACCCCAGCGCGGATCCAAGGTGCAAGGAATACGCGATTAAACAGTTTCAGAAGGTATGATATTCATTCCTTTCCAAATACAGTGGGTAAGGAGGAAGGTTGTTCTATTAAACCTCAAGAGCCAGTTACTACGAAACCGGCTGGCCGGGCCTGACGTTTCTTGGTCTTCTGCATCCCCTTCTTATAATTCGAAAGTAATTCAATTTTAATTTTTAATCAAGCGAGCGGAACGAGCGTCTCCATTGAAACTTATGGCTCAAATCTCCGCTTTTTTCGTTTATTTGTGTTTTTCGCATTACCCTCCTCAGACCCAAGCATATTTTTTTGCCCTGATTTTGGTGAAATTTATTTTCCTAAGAGATAATCTCTTGAAAAAATTTGAAAAAAATATTTAAAAAATTCAAACAAAATTTTCGATGTTTTTTTTTGTATTTGTCTTTTTTTTTACTAATTAAAAAGTTATTGTTACGTTGTAATATTTTTATAAAAAAATGTTAAAATATAATCTATGATGTTTTGTTATGGCATTGAAGCAATAAAACTTTTATTTTTTATATTCCCCAGTGAATAATTACAATATAATTAAATTACTGTAAAATGGATTTTACTATGGTGCCCATTTTTTTTTGGTAGCTAATATTTAGATGATTGTCACAGCGTCGACTATAACATACAATCTTCAAAAAAATTCTGTAATGTGCTTCAACCTATGTAACATCTAAAAATACTGAACTGCAAGTCCCTACGACTTCGGTGGCTCAGCAAATACATACCGAAGTCGGGCACTTTTTGTGTATCCTACAGGATACCAGGGGTCTGAGGAGGACTTTAAGCGAAGTATAACGGATCTGGCCAAGTTTTCCAAAAAAGCTTCATTGCTATCCAGTGCGGGGGCCTAATGTCCTTTTATCACTGCCTCTTTGATGAATGAGTTAAAGATTATCTTCAAAGGGCTTCTCAAGGTCTGTAGATGAACATATTTGACACTCATATTAAAAAAAAACAGATTTGAGAAGTGAAGGGCCACATCAGCATTTAGAGCATTTTTGTCTGTGTGGATCACACTTGAAGTAATTTAGATTATATACGTCATTTTGTGTTCAGATTAATCCATTTCCTTCAATACAAAATTCAATGTTTGAATCATCCTATTTGCTCAATGTCTGTTGTGTCCGTGTTAGATCATCCCGCAGCCCAAGACGCACTCCAAGCTGCGCACGAGCTGCTCCTGCGATGGCGCGTCATCATACGCGATGGCGTCCGCAGAGTACTTCGCCACCGCGCTCCTCACGCCAGACATCATCGACCACGCGTTGACGTCAATCCCGAAGAACGCCATCCTCGTCGAGATTTCAACCAACACGATCTTGTGCGAAGCCTTGCAGAGCGTCGCGGAGAAGTCTCAGTTGATATCGCTGGTGGGGAGTAGCCAGAGCTCAGTCGAACATCTTCTACTTGCCCTTGGGAGGTAAAGATTGAAAGATGTAGTTACACCTTAATTATTATTTATAGATATAATATGAAAACGCTCTAACGCGTGGATGAGCAGAAGCAGCTATTTTTTGTCAAAAAAATGCTCCAAGATAATGCGGTGGGGGGGGGGGGGGGGGGGGGGGCATGGGGGATCTATGTATTTAAGCTCCTTATCAGGGCCCCCAGCACCGCTGTTTTTTAATCTTTCTTTTCATTTTTTTGTCAGTGGCCATCTTAGACATGGGCCATGGGGGATTAAACTAGCCATGGGCGATGAAACTATCAATAACCACTGAAAATATTCTAAATCTTACAGACAGTTTAGTCTGAAAATTGTTAAAATTACAATATAGAATGCTGATCCCAATGACAATGCAATGTTTTAAGTGTATCGGTTAAACGGATTCTAATTTTCAAAATATCACAAAAGTCTCAGGATCTCGATCAAAAACTATACACGAGATTGTTCATATGATATTAGTGTGTGTACAAAATTTCAGATCGATCGGTTGTCTGGTTTAGCCTGGGCACATGCCTACAAAAACCAAAACAAAATAAAAGAATAGAGTGTGCCATAAGAGTACAGTAATGACGATAGATATAGTACATTCTTTATCTGATATTTTTGTATTATTTTTCAAATTTTGATGTACCTACGATATTTTGCTATTGTGGGATTTGTGATGAAGAACACGATAAAATTGTTTTTGAAACGTCGTTAATAAACACATTATGACAAAATAGTATATCCCTAAAGTAAAGTTTGGAAATATCAATTGAAATTTCAATTTTACCTACAGTTCGTTTTTCCTATGTTTGAACTCTCGACAGACCGAGACACCGTCAGTTGTTCTGCTAGGCCGAGAAAGACAACATTGCAAGGTGAGCGCGCAATGAAGTCTTTCTCGGCCTAGCAGAACAACTGACTGTGGCTCCATCTGGTGAGAGTTCAAACATAGGAAAGTTAGATTATACAATCAAATACGTAGTAAGGTACGTACAATCAAATATAAGTACAATGAACCATTATGAAATCTCGTCATCTCCGGAGTAAAAGTTGTTCCATAAAAGAGTACTTGCATACGAAGAGCACATTGTTTTTGTTTTCAGAATGTTTGATTCCGGTGTGACCTTGAACTTGGGCAATCTCTATCCGAGCGTCACGTTCCCCGTGAGTCGCGGCACGCCGATGATCTCGCCTCTGATTGGTTGGAACCACTCGCAAGACTGGTTCGTCTTCAGCGACGACAAGTTCAGACAGAGGAAGCGAGATGTGGGATGCTGCGTCGACATGGTCCAGCCCAAGAATGTGTACTACACGGGACACGTGATCGACGGGAGGAATCTCTTCCCGGCGACAGGCTATATTGTGAGTCACTCTACCAGTGGTGAACAGATTATTGATCAATGATCTTTTTGCACTTTTGGACACTTTCTCTGTTTTTAGGTCACAATTTTTTCCCGATCGAACTGAAATTTGCACACTTACTAATATTATTCTAACATAATCATGTAGAGTTTTTGAGAGCTACCCACCGATTGGTTCAAAAATGAAAATATCTCCCGATTGGTCGAAAATAAAAATATTCCGATTAAGTTAAAATTTTGCATGGACATTAAGACTATCATTTCTCTTATTTTACAAGTTTTCAGCCCAATCGGACTTATTGAAATTGAAACAGAATGTCAGAAGATATTTTATCGACATTTAATTTCCAGTGCAACATAGATCTGATTTTCCTCATGGATTCAGAGTTATAGATGGCTATTCTCAGTGTCAATGAAGACCAGGCAATTCTATTTAGATCGAGTGGATCGTATTTCAATTCACGATGGATGTATAATATTTTCTGTGCGTTACAATATTCCGGTTGGGGATGTTGCGCGTTTTGGTACTCGCTCATCAACGCGTTAAACAGAGCGTTACGGGTTTCCTATTGTTAAGTAATTTAACCAACGTTTTTCCAGATGATGGTAGTTGAAGAATTTAAGACAATGAACAAAGAATATGGCAAGAATTTCGTGTTGGAAGATATTCGATTTCATCGAGCCACCAATATACCCAAGAGAGGTAAGAGATTAGGCTGACGACCACATTTTAATTGTTTTCCAATCAGTTTGTCTTTCTTGAATACAAATGTTTTGACTTGTTTCAGGTTCATTATATTTCGGTGTATCGATTCACAAAGTGAAAGGGAAGTTCGAGGTCGTGGAAAGTGGAGCTAAAGTCGTCACAGGACGAATCTTCGCCCCGAATGACATAAACAAAGAGATGATTGATCTTGCGCCACCAACACCTGATCCAACCGACGGAGACATTGAACTGAGCACCAAAGATGTTTACAAGGAACTCAGGATTCGAGGATACAACTACAAGGGGCTCTTCAAATCCATCAATTCCGCTACGAGAATGGGTAAGGAAAATTGATTGTAGATATTCTTGGAAGAACTCAGGAGCCAATCAGTACACACATTCACAGTGATAAACAATTAATTGTATATATAGTATTTCTGCTAGTCCTGATGATACCTATAACTGTAAATGATGTCTGCTAAATTCAGCCAATGTCTATTATTGGCTTCGAAGAAATCAAGTCCTATTGTGTATCCAAGAAACTGTTCGGAGATATTCACGGTTCACTGGATATTTTGGCTGTATACAAATCACATTTGAAACTCAACTTTGCTTTTCACATATTTTAAGAAAACACAGTCATTTAGAAGCATCTTGTCTTTCAATTTTTGATGTCTTTTGATTTGATTTGAAAAGCAACTTTGCTTTTCAAATGCGATTTAGAAAATCACATTCTTATCTGTTTGTCTTTATCTTTGATTTTTGATGTCTTTTGATCTGATTTGTCTTTCAATTTGTCTTGTGCCTGCTCTCCTCTACTCAATAGTCTGTACTTTGGGAGAGAACAAATCACGGACGTTGGCAGATTGGAGCTAGAGACATCTAAACAATTTTGAAAATGAACATTTCTTATTGTTGGTGACTTGATCAGGTGAGCGAGGCACTATTCGCTGGGCTGACAACTGGGTGGCTTTCATGGACAACATGCTTCAGATGCAGATCCTAGCCGTGGACTCGCGAGGCCTCTTCGTGCCGACTTCCATCGACAAAGTCTGTATCAACATGGCAGCGCACGAGGCTCTTGTACAGAGCAAGACCCAGGACGGGGTAGACACATGTAACTATAGTGGATTAAATCAGGGGTGCGATCATATAAAATGATAACTTACTTATCACGGTGACAAGTCCCTAGAAGGCCGTGAATAACATTGAGATGAGAAGCTTGTCACCGTGACAAGATAGTTCTCATTTTATGTAATCCCACCCAGGGACTAGAACCCAATGAATAACGGTTCCGATTCCTGGGATTTCATTGTTCAAAACGTTAAAAAGTTGAAGGCTAACCGATAGTTGTCAACTGTTTCCAGTTTTACAACATGTAAACGTAAAACGGTTTCAAAACGTGAATCTCAAGAATTGGCCCCCTGCTGGTTCCATTTCGGTTCCAAATGGTTCCAATAGGTTCCATCAAATTTAAACAATAATTCAATTTTTTTTTAAATCCACTTTTGGGACTTTACATGCTCAGAAATGTCGAACATTAATTTACTTGGGTGATCATTTATTTAATAAACCCTTATGGAACCGTTATGTAACCCAAATAAAGTTTAATATTAATAAGGGTTCCGGGTCCACCTAAAAAAATATTATGGGTTCCTATAGGCAGCGTGTTTAGACAACAGATGGCACTGCAAAAGTACAGACAGAGCCACCTAATCTGTGGGAAGGAAGCTTACCTTTTGGCAAGGCGTCCAAGTCGCTGCAGTTATATGTTATGTTGCTGCACATATTACGCATTATCAATTCTTAAAATTTACACAAGTTTATCAAATGTGTATTCGCCTACAAAATATTAACAACAAAGTGTTCACAATTTCACTGAATCTGATCACAATATTAATTTGCGCGACTAAGTTCTGATTCCGAAATATTTTGAGTACATTTGTTGACATTTGATCGGTTGCTAGGTCACGGCCAATGAGAAATGAAACAGTTGACGATCTTCCCACAAATGTTGCTAATTTCTCTCACTCGTGGCGAACACTCGGTGCCTGTTCCGGTACCGGTTCCGGTTCAATCCCGGGATTAGATTGTGCGTACTTTAGGATAAATAACGCGTCATGTTTGTTTATTTATTTTCTTTGTCTGCAGTACTCGATGTGTTCGTCTATCGAGAGGCCCGCATAATCAGATCGGGTGGAATCGAGTTCCGAGGCCTCAGCGCTTCCGCCATCAACAGGAAGAAACCTCTCGGAGAACCAGTTCTGGAGAGCTACCAGTTTGTGCCGAACAGTGATGGTAAGTTATAGTTTAGACATGAAGTCTCATTAATATTGATTGATTGATTAGTTTGGTTTAACGGCGCGTCAACGACGAGGTTACATTGCGCGCATTAATTGTATATTTAACTTTGTTGAACATAATTGGAGGAATGGGGAGGGGTCGACCTAACGGGCCCGATCCGGGGGAGTCCAGCACTGGTGGGAAGGCCAGGCCGGAATGGGGACAGACCGGTGGGGGGGGGGGGGACTTCGGGCCGGTGGGACCCGATTTCAGGGGGATCACCATCTCGAGGGGGAAGGCCGGTCCGAGAGTCCCGCGAATTTGGGGAGGGCAAGGGACTAGGTCGACCCTGGACTGCACTTAGTTGGGACCAACACTCGTTATGAGAGGCGGCCCCTTAAGCCCCACCACCGCGTCAAGGTGGCAGTCCATTGGTGGGGAGTCTCATTAATATCTCTGCGCCTATTCCTGACCGATGTTGTTCTTTTACGTGTCAAGACCTCGGCAAAGTGGCCGAGTTCGGTGTCAAGGAGATCCTGCGACTTTGCGTCCACGTGGCCTTGGAGAATCAGTCTTGTCTGATGGTCAAGGCCGTGGAGGTTGTCGACGAGGAGACGAGTCCGGAAACAGAGCTGTTGTGTCCGGAACTGCTGCTTATACTAGGAGATCTACCATTGATGCAGGTAATCGAATACACCGTTGGAAATATCATTTCCTTATCACATGTCAAGTGGTCTGGGAGAGACTGAGAATAAACACTCAACTTAAGAAACCCCTGTTAAGAAAGGTATGGATTGTCTGAAAAAGATTTGTAGTTAACATCCGAAGTAGTTTAGGGCTAACTTGTCATCTAACTCTAGTAGGGAGCGCTGATTTCATGCCTGGCTAGCAGCCAATCCGTTTCTTTCTAAGACATTTTTTTTCTTTCGTTGAGTGTACTTTTCCTATACATAATTTAAAGGTAAGTAATTGCTATGTACGTTGTTCCCATTGTCTTGATACCAGGTGAAACGTATTATAATCAGCTCAGTAATCCAATCTTTCCAAGCCAAACTTTTTTGAAATTACCTTATTTTTCATCTCCAGAATTAAATCATTGTGCCTTTTTCTGTACGAATAACACCATCTAATTGTCTATCTCCTTGTAGGCAGATCTGACTGTCCTCTCTCCACCCGAGCATCCTCTGACGAAGGATCTTGGCACCGGGATAGCCGTGAAGAACTCTCCTCTGGCCGAGGAGAAGGAATGCAAGTTTGTGCTGGCGACGAACTTGCTCGGCCGATCGCAGCTTCTGGACACGGCCCTAGAGAGCGTCGGGGAGAAGGGATTCCTGATATCACGCGAGAAGACGGCCACTTCAGCTGACCACGTGGCCGGACTCAAAGTTCTGACCGAGTATCGAACTGGGGACGAGAGAATACTCTTACTCAAGAAAGTAAGTTAAACTCATGAGTGTATTCTCGATATGCAAAATATTTCAGAGTTCAGAGAATCGTTTTGCATATTGAAGCGAGTCGTGGCAAATTATATTTCGTATATTTAACATTTAAAAAATACGTACACTTGGCCAAACAAAAATTGATCGTTCAATAAATCTGATAGGCTGAAAATGTAAGCTCGCACCATCAGAAGTCAGTCTAAGCGATCTCATTGTCTCACTCTAGTAGGTGAGCGCACATTTCAATGATAATAACAAGCTTTGATTGGTCATTCAAATTTGTTCAACGATCAATTTTTGTTTGGCCGAGTGTACGTGCCAGAACAATCGCTCGCCAGCATATGCACTATTATACAATTTAAATAATCTGACAAATATAGCGGCTACTTCCAATTTGAGGAAAAATGCATCCGCTTGTCATTTTATATGCATCCATTTGTAATGTTCTTAACTGGCATATATGCAGATCGATATCGGTTTGAAGTTATGAAATGGGCACCATGTATTTAGATTAGGAAATAATTCGTCAACGATTGAGAACTGAAACCCTAATAAGCAATTATTGTTGAGTCATGTATTCTAAAGTCTAACGTCAAGCTCCTCAAAAGATCACTTCATTCAGAAGATTGATTTCCAACCAATTCTATTGCAGGTGGCTGAGATTCCTAGTCCACTTGTAATCAACATCAACGATTCTTCTTTCGAATGGTTGCCACAGCTGAAAGAAGAGCTGAGGAAACGAGAGAAGACAGAGAGACGGATATTTCTGATCTCTCAGAACGAACCACTGAATGGAATCATGGGACTGTTTAACTGTCTTCGCAGAGAAACAGGAGGACCCAAGTTGAGGTTTGTGGCATCAACATGACCCTATCTAGGGTCCTTACTAGGGGGGGGGGGGGCTAAAGGGGAGCCATTAAATTTAAATCAAATTAATATTCAATACAATCGATTATGGACCATAATCGATCATTTCATCGATTGGCGCAACAGGGACCATACCCAAATTCTTCAAATCATTGTGTACTATATTTAAGATAGAGAATAAGTTTATAATCATATTAGTATTTTGGCCAATTAGGGATCGATTGCAATCCTACGCAATCACCATTATAATTCCTATTAATCATCATCATCATCATCATCCTCTTCATTATCATTATCATCATCATTTGTACTTTTACTGCTTTCATTTCTAATTCAATGCATTTCCTATAATTTATAATAATTCTAGAATATTAATCATATTTTCTATATTTCCAATTTATAATAATGCTGTGTTCTTGAGGCATCCATTTGATAATGGCAAAGTTTTTCAATAAAGTTCTCTCTCCATAATCGATTGTCATGAAAATAGTGGCAGTTATTTAGAGAATTTAGATGATCAAATCGTCAAAAAACTATTTTATCGCATCATTCTACTGATGTTCTAATCAATTCAATGTAATAATTATTTTTAGGAGCCCTATTCTAGACTTTTAAATTCCCAATTCTGTTGGAATTAGATTCCATGCAATGTTAATCCATTGGCCGTGAATCGAATTCTGTCATAATTGAGAACTTAAAGGTCTAGAACAGAGCCCACAGTCTTTTATTGTAAGAACCGTTATTATCTTCATCTTGGCCGGTTCTAATTTCAGATGTTTTTCAATTCTTGACGCCGAGGCCCCAATATTTGGACCCGATGAGCCTTTTTATTCGGACCAAATATCCAAGGACTTGGCAGTGAACGTGTACAAAGATGGCCGATGGGGCAGTTACCGCCATCTTCGACTCTCAGCCAATCCAGCGATAAGTGTAGACCATGCTTTTGCAACATCCACGGCAAGAGGAGATCTCTCAGCTTTTCAAATGGTCGAGGGTCCATTGAGCACCAACAGGTGACAAAATGTTAGCGGAATGATGAATGCAGGCGTTGACGGAGGGAGGGTCGATAGTTCATAGTGCATATAGCTCAATTGTGAGTCTTTTTCAAATTCATGGAGTAATTTTTCCAGTTTGCTGATCTTTTCTCCAGACTATTTTCTACAGGTAGTAGTAAAATGCCTCAGGGGCTGGTTTCACAAAAAGTATTATCTCCTAATACGTACTATCTTTTGTATTATCTTTCATTTAACACGGTGTTTTTGGTATAAAATCAAAAGATAATACGTACTAGCAGATAATACCTTTTGTGAATCCAGCCCCTGGGCAAGAAATCACAACAAGGAACCAGAACACTCACTTGTTTTGGTACAGTGTTGTGTTTCTTGCCCGTGTGATTTCAACCTTGCTTTAATGTTCTACAAATCGATCAGCAGATCACACTTGGTTTCCCAAAAGTCAGTAGCCATGATGTTTTCCAGCCGACAGCCAAACTTATAGATTGACTCGCTTAATCATCTTAAAAAAAATAAAAACTATTTCTCGTAAATCCCACCAATCCGACCCCTTCTTTCCGCAACTCTTTGACCTCCCCTCGGTTACACTTCACTGGGTTGTACGCATGTGCACGATATTAATGTTAGATTCTTTACAGTATTGACAAAAACCCTAATATGTCATTGGTCCATGTATACTATTCTGCTCTGAATTTCCGCGACGTGATGACAGCTACTGGGAAGTTAGCACCGGAAGTTCTCTTCCAGAATCGAATGGAACAGGTAGGTAACTGGACACTCAAGAACTTTGCTGTCTTGAAAAACAGATGTGTTTTAAGACATCGACCATGCATTTGTTTCTCTCCAGGAATGTTGCCAGGGTTTGGAGTTCTCTGGACGAACTCTGGATGGAACTCGAGTGATGGGGATCGTACGGTCAGGAGCAATGTCGAACATGGTCCTTGCTGACCACGATCTCCTTTGGAAAGTACCCGATGATTGGTCTCTGGAAGACGCAGCCACAGTTCCAGTCACATACGGAACGGTCTGTTCTCTATCTGTTTGGAATGTAGAAGTTGACTTTATCATGGCGTCGAAACTGAACATGCAACAGTCTTTGTTTAGAGTTTACCTATTTACCTTTAGCTTACCTAAAAAATGTGTTGTTCGATAGCCTACAAAATAATATATCCGAATAGTTTATTTATCCAAATATTTCGATTTGTGTAATAGACGCTTCTTCATGAAAGGCGTTCATACTAGTTTTGTGATAAACTCCAAAGGATTTAATTTCAAGAATTAAGTTTTGTATCATTGCTATTATGAAACAATATATAAAAGAGACTGCATTTCAATCACTTCTAACAGATTTGCCATTTTCACTGAGGTTGAGTTCAAAATTACATAACAAAATAATTATAGAAATTAATGGACAAGAGGGTTGCTTCTCCAGACAGGGGCGTAGGAATAGGGGGGAAAGGGGGGAACGGACCCCCCTATCTGGATCCATACCCCCCCCCCCCTGTCAGAGATCCTGAACACCCCCAGATATCACCTTCGGATATACACAAACGTTGATAATGAGATGAGATTTGCTTCATTATAAGGTGAATCCACAGAATTTTCTCAAGTTTTGCAAAACTAATTGAACAGCGGTATTATCCAATGAGACAAGTAAATTACTAATTTGTCTAACTTGATCCTTCTCATGAATAACATTTAATAATTACACGTTAAACTACACGTTTCATTTGCTTGTGAGTTTCATCCACAAGCAATGCTTGTTTGCTTGTGAAAGATCCAGCATTTGGCTCTGGTTTCAAATGTTGTTCTGATTCTGTAACTAGATGAGTATGAAAGCGGAGTGGCGTACGGTGTAATACTTATTGCCTAATTGCAAGGGGATACCAAAACACATTCAGATCTTTCTCATTGCTTATTGCTGTTGCTTATTCCAACCTTTTTCAAAAATTGATTCATAATCGATTCTCTTTTACTAAAATTAAAAAATTTCCCTGTGGGGCCATTGGGGATGCCATAAATTAACAAAATGAACAGATTATATTGCATTTTGTCTAAAGTTCCCCCAAGAATATTGCATATCCCACATTTTAAATTTCTTTGAAAAGGATGCCAAAACAGCGTCAAAGTCGATTATTTTTTTTATCAAAAAATAAAAAATTCCCTGCGGGGTAATCGGGGGTTCTATAAAAACAATTTGTCTTAAGTTTCCACAGAATATAGCATCAAATATTTTAAATTGCTTTGA
This sequence comes from Leuctra nigra, assembly GCA_934045905.1. Taxonomy (NCBI): domain Eukaryota; kingdom Metazoa; phylum Arthropoda; class Insecta; order Plecoptera; family Leuctridae; genus Leuctra; species Leuctra nigra. Next base: position 34,244,763 of record OW203766.1, read on the forward strand.
AAAGAATGATAAAAGAGCTTCAAATTCGATTCTTTTGTATCAAAAATTCAAAATAGGCCCTGCGGGGCTAACTGCGGGGACGAGCCCTCCAGACCCCCTTGTAGCGGCGCACGGCCTTTTCCTGACATCCATCGATCCCCGATATTTTTACCCCCCCCCCCCCCCCCCACTCAAAATAAAGTTTCTACGCGTCTGTCTCCAGACTACGCGCCTTATTTTCTAAATTGGTTTAGGGTGTTGGTTATTCGTTATTATGTTGTTATAGGTATTGCTTTATTGCTTAAGAAATAATGGCTGTTATATGATCGGTTCATATTATTTGCAAGGCATTTATGATAAAGCGTGTTTACAGCCCCTATTACGGTTAAGCTATCAATCAATCAATATATATCCATGTTCCCCATCCAACTGATGTCGGGTTCGGGGGCGGAGGTAGCTCCACCGTGCTCCAGGGCCTCCTGGGATGCCGAAGCCGGCTGGCCATTTCCGACTTCTTCCTCATCGTCTTCACTCTTCTCTGATTCTTCCATCAATATTGATGCTGTCAATCTAGGTCCACATGGCCTTCCTGCACGGTGGCCGCATTGCTCGAGGAGACTCGGTACTGATCCACGCCGGCTCGGGTGGGGTTGGCCAAGCTGCAATCAACAGCGCTTTGCACTTGGGCTGCACAGTGTTCACCACAGTTGGCACTCAGGAGAAGCGCGACTTCATCAAACAGAAGTTCCCGCAGGTGAGTTGTGGTAGAGGTTCTTGACAAGCGGGATTTGCACCGTAGTCATATGAGAACCTTTCTACACATGAGTAATGATATTATTTCAAGACTTGTTTGAAAACTGATTTCATGATAATGTTCAGTTGACGGATCGCCACATCGGGAATTCTCGCGACACTTCGTTCGAGCAGCTGGTCATGGAGGAGACGAACGGCCGTGGTGTGGACTTAGTGTTGAACTCTCTGTCTGAGGAGAAACTCCAGGCTTCAGTGCGGTGTCTGGCAGTTGGAGGGAGATTCCTGGAGATCGGGAAGTTCGACCTCGCACTCAACAACACACTGGGTAAGGCCGGGGTCACACTAAGCGTTCCTCGCCTCTATAAAATATCTTATGGGTCCAGTGACTAGCTGTATTCACTATGAACATAATGGATTAAGACGGCTGGGTAGTGAGTTTGACCTTGAAGAGTTTTTTAATCGATTTTTATCAATATCTTTTTCCAGTGTAATTGTTAACAAAATAGGGCTATGGACGTGAATTCAGAACAGTTCAATGAAAATAATGTCATAGTTTGGAATAAGTTATTAGTTTTATTTTGTCCAATAGGTGTTTAGAACCCAAAAATTTAGTAATTTTCGGGTTCTAAACATATCTTATGAAAACAAAAAACAAAATTTTGTAATTTTCGGGTTCTAAACACCTGTTGGACAAAATAAAACTAATAACTTATTCCAAACTATGACATTATTTTCATTGAACTGTTCTGAATTCACGTCCATAGCCCTATTTAGTTAACAATTACACTGGAAAAAGATATTGATAAAAATCGATTAAAAAACTCGCCAAGGCCACGCTCACTACCAAGCCCTCTTAATGTTAAAATACAATTGTGTTGTGAGGATCTTATAGATCTTATATGATGTCTGGCTGTCTAATATGCCAGATTAACAGTCATTTGAGTAAGTTATCAAGGATTGCTCATTCCTGCTCGTCTTGTTGTTAATATAAAAATATATCTTGTACTTAGGCTGGGTAGGACCAACTCTGGATTAAGTTAAATATCGATGGTTAACCAATGAATCTAGTTGGCGCGAATTCCACAGCCAATAGGATTCACCAAATTCCACTAACCACCGATAATTAACTTAATCCAAATTTGGTCCTACCCGGCCTTACTATTTCAAATCTAACCAATGTCTGAAGTGGATTGGCTTTTTGGTGTCTGCCGAGCCCACTTATAACCTTTATTACTGGAAATAATCTTTACTCTTTGTTAATGCATATACATCCTCCAAATATTATATTCTTACATCAATTTAAAACTGAATTACGCTATGGATCACTTGTTGATTCTCTGTACAGATATGAGCATCTTCCTGAAGGAGACGAGCTTCCACGGCATTCAGCTGGACAACCTGTTGCACGCTCCGAGTGAGAAGAAGCGGCCTCTTCGAGACGAGTTGATGGATGGGATTCGAGACGGTTCCGTTCGACCTCTCGCCAGAACGATCTTCCCCAGAGAAGAGGTGCAACAAGCCATGCGGTAACAGCTTCATTTCACAAAGACAAGCACATATGCGCACTCATCTGCTTGTGAGAAATCCAAGTCGTCAAGCGTGGCTTATGCCGTTTATGGCTTGATAAACAAAGTTTATGGAAGCTATGAACTGAGAATAAACTGAAAACATTATCTAGGTACATGGCAGCTGGGAAACACATCGGCAAAGTACTCCTTAAAATTCGCGACGAAGAAGATATGAAGGTCGCTGTACCAAAACCAATTTCAATGGAAGCTATTCCCAGATTCTTGAGCAATCCAGATCACTCTTATATAATTGCTGGTAATTATATTCACCTGGTATAATAACGTATTGTTATTGCTATGTTATTAACACGGCTGCCTTGCGCAGGTGGGCTGGGTGGTTTCGGTCTGGAGCTGGCCGACTGGCTGGTGATGCGCGGGGCGCGCAAGCTGGTGCTGACGTCACGTACCGGCGTGCGCACCGGCTACCAGTGCTCCAGGATCAGCATCTGGAGGTCCTACGGCGTCACAGTGCTCGTCTCAACGGCGGACATCAAGACGGAGGCGGGAGTAACACTGCTGCTGGAGGAGGCGAATTGTCTGGGACCGGTGGCGGCCATTTTCAATCTCGCGGTTGTAAGTCACTCATTTGTAAACATTTGTACCAGTCACATGTAAACAAAGTCATTTACCCTTAAAAAAAATAAAAATTGAATACATAAAAATACATCAGAAGATAATTTTAAATCCACATAATATTATCAAGAAGAAAATTTAAAATAAATTAAAAAAACAGATCAAATAATTACAAATCAAAAAAAACTATAATTAAACGAATACGTAGACGATTTGTCTGTCCACACCTACATTATTTAATGAGTTCCTCGTTGTATTATTCAGGAATTAGCGGACAAGTTGTTTGAGAACCAAACCCCGGAGAGTTTTATGACGTCATTGGCTCCGAAAGCCGTGGCCACTCGTCATCTGGACGTCGTGTCTCGTCGCATGTGTCCGCAACTCCAGCACTTCGTCGTCTTCTCGTCAGTGTCCTGCGGCCGAGGAAACGCCGGACAGACCAACTACGGCATGGCCAACAGCGTCATGGAGAGGGTCTGCGAGAAGAGGGTGGAGGAGGGATATCCCGGCCTGGCGGTGCAGTGGGGGGCGATCGGCGAGGTGGGACTCGTGGCGCAAATGCAGGAGGAGAACATGGACATTGTCATTGGTCAGTCCACCCACAGTTCGTCATGTCTAAACGTATATTTTAAATAGAAACATAACCTACGTCTTCATAATATTAACTTTAGATATTGGTGATTTATTGTCTGATATTCATGTCACAAACAATTCTTAGAAAAATTATAGTTTCTAGTTTCTGAGATAAATTGAGTTGGCTTACGCTTTCAAATAGCGGCCAATTACCTAAAATCGTGTAATTGTTATGCTTTAATGAAGAACTATCATTTGTATTTAAAGATTTGAACAAAATACTGTATTATGATAGACATGGACTTATTATCGGGGACAAAATTTGAAATAATACCAACATGTGCTATTTTAAAAGTCAGAAACCAAATTCGATGTGATTTTCTTACACTTCCCATGTTCAAGTTTTGTTCATTCTCTGATGACATAAAATTGTAACTCATTATTGGACGAGAGTTGCGAATTCAATGTTGGAAAACATAACCTTGTTGATTGTGTTGTTTTCCAGGAGGGACTCTTCAACAAAGAATCTCTTCGTGCCTCCAAGTCCTGGACGGGTTCCTCAAACAACCGCTTCCAGTTGTAGCGAGTATGGTCGTGGCAGAGAAGAGAACTGGAGGAGGAGCCAATATGTTGGAATGTGTCGCCAATATTCTGGGTAATTCTGCGAATATGAAAAGTACCTATCTTCATTCCATTTTATTAAAAATTAGATAAAGTTGATTAAATACCAGAGCAAGCAACTGCGAAAACTGCAGGTTTGTCAATCTTGACGATTAATTTTTTTTTCTTATCTCATCATCTTCTTCTAGTTTACCATTCACCAAACACTTTCGTCGCTCCTTATCTTCCCACCATCTATACCTACAACCTAAAACAACTGAACTACCTCATATTTCTGCCTTTTCTTCCACATCCAATCTCATCTCTTCTTACCTTCTCTGCCTTGGTCTTTTCAAATGGTCCTTTCTTGTATTTCCGGTTCATTTTTCTTTAACCATTGCTTCAAACTAAGCACTCTTGTGTAGCCTGTATAGCTTCACGTGTAATATTTCATGTATTCTGTTACAGGTATTAAGGACTTGAAGACGATCAGTTATCAGACAACTCTGGCCGAGTTCGGAATGGACTCAATGACAGCCGTGGAGATCAAACAAACTCTGGAAACCGAATACCAAGTTTACCTCACTCCTCAAGACTTAAGGACACTCACATTTGAAAGAGTCGTACAGTTGAGTGAGAAGGGTTCGACAGATTTATCGGATAACGTCAAAAGTAAGTCAATTTGTTGTAAATTTGCTCTGTATTAGCCAGATTTCCGATATGGACTTATCAGTTTTCGATAGCCAGGTTTTACGACTATTGTAGAAGACTCCTCAAGTTCGTGAAAAGTGAAGATTTTCGTGGAGTATTTTCCAAAAGGGTCTCAAACGTGGCTTGATTCACAGGGCATGTCCCCCAAGAATTGATGGTTTATCCCACTTTGGCTGTATCTATAGCAATGAAAGACTCCTAGGAGAAATGCCTGGTGAATCTGGGACCTGAGGTCTACCTCATTGTAAAATTATTTTATTCGCTATAAGCTGGTATACCAGTGTTTTTCTTGAACATTATCGAAACTGGTGTCCCTTTGGCGGTTGGGGGCCCTTTTGTCAAAACACCGCCGATAAGCCATGCTTGTTTGTGTTTCTTATTCCTCTATTTTCCTCAGACGACACGAGAGAACTTGTGGACCTCATGTTCGAAAGTATTGACGATGAAGCGAGCGCCTCCGAGGTCGTGAAGATTCTTCCCTCGCTGTTGGAGTCGACTTCCGACCTCCCAACTGTGTTCATGTTCCCCGGCGTGGACGGAGCGGCGAACGCGCTGACACCGCTGGCCTTGAATCTAAGATGCCAAGCTGTCAGCTTGCAGTATGGAAGTACAAAGGAAACAGCCTCCCACAATTTGGATCAAATGGTGGACAGACTTTTACCTGTAAGTGTTGAACCAAAATACATGCTTGCAGGTAATATTGTTCGATGACATCAAAGGCCTGATCATGAAAATGTATTATGTATTTTAAAGACATTCGAACATCTAGATAAAATACTCGGACGCAAAACTAATTACATACATAATGTTAATAATTTAATATACCCATCATAAAATTATCAGAAAGCCGAAATATTATGTCTTGATAAAGGGGTAAATGTATAATCTGAAAACATAAAGGCGTTCAACCGATGAACAGTTGGTACAACACAATACGGTAATTGAGCGAAACGGATTGGCTGCGCTGGTCGGGTTCCTTGACATTGTAATCATCGAAATCAACGAAATCAGAGCTCCTCTTCTAGAGTTTGATGACGTTAGTATAGACTTCGTCGGATGATGCCATCAAATCTTTTTTAGCCAATTCTTTTGTTTCGAATCCGTTTTTAGTTTGGCCAAGTGTACCAACGTGCGAACATTCGTCCCTTCCTCTATCACCATATTATGTATACAATGTTGCTTATTGTTTTCAGCATGTGACCGCCCGCTTAGCGCCCAACAAACCTTACTTCCTGCTCGGCTACTCTTTCGGCTGTTTGGTCACGCTGCAAGTGGCCCGCCTGTTGGAGCAGGCTGGATATCGCGGCAGAGTGTTCCTGGTCGACGGAGCTCCGGACTTCTTGTACCTCATCGCGCGCTCGTTCATAGAGGACGACGGCTCGGACGACAAACTGCAGCTCGAGATGATCAGCTTGTTTCTTGACGCGATCACCAAGGAGAGCCGAGAAGACGCTGCCAAGGTAGGAAGCAACAGGTGTCTTCTTAGATGCTCGATAGAGGGTCAGACAATTGTTCCGCTTCTTTTCATCGGGTTTGAGAATACAAACACGATGAAATGGCCTTTAATACATAAACTTCATGCACTAATTCCCCATTACCGACTTATTCTGGGGCGAACAACGACTGACACATCAATATCACACCGAAAACACGATACGTTCTCTCACATTCTCCCTAAAACTGAGATAAACGTACACTCAAACCAATAAAAATCGGTACGCGAAAAGAACATTATTGGCTGATTAAGCTTTGATGGCATCATTCCATGAAGGCTGTGTAAACGCATCATCTACCTATAGTAGGTGAACTCTTATTTCATTGATAATAACATGGATTGATTGTCAAGGAACCTTACCAGCAGTCAATCCTTTTCTTTTCGAGTACCAATTTTTATTTGGTTGAGATTACCTAATGCAATAATTAATTATTTATAAATGTTACAATGCAGTTCGCACAATGAAACAGAACATTACTACAAGTTAAAGCAAAATGGCCGCCTGTATTTTCGCCGCTAAATTGATACTAGTCTCAATTTTTTTGTCTGTATAGTTTGCTGTAAGTCTTGCAGATTTCTGAAGAGAACTACGATCATGTTTCAGAGATATCTGGCTCTACAGAAACTGTCGACCTGGGACGAGCGGATTGCCTACTCGCTGTCAATTCTGCCAGCCACTGGCCACGACCCCGACTACCTGAAGGCCGCGATCAGCGGAGGACGTAACAGAGTCCACGTCAGCAACAACTTCGCGTGGCCGAAAGACTTTAAACTCAAGGCCAAGATCACGTTGCTCAGGCAGAAGGAAACTGCATTCGCGGATCCAGCTTGCGGTGTGGGGAAGGTAAGAAGACATCTGACAGACGAGACTTTTAATCTAATGTAATGGCTAGGGTAAGGATGTTTAGGACCTAGGAAACGTCCAAAAAGGCAGGTAAATAGTACCTTAAAACTATTAAAAAAGGACCACAAAATCCCTAAAAAGGACCAATGAAATTTTATGGTATGTAACATTCGTCAACACATTATTCGATTTATCGGTTAAGGAGTTGGACTTGGAGTAATATATTAAAATTGACTTAAATTATTGTATGAATGTGTCAATGATTGCGTATGTGAACTGTTGATGGCCATCCAAATGGTGGATGGAAAATGATGTGAATTGTGGTCTAGACCAAAATTCATAAAATTTTTAAAACTAGCAACAAACATGTCATAGTATTTTCACCAAAAATTAAAAAAAAAAAAAAACTTAAAATAGCAAGAATAGGACTGAATTCACACAAAAAATAGAAAAAGGCATTTTAAGACAAAATGAAACACATATTTTTGAAATCAGGAACACATGAAACATATTTATATATCACTTTTAGACGTGTCTGAACAAAAAACTAAAGAAGGATATGTCTTAAACAGTGTTGTGACTTATCTTGATTCTAGATAATTATCTACATAATAATTTTTTATCTATTATCTTATCTAGATAATTAAATAATTGGTTGTCTTTATCTTTATCTAGATAAAAATATTGTTATCTATTGGCAATTATCTAGATAAAAATATAAAATTCAAAATGTATTCGTGTGTATGAACATGCACGAACATCAAATGTCAGCTGATATGAAAAAGGAAAATCATCTTCATATAGTCACATTAGTTGGCTTGTTTTGACGGCCCCATTTTTCAAAAACTTGAGTTCCAAATTTAGGATTCGAAAAAAATTGGGGAACAGTAGTATTTGGTAAAAAAATATATCTATTATCTATTACAATTATCTAGATAATTATTTTTTATCTTAATCTATGATCTAGATGACTTCTTGGAAATTTATATATTATCTTATCTAGATAAATTTTTGGCAGGTTATCTTTGTCTTTATCTAGATAAAAATAAAATTATCTAATCACAACACTGGTAAACATCCTAGCCTCAGATGGCTGTGCAGGGCCACATCTTTCCTTCCAACACTCGTAATCAAGGAGGTTATTATTTGAACCTCCCTGCTGGCATGTGAGAACTACTACAGCCACATGAAAGGAGACAGAGAAATTTGTAGAATAATGTGACCTCCGCACAGCTAAGGACTGATTGGAAAATACAGGAATACAGTTCTCTGTCTCATTCTCAGCTTTAAGTCCGACTAGGAAATTTACAGGATGTTGAAAAATTCTTATATGGCACATGCGTTTTGTTAATCTTATGTCAAGTATTCAGAGAATTGAAAGTGTGAATTGATGTCTCTCCTTGGTTGCAGTACTGTGAGAGCCCGCCAGAGGTCGCCATGTTCGAAGCAACTCATCGGACAATTCTGCAGTCGACCCTCGTGTCTGACGTCATCAATGCCCAACTCCTTCAAGACTAGCATCATAAAGCGCATGTCGCACCTATTGACATTTTGCCAACCAAGCCTCAAAGGTCAAATTTGAACAAATTTCTTCAATGGGGAGTAGGTGAATGTTGAGATTATATTTTGTTTATATACCGAATAGCCTCAAAGAGCAATGTGAAAAATGTTATTAAATTTTTGGCCGAGGCTATTCGCACAAATCCGTGCATGCACAAACCGCACGCATTGGTGCGAATAGCTTTGGCCGCGCGGCCGATGCTATTCGCACTACTGCGTGCACGCACGGATTGGTGCACTGAGTGGTGTAGTGCACGTATTGGTGTGTGCAAAAATTTGTGCGAATAGCATCGGCCGCGCGGCTAAGACTATTCGCACCAATCCGTGTATGCACGAATCCGTGCAATTTCAAATGACGTAAGGAGTTGAAATGACGTTCGATATCTGGCACCGCTGTAAAGATGGCGTCACTTTTGACAGATGTGGATGTGAAAAATTGAAATATTGGTGAAATATTTTGTTATTGCCTTATTGGTATTCATGTTGAACATGATACGCTTTTGAACACAGTCATTGAAAGGAAAAACATTTCATTCTCAACACACAACCAAATACACAACTATGCTTGCAGACGGGCAGTGACACTGACAGTGACAGCTGATCTTTGCAGCTGATCTTCCAATGGCTCCAAAGATACTGCTCTACGTCATTTGCGACATTGCATGACCAAAAGTTATCTTTTGTGACCTTGAAGATTTGTGCAAATAGCCTCGGTCGCGCGGGCTGGCTATCCTCACAAATCACACCAATTTGTGCACGGATTTGTGCGAATAGCCCTCCCGCGCGGCCGAGGCTATTCGCACCAATGCGTGCACGGATTGGTGCGTGCACGCATTTGTGCGAATAGACACTTCGTAAATTTTTTTATTTCATATATTTTCCATAATTAATTTATTATAGTTCTCGACATTTCACTCCTCTGTGAAAACAAGCTGTACGTCACACGCCGTGTTCCCTGTGTTGGGATGCACAGAACTGGCTCTGGCTAACATTATCTATACGGCCCGACTCGGCGTGTGACGTCAAATTGTGTTTCATGGACAGCTACAATCTACCAAACTTTGTAAATTCGAACCTTGAAAACTATTCATCACACAACAAAAATAATACCACATCTGCTTCAACAACACCTCAACTTTCATAAAATATTAATTATTCTAAAATCTATACTTCACTTCACTTCCCTATTGCGAACGCCACGTGACTATATTGGAGTGATTTTTCATGATTTGTGTTTAATTTTTAGAATGTAAAATATTAAAAATAAAGCTGATCACCAGTGATTTCGCAGGATTTATTGCGTGTGCATGTATTGTATTGTATATTATCAATACCTACCTATCCGAGTCATTTGAAACGCTTTATGTCAAAATAAAAATTAGCTAACTACTTTAGAAATTGCGTAAAGCCGCATCTAATGAATTCCTGAAATCAAAAAAAAATCGGATACACCACTTCCTTCTGAGCCTCTAACATCTACTTCCACGGCCCGTGCTCCGTCTGCTCGACAATCATACGACCATTGACGTACACTGGGGGTGGGGACATGCGACTGGCCAGTCATCTGTCGTCGATGTCTAGTGACAAACGGAACCGCCCCGTTCTTACGTACAGACCAAGGTCAAATTCTTCACTCGTCCGGCTGAGATCGTCTTACATATGGAAAGATTGCACGGAAAGCTGACGCAGCACAACAATAAGCTTAATTTAGGCCTATGCTATAAATATGAAGGCATATTGTAGCATTGAACAAAATTAATAATAATGTCTTTATATTGCCAGAATCGTGGTTTGTAGTGCGGCCTCAGACATCGGCGGAAGCATTCAGTGCTGCAGCTATAGCAGTCACGAGTCCCATACTGAGCGGTAGTCAATGATACGACAAGACCCGTCCTTTGCCGCCAACAAACCTAAAACTTAGTCCAAGGAGAACCCAGCCTCGTTAGGTAAGCCTGTATTGCCTAAGCCTACCCCTAAGCCCAAACCCGATGGGTTACTAGGTCTACAGCAAAATCGCCATCAGCTAAGAAACCGTCAAATTTTCAGTCAATACATCAACCGTACTCCCCAAAGTAACCTCAAGCTTCAACCCTCATTAGCTCTCTTAGCGTTTTCCTCTAAATCTCATCGTTTGGGAAATATGGACCTCGCAAAACGTCAAATTACACTCAAAGTGGCCTAAATCGTCGAAAACCGACTAAAATATTACTTTTCAATGGGCCATATTTCCCAAACGATGAGATTTAGAGGAAAACGCTAAGAGAGCTATTTGTGTTCATTTAGAATGGTGAACAATTCTGCCAAGTTTCGTCAAAATCGGAGTTACACGAAAAAAAGTTTTTTTTTGAAGATGGAATTAACATGGGGAATTAACTTAAAAAGAGATTAAAATGTACTTCCGGCACTCGGATTCGGGAGGATTTTGGATAAGTTGTAGAGGTCGTTTTTCTGAATCGATTCATATATTGAAACCTTCTGTTGCAATTAGTGGTGGGTATAATCACAAAATTACTGGACTACAAGTCATTTGAACCACACAGTAGTCAAGTTATGGCTGATGTAAGTGGACTCCTACATAATGATTGGGTGTAAAATTAATCAAAATCAGTCAAAATGTTGGAATAACAAAATTTGTATTAAGGAATAAGAGGAATTATACAATTAGAAGTAAAAAAATACAAGTTTTTTGATACTTTCTGGGATTAAGTACTAGATAAGTACTTAGTAGTTAAAAAAAAATTGATAAGTCACTTAAATCATTAGGGAAGCTGATCATGTCTTTGAATGTAGCAGAGCTACTTTTAATGAACTTTAAGTTTCCTCACTATACCTATCTATTTTGTTGACGTAGGATTCATATTTCACTGGGTCCGGGGCGCGTCTTTCCATACCCTAATCGAGCCCAACTCATTGGTTTGAAAATTTGCATTTTACTCGCATTTAACGCCGAATATATTCGGCATAACCAAACATTCTAACACTCCCATTCATAATGAAACAGCTAAGTGAGGTGTCTCCGCAATATTTTAGTTTTTACTCAAGTAATTGTTGACAGTTTGAAAGTAAAGAACATTGTTCGGAAAGTAGATTTAAACACTTTATAAGAAGATACAAATTTCTCGATGTCAAAATTCGGACACGAGACAAATATTCCGTTGATTATAAGCAAGGCGAAACAAAATGAGCAGAAGAGGTTGGTTTTAATCAATAATTATAATAATCATTAATATTAAATTAGGGCCAATATTTCAGGTCAACACCATAAGCATACGCAAAAGTACGATATACCCCAAGTATCTACTTTTGGACGTCGCTTTAATACCAACGAATGTTTAGATCAGACTATAGATTCTCTAATATTGTCGGCTAGGTTTATTGTAGGTACAATATACCAATATTGTATTGTAAAGTGTTTTTGTGTGACGAAACAGGTACCAGGTGTTTAGGCCCTTAGGTAACTACCTAAGGTACTAAGAATTGACAGTAGGAAGTCATTTGAAGGACGACATAAAATAATTTGAATTGCTAGCTTTGCATGCAAAAATTTTATTACAAAAATTGATACATTTAAAATAGCAGCATAATAAACTAGAAAAACGCTCTGTGTAACGCGTTGATGAGCGAGCACGGATACACGCAACACCTCGAACCGAAATTATGTCTATCGAATGTCATTAAAAGCCAATAATTCTTTAGTTTCGTCACATACTTGTATAAAAATCTCCAAAATCTCCAAAAATATTGGTGGCAATCCTTGCTAAGTTTTAAGTTGATCGATTAAACCTTTATGATTGAACGGTTCCTTGTTAATTTTTAAAAATCACAGGATCTCGTTCTATAAATATACCTGGGATCACCCATATGATATGATATGTAGTGTGTGTACACAATATCAGATCAATCTGTTAAATGGTCATTATTAGTTTCATATCGTTTCAAACTTTCTGCTCTAACTACCTTGCCTTGAACTGTAGATTCGAAGTCGCCGTGAATTTGACAGCCAACACGCAAAATGTCCCTATAATGACAAAAACTTTTGAAAATAACGACAGATTAGAGTAAAAATTGGCAAAAATACTTTAAATGTTGGTACCAATGACCATGCGAAGTTTTTAGTTGGTCGGTCAATCGGTTCCAGTTTAAATTTCAAAAATCACAGGAAAAATGGTTTCAAATTTGAACCAATTGGAGGAGTTGGCTGAATTTTTTTTTGATTGGGTACAATGTTGGTTGCAATGACTTTCCTAAATTTCAAATTGATCGAACCAGCCAATCGAAAGATAATTTTTATAAAATTTGAACCAATCACAGGATACCGTTCAGAAAAGATTCCAGGGATCGCATAGATTACGTTAGTATGTGTACAAAATTTCAGATCGATTGGTTGTGCGGTTTGACCTGGGCAGTGCAGGCAAAAAAAAAAAAAAAAAAAAAAACACACAGAGAAAGTGCCATAAGAGTGCCGTGGTGACGCTCGCTACGCTCGCTCAATCATATGACTGAACGGTTACAAACTATATTTTATTAGAAAATCACTACGCAGGACAGCAGTATTTTGAGATCAAAGTTAGCATCTAATAATCATGAAACATTATAATTCCATTTTATTCCATTCCATTTATATATCCATTTTATATTTAAAAAAAATATCGAACCACAAAATATAATAACAAAATATATCACTACAGGCCTCCACACATTCCGTCATTCACTCTATCCAGCTCCTCTTCTTCAACCTCCTCTCCACCTCGGACACCGCCGTGACGTGGTCGACGAGCACCTCCACGACGAGGACCACAAGCGACGCCATCATGCCGGCAAGCAGCACGAGGAAGGCGGTGATCACTCTATCCAGCCCCTCTTCTTCAACCTCCTCTCCACCTCGGACACCGCCGTGACGTGGTCGACGAGCACCTCCACGACGAGGACCACAAGCGACGCCATCATGCCGGCAAGCAGCACGAGGAAGGCGGTGATCACTCTATCCAGCTCCTCTTCTTCAACCTCCTCTCCACCTCGGACACCGCCGTGACGTGGTCGACGAGCACCTCCACGACGAGGACCACAAGCGACGCCATCATGCCGGCAAGCAGCACGAGGAAGGCGGTGATCACTCTATCCAGCCCTCTTCTTCAACCTCCTCTCCACCTCGGACACCGCCGTGACGTGGTCGACGAGCACCTCCACGACGAGGACCACAAGCGACGCCATCATGCCGGCAAGCAGCACGAGGAAGGCGGTGATCACTCTATCCAGCCCCTCTTCTTCAACCTCCTCTCCACCTCGGACACCGCCGTGACGTGGTCGACGAGCACCTCCACGACGAGGACCACAAGCGACACCATCATGCCGGCGAGCAGCACGAGGAAGGCGGTGATCACTGACGTCAACTCCACGCTGGAGTGGTCGCCGGCGCCGACGCAGTAGGGCGGCTTGGACCTCCATCGCAGCTCCTCGCGGCCAGCCAGGCCTGACTCCCACACGCGGCGCAGTCTGTCGGGAAACAAGGCCACTTAGCACTGGGGCATCGGTGACGGAAGGGGTAGTGATAATAACTGGCTGCCATTTTGTAGCCCAGCAAGTCGAGCGTCCTTAGAAACTTTCGGCATTTCACCATTTGTCTGACGAAACTTCGACTAAGTTGCTCTGGTTTGCTGTATAGTTTTTTTAACGACTCTACCAGGGTCCCTATTCTAGAACTTTTACATTCCCAATTCTGAAGGAATTCGATTCCATGCAATGTTAATTCTTATGGCCTTGACCGGATTCCATCAGAATAGAATTGGGAAAACGTTCCAGAATAGACCTCCAGGTATTTTGTATTTTTAATTTAAACATTTTCAACGTGTTTTGAACAACATGTACGTTAGTCTTCGAAAGTACCAAAAGGCTTGATCGACGACACTCACCCGTACTGGAACAGTTTCTTGTAGGGCGAGTGTTTCTGCACCGGCATGAAGGACATCTCCTCGGGAATCACAGTGACCTCGGCCAGCGTGCAGACCTCGGCTTCCGTCAGCGACGCTCCGAGCAGCGGGTAGAGGTCGATGGCCTCTGCGTTGAACGCGAAGTTCTCGTGTTTGATCTTCTTGACGCCCTCGTGGATGTTGTAGAAGCCGGGGACCGAGCGACGTCCAGCAGTGATCTTCTTCGCCAGCAGCTCCTTGGCGAGAGGATCCGTCGTCCACTGAAACATGAACGCATTTAAACATTCACATTTTGGTATTAAGTTTCCAAGAGTTGACATCACAGAAGAAAATAAATTGTCTGAGAGCGGATCATCCGTGCTTTTTAAAGGCAGATGATCGAAATTCAAATCACAATTACATTTGGAATTACAATTTTCAATTTAGGTACCATTTAGGTAGTTACATTAGTTATAATTTGTTACAAATCCACAAAGTGATTACGGCGGCGACTTAGGCCGGGTAGGACCATGGTGGTATATAGGGTAGGACCAAAATTGGATTAAGTTAATTATCGATAGTTAGTGGAAGTTAGTGAATCCTATTGGTTGTGGAATTCGCGCCAACTGGATTCATTGGTTAACTGCTCACTAACTATCGATAGTTAGCTAATCCAAAGTTGGTCCTACCCGACCTAGAAAATGTTGACTTCACTCTGTTATATATCAGAGGTCTGACCTCGAAGTACTTCCTGCTGTACGGCAGATCCTCGGTGCCGACCTCCAGCGAGCTGTCGATGAGCTGGCGAAGAGTTCGGATCGTCTTGGTCGGCGGCGACGACACGACGAGTACCACACGCGCCTGACTTACCTCGAAGTACTTCCTGCTGTACGGCAGATCCTCGGTGCCGACCTCCAGCGAGCTGTTGATGAGCTGGCGAAGAGTTCGGATCGTCTTGGTCGGCGGCGTCAGCAGCGACGATACGACACTAGCCGAGTAGAAGTTGTTCAGCAACACAGACAGCAAGATGGCCGTCATGAACACGATCCGCCAAGTCAACAGGCCGGACACGAACGACGAACCTGGATTGTCAAATCAAATCCAGTTGAAACAATACACTACATTACACCTTCTTTCTTGTGTAATAATTAACATACATTGTTTTTAGTTTGACAGCATATTTCATTTTACTTAGATAATTTCAAAGATCACAATAACTTCATTACAAATTCCATCCATCCCATTCTACAAACTTTGCAACAATAAAATTAAATCTCAACAATGAAAACTCCTAAATTTCACTGCTTCCTAGAAGTCAGTGGCTATTACAATAATAGGACAGGCTCTTCCATGAAGCAACCATTCCCCACAGGGTCTGTACCATCTCACCACAGTAAACAAATTACAACTTTCAGATCCCAGCAATAATTTTATAAAACGCGGTTCGTTCTGTGCGATAAAATTGTTTTTGTATTTTAAAATAAACTTCTACATCTTTCTCTGCAACTGTAATAGTAATAGGGACAGATAGATGTCGTCTTCGTCTCAACTCAAAGCGAATGTTACATAACCGAACGGGGCAGTTATTCAATAACTTTAAAATTCCTGATTCGGCCCGAATACGATTCGGTGCATAATATGGCCATAATTTATAAGATGGCCGTGAATCGTGTACGGGTCGAATCCGGAATTTTGAAGTCTACTCTGCCCTGCAAACAGCATACCCAAGAATGCGTCTCCCCAACTGATCGAGCGAAGTTACGTTATTGTACTCACATCTCAATATAGAATAACGAGGTGGACGCGTGAAATTCAAATTTCTATTTCTATTATTTCTATTTTTAGGTAAAAGACTTTAGTTATCTCCGACACCACAAGTAACTAAAAAATCTTATATTTAAATCACTAAACAATTGTAACCAGGGGCCCTATTCTAGAACTTTTAAATGCACAAATCTGATGGAATCTGATTTGGTGCAATGTTAATCCTTATGGCCGTGACCGGATTCCATCAGGAATGGAAATGGGAAAGCGTTCTAGAATAGGCCTCTAGCACATAATATAAATTGAAGCAATTCTGTTGTACAATTCCCCACCTTGCTGCGTGATTGTGGCCACAACAATGACGAGAGTACTGCTCCAGGAGTGTTCGAGATCATCTGGAGATCGCTGCGGCTGCGCTGCTGCGGACATGCGCAGCGTGACTGCGAGGAGCAGCCACGTGACTGCGCAGTACAGCCAGACGGTGGTACTGAAGGGCAGCATGAGGGCCTGGCGCATCTCCGTGGAGGCGGGGTGGCGGAACACGGCGGCAGATCTCAAGAGATCAATATCCAATGTATTGCATTTACTTATTAGAATGTGGAAAGATTCCGGAGGGTCAGGTGGCATGCCAATGGGCAAAAACTTGTTACTAGCGAGGAAAATGATATTTGTAAACAGAGAACTGAGCTACGCATAAGATGAAGTAACGGAGACTTCTGTTCTTCATGAGTAATAATAATCATTCTACGTAGAGAAATCTTCATTCCCTGGTGGATTGTTTGAAAAAGATTACTGTTTTTCACCAGGTTCAGAATATATCTGGAGAATCGGAAGGTTCAGAATAATAAAAACCTTATACCTGGGTAGTTTGTTTTTATTCGAAATTCAGTATAACAAAGTTGCAACTGCTATACCGGCATAGGTGTAGTAAATAAACAGCTGTAGCCTACAATACTAAGGGGCTATATTACCATTAAATTAATCTTCAGTTTAGATAAGCTCCACTTCGGGAAATGTGATGTATTGCATTATATAATGCGGCAGTCAATGTAGCCTGAGGTTAATTTAAACTGAGGAAATAAGCTCCGGAAATAAATTGCAGTATATAATGGCAATACACCGAGTTTTCCGAAGTGGAGCTAATGTTAACTAATGGTAATACCAGCCCTAAGACAGTGCGTACCGGAACTTCCACATCGAGCCTGCGTAGTCGATGAAGTCCAGCCGCTGTCCGAGGACGAATATCGAGGAGACGGCGACGTCGCTAATGCTAATGTTAACTAATGGTAATACCAGCCCTGAGACAATGCGTACCGGAACTTCCACATCGGGCCTGCGTAGTCGATGAAGTCCAGCCGCTGTCCGAGGACGAATATCGAGGAGACGGCGACATCGCTAATGCTAATGGTAACTAATGGTAATACCAGCCCTGAGACAGTGCGTACCGGAACTTCCACATCGGGCCTGCGTAGTCGATGAAGTCCAGCCGTTGTCCGAGGACGAATATCGAGGAGACGGCGACGTCGATTTCTCCGTGCGCCAACATCCCGACCGTGCCGTCAAAATGGCCGTCGTTGCCCTGGTAACCCGACGAGTTCGACAACACCAGCTCCAAGCTGAAACAACACATTGATGACTCGAGGACAACATGTGGTCGGCCATATTGTTGGCACTCACGAGAAGTGGAACATGTCTTGCAGGTAGCGGGTGAGCGCGAAGTTGTAGCGAGCCATGGCATCGACTGAGCGGTTCATGTCGCTCGTCAAGCGTTCTTCTAAGTGATCCGTCGGCAGAGCGTTGACCTTGAACCAGAGAGCGTTATTATATAGTTCTAGGGACATAATGTGTATTGTAGAATGGCATTATTCATTTTTTATATTGATATTTCTGAGACAATAGATGTGAAGGTATTTGGTTGCAGAATGTGTCCAATCTAACAATTTCTCTTCCGTCTTTGTAATACCCTATTCACACTGAGGATTCGATCATGATCCAAAATCTCGATTGCAATCGAAAATGTGTGTGAACTGAATTCAATCGAACTCGATCATGATCCAAATCTCGATTGAGTTGTAAGAACGCAATCGAAATCTGAATCATGATCGAACTCAAGGTCAAACAAAAGAAATCATGAATTTTAAAAACGATAACTGACAAATGCATGCTCTAATTGCAAGTAACAAGCATTATAAAGTTTCACTTGAATCTTGCCTCCATTTTGATTTCGATTGTAATTGAACTGGATCATTATCTAATTCTCAGTGATGAAGGGTATAAGTAACTGAAGACAGAATGAACAGATTTTGGTTCTGTATTTCTTTCAAATAGCATAAACAAAATCGTGTATAACATGCGTTCATTTTTGTATCCATTTTCCAGTCTTATCTGGCATATTTCAATCAGCATCGTGATCTAACGGTTTCTCAGCAAATGTTGGATAACTTCATCTCTATAAACATGTAAATAATCAGCGTACCACAATCCCAGCTCGCAAGGTCAGCCCTCTAAGGTCTTTCCTCCTCAAGACCTTGCTCTGTCCAGTGACCTCCGTCAACCCTTGCCGCGTTGACCACTTCCCAAGTCGACAGGTCAGCACTTGGTCAGCGTCTCTGCGCAGCTTGTAGACGTCGAGGAGAGTGACCTCTTGCTCCTCGGCGTGACCCCAGGTCAACTCGCTGTTGATGGTCAGTGGAAGATGCGAGATGTTGGCTCGACCCGGGGTCAATCGACTCCAAATCAACCAGTGGAAGGACGATGTAAAATGCTCAGAACCAAGCTAAAATAAATGATATTAGTCATTCATGGTGTTGGATTTTCAAGAACGTCCTCGAACATTTCTTGCTTCAGAATGGACTTATTTAACTCATAGTCCACTTAGGTTGATTAGCGCACATTAGTAAGGGTTCTGTGAACCTCCGCATAGCGAAAAACAGAACACACTAATTTTAATTTAATGACAATAAATTGCCATTCAATTTATATATTAAATATTATTTTATTATTGAAATGAAATGGGTTATTATCGTGTATGAAACAACTTTATTTGTGCTGACGTTTCGAGGTCCGTGGTGATCTCTTTTTCAAGGCAAAAAGTACAATAGTTTGAATGTCAAAAAATAAAAAACAGAAAAATACACAGCATGGATGATTCAAAAAATTAAAAGAGCAATCTAGATCACTCATAATCACTCTCAAAAAAATCATGTCAATAATAACATGATTCCTTGTTTCCATAAGGGTACTTTAAATAATTTATTTATTAGAATTTTTATTTCATTGCCTTTCAAATCGGAAATTATTTACTACCATTTACAGTTTTTCAAATAAATGATCACCGAGTAAAATTAATGTTTCTGAGCATGTTAGTTCGCAAAAGTCGATATAAAAACAATCATTAGAATTATTGTCTGAATTTGATTGAATCGATTGGAACCCTTTTGGAACCGAAATGGAACCGGCACCGTAATCATAACCGTATTTTATTTTTTCCAGAAACCGGAACCGGAACATAAACCGATATTTAAAAAAATTGGAACCAGTACCGGAATCGGAACCGATATTAATTTGGGTTCCATCACTGCGATCGTATAACTTTGCCCGACAAACAATCGACATCTCTTATGGGAGATTAGCATTGACTCGACTTTGTAATCGATCGGCTATGACGTGTCAATGTTATTCTCCCATAAGAGATGTCGATCGACTGAGGAGGAACGTTACACGATCTCAGTGCAGTCCCTGCTTCTCTGCAACTCTGCATGCAATGATGTGTCTGATTGTTACCTTGTCGAGTAGCAGTGTGTTGTGGAGACAGTCGAAGTCCAGAGCCACGCCGATGCGTCGTGCGTCTCTGGGAAGCCGTGGAACATGTCCAGGCCTGCAGGGCAGCAGCCAGAACAACTCCACAGCTGTCATCACAGACTTAGCCACAGATACGTGCTCTGGAACAGAAAACATGATAGCATTAGAGACTGCTTTATAATCATTTTCACGTCCCCATGGTACTTTTTATCACTTGAACTGAATGCTTTTTGGGTATTTACTAATCATTATTTTGTAGATAATGCCCAGGTTCCACCGTTCAACCAACCAACGTTGCATGGTCATTGGGACCGACATTTTAGGAGTACTTCACTATGCTGTCAAGAATTACAAGATCCTGTTCTTGTACCGTGTTGAGTACCTGTTGTTTGTATTTGCATTTGTTGTATTGTGTTGATTTTATCTTAGAATACATCCAACTTCCGCCCCACCCCCTCAAATAGTAAGTAAAGTAAAGTAAAGTAAAGTAAAAACGTCTTTATTTGATACGGCGAGATTAAGCACAGACGGCTTTTCTTCCACCTAACCGTTTACATGCTAGACACATTCAGTCATTGACACTTTCAGTTTCTAATATTCTAACTATAGTTAGCAAGAAGATTGAGTCAATATATATATTTAAATATATAACTATTTTATCCTTATGACTAATTAAAATATAATATATCTAAAAATAAGAAGTATGACAAGATGCAAATTATGGCAGAAACTTTTCAGAACTTTCAAAATTATTATTTTACCCGTATTAATAAATCCCAGAAAAAACACTCCGTGTAAAAATACCAGCCAAGTCTCTTTAACTATAAAAAAAATAGACGAAATCTAAAAATTCAGCACTGAAAAGGAGTGATATCAAAAAAGGAGCCACGTCAACGAATTTTCCAAATTTTAATCGTACCATTGAAATAAAAATATCAACCCCCGAGAAATACTTAAAAAAAGGACTTGGCGCATCGTTTTTTTAAAGACACTTTTCTATCCTAAAAGTATAGGAAGAACTCTACAAGTATATTTTCCTGAGTATATCACATTCATTATCGACGAATCATACTACGTTTTAATATAACTAGTACTCTTACCTACTGGCAGTTTTGGTATTTTGTCAATATTCAGAGGAAATAAACGGATAAACGAATAACGAATAAACGGAAGCGGCCTAGTCTATTCGTTATTGCCACTATTTCTAGGGTCATATTAATCAATCATACTTCTCAATATCGTGACTGAGGGAAATAGCGAAAGCGCTCATTACAAGAAGGCCGTCAATGAGATTTGTATAAGTGACTAGTGGACTGAGCCATGCTGCTCAAATAATTACTGACTAGATTTTTATCTAAAGTAATACGTTATGTAATTTATGAATTTTTTTGGTATAAAATGTTAATTAATAGCAATTAATTACACGGCGAGAAGGTTCAAAGTATAATGCTGTAGTAGGTATGTTGATGTACCCACAAAACTATAGGTACCTACCAATCACAAACACAACTGTTCTGTATTTATTGCTTGTAAGACAATGCTATGTTTCTTTGCGTACTTATATTTAAATTTAAAATATTTTACAGAATGTTCAATATTTAATTTGAAAGTTTTGTCCCAATTTTTCTAGGCATTTCTGAACTACGTAGTATGTGAGTGGCATAAGCTTAAGAATAGAAAAATGTCTTTAAAAAAACGATGCGCCAAGTCCTTTTTTTAAGTATTTCTCGGGGGTTGATATTTTTATTTCAATGGTACGATTAAAATTTGGAAAATTCGTTGACTTGGCTCCTTTTTTGATATCACTCCTTTTCAGTGCTGAATTTTTTCTATTTTTTTTTATAGTTAAAGAGACTTGGCTGGTATTTTTACACGGAGTGTTTTTTCTGGGATATCACTTCTTTTGTTAGTTTATTCATACAGCTTGTAGCACATGTCCGAGCAGGGACTAATTTCTTTAAAAAAATACGCCTCAACCGATTTGGTTACTATGAAAAGTTGCGTTTGGTATAAGATGAAAATGATTATCCAAGAAGAATAGCTTAAGTTTCGTTATAATCGATCCAGCCGTTTTCGATACATGACGTCACTTCCGGTTTTGAAATAGCGGCCGAATTCCGGTCTAGGTAATAAGAAAACAATCTAGTTTTATCTAGTTGATACCTTCATGAACGACCATCTGAATTCCTAATCCCTATATTTCCGTAAAATCGGTCATGCCGTTTGTAATATATGACGTCACTTCCGGTTTCATTTAGTGGTTCCTGCCGCCATTTCCGGTACCATTAATTTATTTATTCATTTTTCACAATTGATTTTTCAAATAAATAGCAGAATGAATACGCAGGAGCTAGTTCAGTTGCAATCGGTACAGGCGTTTTAGATATATGACGTCACTTCCGGTTTCAGGAATGGCGGCCGAGAACACTGCTACCTTGAATATATAAATTGTATTGTCTATGTTACAATGTAAGTTAATTATGTACGTATTTTAAGTATAATTTGTTGAAATAAGTTAAATATTGCGTATTTATGACGTCACTTCCGGTTTAGAAAATAAGAAAATAATATTTTTTTTATTGATACTTCATATAGATGACCATCTAAATCGAATGGCGCTAATTTCGTTCTAATCGGTCCAGACGTTTTTGAGTTATGACGTCACTTCCGGTTTCAAAATGGCGGCTTCCGGTTGGTTTTATAAAAAGGCACCTCAGACGCCAAAAGTGCACATGTGGTAAAAATTTCAGGTCGATCGGTTCAGCCGTTTAGGCTGTGGCGGTGATAGCGACGTTTCGTGATATCATCAGAATCATCATCATCTTCAGAATCAGAAAGTGGTGTAATTTCACTGTTTTCTCGGTCCTCTAGCGCGCAAATGGCATAACCTATTGTTCCCAAATTTGGTATATGTAGTGGGGTGGGCCATAGCTCGAAATTAAGATATTTCGCAACAATGTGAGATTTACCAATTTTGAGATCCAGTAGGCCGAAAATGCCATGTTGTTGCTTACAGTAAAAGTGTTTGGTCTGCTCCTCAGTTTATTAGGCATTTACGGTATGTTGAGTGACTGTGAGTGTATAGTACGACTTGGCTGGGTGGAGCGACCGCTCCACTAGATAATCTTTGAAATCCAATTGAAGTTGCTAAATAAAGCAAGGTAAGATTATCATAAAACTAAAAACTAATATAATACTAAACTAGTCAATTACTTCAAGAATCAAGTATCCTAAGAATGTTAAAATATATGTAATTAAAACAATTTACTATAAACGGTTCATATATGGAATATAAAGCTGTATACATACTTATTTGTAACAATGTAAACATTACTTATTAAGTTGGTTCTTTAGTGCTTTCTGGAAACCCTTAGTAGTAAGTAGACCAATCTCTATCAGTTCTTTGGAGAGACTATTGTATACCTTAGTTGCATTATATGTGAATGATCGTTTGAACATGGTACTGGAGTGCTTTGGAATGCTGAGCTGATGTTTACCTCGAGTATTTATGGAGTGCGTCTCCTTTCTAAAATTTAATTTTTCACGAAGATATGCTGGTTGACTCTCTTTAAATACCTTCATTATTAGTGTCGCAAAATGCAGTTTTCTCCTGTTAGCCATATTTAGCCATTTCATTTCAGAATATTTGATATTTATGTGATTCCGAGTTTTTGTTATTTCGTTGAATTTCCTCATATTTAGAATATACCGCAAGCACGAGTTTTGAGCAATTTGAATCCGACTTATACTGTGACCGTCGAGGCAAGATCCGTATACAGCATCTGCATAATCAAATTTCGATAATATCAATGATTCAACAAGCAGAAGTTTGACCCTTTTGGTAAGAAATTTACGTGAATGGTAAAGATGCCTCAGTTTGGCGTAGCAGGACTGAATCATGTGGGAGACATGCTTTTTAAAGCGTAGTTGGCTGTCAAGATGTACGCCCAGGTTTTTAGCCACATCAACTACAGGTAGCACTTCTCCTCCTAACATACAATCAACATTCTGTTCAGCAATACAGCTTAGTTTACCGGCATTTCCAAAGTGAATAACCATGGATTTTGTTGGATTTAAGAGCAGTGCATGTTTCTTAGATGTCTCTTCGAGGGCTTTTAAATCAATATTGATTTTATCTATGGATTCTGCTAAGCTAGCTAACTTGTATGAAGAGTAGAGCTGTGTATCATCAGCGTAGTTGTGCATTCTACAAAATGTAATCGGGGTAGCTAGATCAGATATATAAAATGAGAACATTAGTGGTCCTAAAATGAGTTCGAGCTTTCGCAGTGACTAAAATTATAGACTAAAGCCCCATTTACACGGTGCAATTTCTTGAACAACTTCTGTGCCACAGAGGTTCTGCTCGTGCGCAGTATCACTTTTGAGATGATAAATGGAATCTGCACATATTGTGCAAGATATTGTTCAAGAAATTGCACCGTGTAAATGGGGTTTAAAAGACAGCTGCTAATGATATTACGTTACGTATGCAATGGTCTGCCATGGTGGCCTATTTCAAGCGTAGGTTTGAAAGGGACTCACCAGAACACGGTAACAATGTCAGCACATGGACACCTCTGCCACGATAATGTTCAGCTATAAAGCGAGGAACATCCAAACAAGCAACATTTGAAATAATGACAAAGACAAATGCGAAGACCACTTTACTCTTATGTCCCATCATTCTGACTTGGTCAAGAAATGTGCAACTCGGTGTGTTCAACTTGTACGTAACATTCGCTTGCGTGACTTTAAAAGAGTTCATTTAAAATGAGACATGTTTTGTTCAATAATATTCTTTTGATTTTTGCACAGAGAAGTGGATCAACGTGTTATCAAGGAAACAACTCTTCAATAACTCCGAGATATTTCATGTGCTGTGCCGTGTTTGTTCACACGATGCATTTTAAATTCTGTTGGTTAAAATGACAAGTGACAACTGCAACGGAATGCACAAGTACTGCAGAGAAATGAGAATGCATTTCTCTTAAGTTTATTGCAATATTGAAAGAGTGAAATTAATAACTCTCTATTGAAACCGAACTCGCAACTGTAAGTAAATAATGGTGTAAATAGTTTTGCTGAAATGTCAAAGTAATCGATTTTTGAGGTGGCGTGCGGAAACCGTGTAAACAACGATAAATTATTCACTCTTTCACACTCATCTGTCAAAAGAAAGTGCCTAAATTGAATGCAGATGTACCAATAAACACAAGCACATAAGTTTTTCACCATGGAAGGGGTAAATTCGATTGTATATATTCCAGAATTATGGCCAAATCAATTGAATTTCTTATTCAAGAAAGGGAATTTGTCAAAAAAAATAGTGAAATCGATTTTTTTAATCGTCACACATTTTAGCAAGGAGTCAGTCCCAGTACTTCTAATGGCTAAAATCCGCTCTTAATTTACGACATTTTGCAGGAAATGGCATCAGTCCCAGGACAGTTTGTCACAGTTTTCTCTGCATCACAACAAATGACTGACGCCTTTCTTGAATTTGTGATTCAATTAAGAAAAAATTGCTTTGAGACAAATGGGTTGTTACAATAAATGAGTGTAAATGCGACCCTGAATAGATACATTTTACAAATAAGACAATATAACATCATGCGTTTAGTTGAGTACTTCCTAATTCCTACCCAATGGCATGAAAACACTTGTGGCCACGTATCCATCATCACACATTTAAGGCACTATTTATTTAAGGCGAAAGAATTATCGTAACATCATCAATTAATTGCGTTATTTTCCTTCATGCCTTTGACCCACTTTATTTATATTTGCATTTCAATTTGACATGCAAGTGTAAATGAAACGTTCGCATCAGCAAACGGTCTCGTCATGCATTTGATTATGCGTTGTGTTTATGTGTTTCTTAACCAAACTTTAACGTCAGTTCATTAGATCGCTCTTGAGATTTAGATAGTTGACAGATTTGGAATAAACATTCCTTCACCTGGCTGGAATATCTGCCTTTTTTGTCTGTGTGTGTTTTATTCGTTTTCTGCCAAACAAAGTAACGGATCAGGACAATTTTTTCACAAAACTTATATTGCTGTGCCGGTTGGGGACTTCGCGATTTTCAGCAAGATCGGTTCATTGGTTTCATTGGAAATTGGATTTACTATTTTATGTGATATTCCAACCATATTTTACCTCAAAAGTAGTATTTTGAGCGTCGCACTCGTTTCTATTGTTTTAAAAATCCGAAAAACGACCTTCTTTTAACCTAACACTGTACTTTCAGTGGAAAAATTATGTACCACTCTAAACTGTCATACGCTCCAAATCTATTCCACAGTGCCCCACCCGAGTTGCGCCATTTCACCGACTAGGTGGCGCAGCAGTCTACTTCGGAGGCGTATTCTCTGTTGTTTTTTCAAATTCTGGTAGTGTGAAGAAAATGTTAAGAAAGCGCTTTGACGAACCGTGCGAATCCCTGGGCCTCTTGTTGCGTGATGACAAGAGTGCTGCTCCACAAGTGTCCGAGAGCGTCTGAAGATCGCTGCGGCTGCGGCTGCGCGGCTGCGGACAAGCGCAGGGTTCTCGGGATTTATTTTTTTCTGTTACTGAGGCTATATACAGGTCACAGTTTTTCTTCGATCGAGCTGAAATTTTGCACACATGTACGGACCATTTTTGGGCATTGGAGACCCAATTTTTTTTGAAATCCGCTAATTGGTCCAAATTTAAAAAAAATCTCTCGATTGGTTGGTCCGATCAATTTAAAATTTTGCAAAGTCATTGCAACCAACATTGTCCCCAATCTTACAAAGTTTCAGCCAAATCCTCTTATTGGTCAAAATTTAAAACCATATTTCCTGTGATATTTTAAACTTTATTTTTACTTTTAACTTTTTGAAATTTGCATGGTTATTGGGACCAACATTTTAGGTATTTTTGACAACTTTATTGACTAATCTTTCGGTAACTCCAAAGTTTTTGTCATTTTAGGGACATTTCGTTCAATAATCTTGAAATATTTGCACATTTATGTCAGGGATTTCAATGATTTCATCAGCGATGCTTCCGTCCAATGCCTGTTGAGCAGAGATTTACAAACTCATACTTATCAAATCGCATGCAGTGCGAAAGCTCGTTTTCCCAGTGATATTTATTACGTGACTCATCAAAACACAACAAAACTCACCCGAACACGCCATCAATGTCAGCACACGGACACCTCTACGGCGATAATGTTCAGCTATAAAGCGAGGAACATCCAAACATACAAACAGCATTGGAAAGTATGACAAAGACAAATACGAAGAGCACTTTACTCTTGTCATTAAAAGTGATAAACATCTTTGTCTTAAACTGGTCTCTAAACTCACATTTACATAACATTCGCTTGCGTGACTTTTATGAGTATTAAAAATGAGACATGTTTGTTCAATAATATCTGTTTGTTTAATTAAAAGCATTCACAGAATTGGATTCGTGCTATTACGTACACGAGCCCTCTTCAATATTTTAATTCTTCTTTTGGATATTTCACGAGTATATAGTGGCGTGATCACACGATGCATTTTATGTGCAGTTGGTGGGAAGGACAAATGACAACTGCAACGGACTGCATTTCTCTAAACCTGTGTTTATCGGAACATTGAGCGAGGTTATTTGACTACAAATAGTTTTAACTAATAATTGCTAAAACTCATCATTGTGTTTTCGCGATTGTCTCGGAATACACAAAGTGTTTCGATCCGAAGTTCCTCATGTTCTAATGGCTGAAATCACGTGTAAAAGGCAATAACATCCATACAAACACTTTTGACATCCATTCCAAATGTTATTACGTACCAACTCGTTGCATAATATAAATCAATCTCTCCCAAATGATTCACTGAGCAAAGGATAAAGAAGAAAATTTTAAATAAAATTTTAAAATCAATCCTACCCCCTTATATCAAGTTTAGCATTAACAATAATTACGATAAAATGTTTCATTATTGTAATATTTTACTGGTTACTGATTTGTTGACTTATAAATTCATTATCAACTATTATATTTCTGGAACTGTCAAACAAGTAAATTCCCATCATTTTAATACTCGGCATAGTTAACTCAGTAATTATGTTATCCCCCTTCTTACCAACAAGTACATGGTAGAAGGTCACTTAAATTTCAAACACCCTCAATATTTAATACGTTATCATCAGGCAATTTAAGAGAATTAGAAAATTACAATCAAGTAAAGGACTTCGTTAAAAAATTGCCCTGCATAATTAATTATTTTTTTACTGCAATAAAAATTTGATCCTTATGATCCTTTCATATTTGAAGTTGAATTATATTTATTTGTGTATGAATGTGATTTATTTTCCTGTATTATTTTGTATGAATATCAACTGTACTGTATATATCATTATGCATTTATTCCAGAGTGTTCATTGTATATTATTATTTGTGTCAAGAAAAGAAGTGTTCAAACAAAAAGGTAGTTTTTATTTACCCAATAAGTCAATAAGTACCATTTGCGTGTTCGTTATGGATCAAGTAATTTACCAAATATCATAACAAGTATTATTTGAGTTGGCTGCATGATGTAAACAGTCAGTGATGTGGCTGCTACTGTCAGTGTTGTGTCCGTCCCTATTCTTACAATCAGATTGCGTCATTCACAAAGGGTCAATTACTTTCATTCAAGAATATCTCATTTTTGAACAGATCAAAGTGGTTTTCACTAAGGAATGCAGCAATCAAGGTAACAGAGTGTCTCCATTTGTCCACCATGATTATGTTACGTAAGAAACTAGAGAAAAAGCTTCAATAATAGCTTTAAAAAAATACAATCTTTTTACAAGGAGAATTTATTGAACGAGTGAAGCGAGGGACTCCTTTTGACTCTTTTGACGCGGACCTCTGTTTTTATTGCTGCCAACTGGAGCAATAGAAGTCGCACCGTTTCACCAATCGATCTGAAATTTTGCACACATGTAGAGATAACATTTTCTGTTTGCAGACTCTAATTTATTTGAAATCCATTAATTGGTTAAAATTTAAATAAAGATCTCCTGATAGGTTGAAAAATGAAAATGGTCTTCGATAAATCTGATCAAACGCATATTTTGCATGGCCATTAAGACCAAAATTGTCTATTATTTTACAAATTGTCATCCTAATCAGTTAGGAACGTATGCACTTATTGACATTTTTAATAGCTGTCAGAAATGAAGTATCGAAATGAATGTTTTTCAGTGCCAACTGAATAAAATCTGATTTGCTATATGTACCAAGGTGCTTAGATGCTATTTTCAAGTTTCGATGAAAAACGTATACTTTTATGTTGGTTGAGTGGATCATATTTCAATTCAATATGGATGTATATGTTTTCTGTGCGTTGTGTACGCATTTCCGGTTCGAGAATTTGCACGTATCCATGCTCGCTCATCAACGCGTTACACTGAGCGTTTTCCTAGTAAATTTTCAAGAAAATTTCAAATGTCCAATGTGGAAGCTACATTTTGCAATTTACCCCTTGAAAAGATTTGTATAACTTTCATTATCGGAGCAAAGTGTATGTAGTAGTTGTATTGTATATTCATTACAAACCCTTTAATAATTTTACATCATCATTGTGGTGAGGAATAATTTTATAATTCCATATAATGGTTGCTTTTATCTATTTATTTCTCTATTTCCATGGTATAAACCTCCCAATTTACACAGAGAAATGTCTTGTACAACTTCTGTTCCACACTTCTTTGTCGTATATCTTGACCAAAATTAGACCATGTTCTCAATGACATAAAATTTAGGTCAAGTTCTGTGACAAGAAGTTGCTTTGTGTAAATACAAAATTGTGTGAAAAGGGGAATGAATTGTAATTTGTAACACATAAGTTAAAGAAGAAATTGTTGAATGAATTCGCGAATAATGTCTTCCATTGGTATTCTAAGATATTTGAACTTCATATTTGCTGCAAACACACAAACAATTTCAAAACAAACACACAATTTCTTTGCACTAAGAAATAATTTTATAAAATTCACCGTAGAGAAAGTCTCTGTACATTGCCACTTAAAACTATCGCCGAATTAATACAGTTGGTACGAAAATCTTCCAATTCAGTCGTATAATGATGCAGATGGATTCCGACTGAGGAAGGCGCTGACGACTGACCTTGGGTTCTGGCTGGAGTCATGTCGACGCTTGGAGGACGTCGTCGACCACCTCGGCGTCGGCGTCGGCGTCGTCGTCGACCGCGATTGTGAGCAGAATCAACGATATCTGGAGGAGGTGATAAAAACCAATATAAGTATACGTACAATTATCATCAATAATTTTTTATTGTGCTCTGAGTCGGTGTCTTTATTTTAAGAATCAGTCCGTGTTTCTTTTAATGTTTAATATTTACATAATAAAAATAGTAAAATTATATGTCTTGTAGTAAAGCTAAGAAATCAACTCTAGTTGAAGTTTACTGATAAAGTACCACATCTGTCACCATTAGTAAAAATCGTTTGAAATGTAAGCATTGATTCCAGAGCTCGTCAGCTTACCTCTACAACTCCACCCTCCACTGGTTGATCATCAGCCGCCTGGGTCCAGATGCAGACGACCTGTCAACCTTCAACTTCAACATCGCCAGCCGCGTCACGTGGGCGAGTGTTGACGACTCCTCAACAATCCATTTGCACGACATCTACAAGGTGAGTCAAGCAACAGACATGTTGAAGATATTAATTGAATAGTTGACTGTCTGATAAACAGTCATTGGACTCGGCGGCAAGCTTCTAACGTAGATCAGAGGTCGGGAATCTGATATTCCTTTAAGTTAGATAGTAGGCTTTGTCGTAGGTCGGAAGATGAAACGAAATTCGCAATTTACGTATTGGCTTAAAAAGATTTGATGGCGTCATCCGATGAAGTCTATGCTAACTCGCCATCTAACTTTAGTAGGTGAGCTCTGATTTCATTGATAATAACAAGGATTGATTGTCAAGGAACCTGACCAGGCAGCCAATCCTTTCCGTTCAAATACCGTTTTATGATGTGTTAGTGTACAAAAGTCTCACTGTCTAAACCAATGACTTTTACTAAAATAAAGAATTAAAATAACTTAAAAGTACCTCATGTGTGAATACCTGCATTATTATTGAGCGAGCGTAGCGAGCGTCACCACGGTACTCTTATGGCACTTTCTCTGTGTTTTTTTTTTTTTTTTTTTTTTTTGTGTGGTCCCAGCCCAGGTCAAACCGCTCAAGCAATCGATCTGAAATTTTGTACACATACTAACGTAATCTATCTATGTCCCTGGGATCGTTTTTGAACGGGCTCATGTGATTGGTTCAAATTTTAAAAAAATTATCTTTCGATTGGTTGTTCCGATCAATTTGAAATTTAGCAAAGTCATTTCAACCAACAATTTACCCAATCATAATAAATTTCAGCCAAATCCTCCTATTGGTTCAAATTTGAAACCATTTTTACGGTGATTTTTGTAATTTAAACTAGAACAGATTGACCGATCAACTTGAAACTTCGCGTGGTCATTGGTACCATCATTTTAGATATTTTTGCCAATTTTCAGTCTAATCAGTCGTTATTTTCAAAAGTTTTGTCATTTTAAGGTCATTTTATTCCATAATCTTGAAAAATGTATACTAAATAGACAACATCATAAATTATCTAGTTAGCTCTGCTTTTCAAAAAATTTCATATGCAGTACCGTGATCCAAGTATCTATTATGGTTGTTCAACAATGGATCATAACCATAATAGATACTTGGATCACGGTACTGCATATGCACATTTTTGAAAAGCAGAGCTAACTAGATAATTTATGATGTTGTCTATTGTCATCCCTGCCTTCTTTAAGCTTCTGTTCCAAGGCAAGGCCTGTAGAGCAGCCAAGCTATCCACAATGTACAGTAAAATGAAAGCATTTTTGAGCTAGCGCATAAAATCGGATGCAGTACGAAGGCCAAATCCTCTAATTGGTTTAAGTTTAAATAATGTCTTCTGATTGGTCGACAATAAAAATGTTCACATTAAGTTCAAATTTTGCATGGTGATCAAGACCAACTTAATATTAAATTTTACATATTGTAAGCCCAATCAGTCAAGTATTAATTGTAATTTTACGAGTTTAGAATGGGATGTTACAAGAGATTTCTGGAGAAGGTATGTAGGTAAGACTTCACGACACAATGGATCTGTTATTCATCCAGAGTATTATGGAGATTGAAAAATTGCAGAGAAAATCGTCTTGTGCCGTGTCGTGCATCGTTACTATGGGGATGTTGCATGTTCTGTGCTCGCTCATCAACGCGTTACACTGAGCGTTTTCCTAGTTATAAAGTTAACTTTTGTCGTGAAATTACCATTTTTTACATAGCTATGAGCCCGCGGCTGTATAATATCAAACTCAAAGTTTTAGCAAATACGACTCCTTGACCAAACAAGGGATTACCGACAAAGTGGTATAGAGCGGGGGGAGGGGGGCTCTAGAGAAGGCACTATGTATTTCACAATATAAGCGATGAGATACTGGGTTTTATGGTAAACTTCGAGTAAAGCCAGTATTTCTTTTTGCATAAAGCTCCGTTTCTCATAATTTGACCTCTGTACAGAAAGATTGTTGCGCATGTGCAATGAAACATGGTAGATATCCTACTATACCTTCATTCCATTCTCCTCCGAGATCTCTAACCCTCAGTAATGTCCGGCCGGCCGGGTAGCTCAGTTGGTAGAGCTCCATGTCATGCATCATGTTCACAGTTGCAGTACGAGCTGCCGGCAGTTGTGCTGTTGGCAGGCAGTTGGACGGCGCACGGCGGACTGAACTACGCGCTGACTCGGTACAGCGTTCGGCGACGAGGCAACATAGCAGGAGCTACATTGAAATCAGCTCTGGTGGTGAGTGTATCAACTAAATATCACGTATACTGGTTTTCACTCGACGTTTTAAAATTTCGATTCAAATTATTATTTTTTGAGCCCTTTTGAGTGTTCTTATAAAGGAGACGAAACGTGATATTCCCAAATTATTATAAGGAAAGTGGAAGTGAAAAAATAATATGAAGCTTTTAGTTATTCTAAAATGCTATTCATAGTTTGAACGTGATGTCATCTCATTGTTGCCTGCCGCCATCTTGATGGCACGCAGAATAGCTGTGATTCTCTGCTTTTTACGATATTTTTTAGTAAGGGGTATCTGGGATATTGTATAGGCTTCGGAGATATCTTAAGTACGAAGAGGAATCACTCACATTTCAAAGATACATCGATTTATCTCAAGAAAGTTTGACCCGTCAAAGTGCCAACAAAATGTCCGTCCTCAGGTGGAAAAATCAATAATTTTGAATTGCTAATAAAAAATAAAAAAAGTTCGTGCAAGCTCTGAATAAATCAATGGTGGTCCAGGTGTACGAACTGCCGCTGGATGACATCCTGCTGCGACTTGCATCTCATGTCAACCAGGAGTTGGACATGGGAGCACGGTTCTACTACGCCGTGCTCAAAGACTTGGCAACAATGTTCAACTTCAAGTAAGTCACGTTCCATGAACAGGAAAGTTCACGACATTGTCCCTGTCTGTACATAATCAATACAAACTATAATAACAAACTTAGTATCCTTATGAACATTTTAAAATTGAATTTCTTAATTCATAAATATCAAATTATATTGTCATGGGTAGTTTTGGCGTTCATGAATACTCACACTTGGTGACAGAATATTCCGCTCCACTGAGCAGCAAACTGTTTCGACAACTAAAACCAGGTTGTACATGTCCCGATAAGAAATATAAATTTCATCTTTAGCTAGATGGCTGTGTATCATTGGCTGTTGCTAAGGTTGAAACATAGATACTTGTTGAGGTCCGACTAGCGCACGCAGTCATTAGCATGGTGGTATATAGGTATACCACCATGGTCATTAGACTAGGGGATGGGGAGCCGTTGGAATGTGGTTGAAGAACTAGTTCTGGCTGCTCCCTTGGCTCGTTCACTTTTGCTCGATATCTGATGCATGAAGGGGTTATAAGTTCAACTAATCCTACTGCTAACTCTATCGGGACATTGTACGGGTGTATGCAGACTTCACGTGGAGGTGACGAACTCCTGGGGCTACCTCGACCCTCTGACGGGCGTCATGAACGGCGTCGTCGGCATGCTGATAAGACGCGACATCGACATCAGCGGCTCGGCGCTCGTCGTCATGCCGAACAGACTGGAGGCGGCGGACATCTTGGCGCCGCTCGGTTTTTACAGGTAGGACTAGAGACGTCCAACAGGTGGCTGCAGGAAGACGTTGAACAACAACGCACTTGATCAAGTACTTGCACTTGATACGTGAATAATCCTCGATCAAGAATTATTATAACAGATTTGTATTTTTGGCGTGGCAAATATTTTAGCAGAAACCTATGAAAGGTTAAACAAGGTTTTTATATTGCATGCAATTTGCCTGCAATTTTCAAATGTGAAGGACGTACCTAACTGCCAAATTTAAAATTGATTAGACAGACTGCTCATTTTCATTTTTCAACCAATCATAGGATTTTGTTTAAAATATAAACCCATGACCGCTGCTAATACAATAGTGTGCTTGCCTAATATCAGATCGATCGGTTAATCGATGTGACCTGGACAGTACCTCCAAAATATAATATAGAGCAAATGTCATCGCTCGGTAATCAATAAAACTTCCCCCCTCAGTTCCGACATCTACTTCGTGCACCCGAAGTCGCTGGGGGTGCACGGCGCTCTGTTCGCGCCCTTCACCGCGCACGTGTGGCTCGCCACCGCCGCGATGTCGGCGGCGATGATCGTGGTGATGAGGGCGGCGTGGTGGCTGGAGAGACCGGTGGGATGCGAACCCGGCTCCTGGAGTGGCGCCATGCTCATTGCAGTCGGCGCCTTCGGGCTGCAGGGTAAGAGGAGTATTGAACGAAACAGATACTTTTATATGATCGTAAGGGTGTTTTGATTCACCTCACCGGTTGATGTAAAGTTACAGTTTCATGGATGGTACATTTTCAGTGTCATAGAATGGTACTCTACATGAAAATTTTTCTTTACTTCTACGATAAGTACTGAATATTACATCAACTGGTGGGGAGAACCATTAATAATTGACATATTTGTCTACAGTGTGATCAATATCGAATTGCCAAAAATTTCGCGTTGTCATTGGTTGTATAAAATCAAATTAAATTTTTACTTTTTGTATGAATACTACTTGGAAGTGAGCTGCTGATTTGTCAACAAGGGGTTTGTTGTCTACGAAC
Organism: Leuctra nigra; assembly: GCA_934045905.1. Lineage (NCBI taxonomy): Eukaryota > Metazoa > Arthropoda > Insecta > Plecoptera > Leuctridae > Leuctra > Leuctra nigra. Next base: position 34,280,138 of record OW203766.1, read on the forward strand.
TATCTTTCTCTTTTCCCCAAATATCGTCCCGGTTGCTAACAAACTAGCCAAAAATCACGCATACACGATTTTACTCATGAAAATAAATTACCACTTCTATGCGATTCAACGAACATTTTTGTCAAACTGATATTCCTTCTGCCAGGTACCGCGCAGGAGTCGTCGACGTACACCTGGCGCCTGGTGTTGCTGACCGTCATGCTGATGGCGTTCTTCTACAGCAACTTCTACTCCGCCTACATCGTGGGCTCGCTGCTGATGCCGACGCCGAGGACGATCCACGATCTGCGCACACTCATTGACAGCCCGCTCTTGCTCGGCGCGGAGGATCTGCCCTACACCAAGTCGTTCTTCGAGGTCAGATTGAACCAATCGTCATTGTTTGACCAACATGAGATAACTCAAGTCCAAAATAACTGACAGAAGAGATTGAACCTTTAGATTGACGTTCACTGATCAATCCGTAATTTAATGGACCTACTCTGTCACCATTTGTAGAATGTATTATTGTGGAAATATCTGCAAGTAGGGGAGAGTTACCTAAGATGGGAGGTTACCTAAGACGAGAAATTTCGCGCATTTCAATGTTTCCGGTTACAATCTACTCCCATTGACATGGGATGATCGTTAGAAGCCAACTAAACGCATCGATATAAGTTGAATGGGACACATTTTTTCAAGGCTACGGACTTTTAGAGCAGAGACAAGGTTTTGCTATCACTCGCTAAGTTTTCGCATCAGGCATTAAAACGTTTCTAGTTACATGTGTGGACATTATTACTGCTTTCTGATGGTTGAATATGATAGTCTACTTATTTGTCATGATACAAATGATAGTTACAGCAAATTTAGTTTGATCAATTATTTTTAAGAGAATAAAATATAGTCTTGGGTACAGTGTCGAAAGATGGAAAAATTCATATTTTGAGGTTATGTGAGGTTGTCATAATGGTGAGGTTGATTATTTAATGATATTTAAAAATATCTATAGTATATATCAAATTTCAAGTCAGGGTCAGGCGCGTAGAAACTACTTTCATCATGAAAGGGGGGGGGGGGGGCATGCGTCACCTGGAGGGTGGTTTGGGGGCAAAGCCCCCCAGTTTGAGCCCCGCGGGGTGTATTTAAGAAGAAAAATAAAAATTAATGAAAACATTTACTGTAATCGTCTGTAATACTGTATTACTGTAATACTGTAATAGGTTAAGGTCGACCTAAAACATTTTCCCATCTTGGGTAAAATTTACTAAAGATGGGAAAAGGGAGGCAAGCACGTATATTAATTAATTACTCCGTTAATTGTAAACATATTTTCTATCATTTTGCGTGAAATCATAGCTAAAGGAGTACCGGTTCTTATGATACATTGTGAGTTTTTGTTACTTCAATACAAACAGAATGTAAAATAATATTCGAAATTTTGGCCCGTCTTAGGTAACTCTCCCCTACATTTGTTTATGGATTTTTCCATAAAATTACGAATTCCGATATCCATTTTAAGGATTCTTGAGGTGAGTTCCAAAACCAGTAAGTCTGCCTTCATCCAATCTTAAGTGTGCTAGTGGCACGAGTAATTTTGTAAGAGATTACTTCAATATAACTATAATTGTTGACCTCAGTCAAATTGCTATTGGTATAGCTTGATTACATGATTCCAAAAGTCAAGCCAAAATCGAGGAATTAGGCATCGGGTATTCTACCTCGGGATTACAGAAAAGTGGCATATTGTTTTGTTGAAATCAGACGACTACCGACCCTCTCGTGCGGGAGTTGTACGACAAGAAGATGTTCCCGCCGTCGCATACCGCGCCGAACTACTTACCCGTGGACATCGGCGTGCGCAAGATGCGCGACGAGCTGGTCGCCTACTACTGTCAGTGGCTCAACATCGCCCCCGCCGTCAAGACCCTCTTGAGCGAGGAGGACAAGTGTCGCCTGACGACCATCTCGCTCATTCAGCCCTCCATCATGTACTTGTTCGCGCAGAAGAGCTCGCCCTTCAGGGAGACGTTCACTCACGGGTGAGTAGCGATGTACACGCCTCGCCCTTCAGGGAGACGTTCACTCACGGGTAAGTAGCTTTGTACACGCCTCGCCCTTCAGGGAGACGTTCACTCACGGGTGAGTAGCGATGTACACGGCTCGCCCTTCAGGGAGACGTTCACTCACGGGTGAGTAGCGATGTACATGCCTCGCCCTTCAGGGAGACGTTCACTCACGGGTGAGTAGCGATGTACACGGCTCGCCCTTCAGGGAGACGTTCACTCACGGGTGAGTAGCGATGTACATGCCTCGCCCTTCAGGGAGACGTTCACTCACGGGTGAGTAGCGATGTACACGGCTCGCCCTTCAGGGAGACGTTCACTCACGGGTGAGAAGCGATGTACATGCCTCGCCCTTCAGGGAGACGTTCACTCACGGGTGAGTAGCGATGTACACGGAGGTTGTTAGATTACTTCTCACATTCATGATAACATTTTAACCATATCAAATCAATGAAATTGTGAAAAATAATCGTGCTAGCTATTTCTTTAGTCGATTGTAAGAATGAAGGCATGTTGTAGACTACGTCGTGCCCACGAGAGCGGCGTGGTGTGACGTCAGGTCGGCGTCAAGGAGGTAGTGATTGTAAGAATGAAGGCATGTTGTAGAATACGTCGTGCCCACGAGAGCGGCGTGGTGCACCGTCAGGTCGGCGTCAAGGAGGTAGTGATTGTAAGAATGAAGGCATATTGTAGACAACGTCGTGCTCATGAGAGCGGCGTCGTGTGACGTCAGGTCGGCGTCAAGGAGGTAGTGATTGTAAGAATGAAGGCATGTTGTAGACTACGTCGTGCCCAGGAGAGCGGCTTGGTGCGACGTCAGATGGACGTCTGGATGCCGAGGATGCCGGCGTGCGTGATCGACGCCGAGGAAGTCACCAGCGTCGAGATGCAACTCGTCGCCCCGGCGTTCCTGATCCTAGGCGTCGGCGTCGTGCTCGCTCTGTTCGCTCTGCTCGTCGAGATCATATTAAGGTGATCACGGTTACAAGAAGCCATTATTTTCAAAACTGTTTTTCCCCAGAAGTTGTTCAATAAATGTGGCCGTGTAAATCGGGCTTCAAACAAGAAATTGTGTCGTGTAAATTCAACATTGTGTGAAATTGTCAAAGACTGTGTCACAGAAGTTGTTCAATAAATGTGGCCGTGTAAATCGGGCTTTAGTTGTATTTTTAACTAGGACAAAATGAGAATCCAAATATCAGTGCTTTTTTGATCCCATTATAAGATCATTGTCTTTATTATACAGGTCGTCTGCTAAACTAAAAAAGTAACGAAACATACCTCGATTGAAAAGTAGTCATAACAATTCAAAGAGAAGATGGACAAATAATAGTTTTACTGACCTAACTCTGGTCGCTTGAATCATAGTTTCTTACTCAGCTCGTAATTTGACTTCACATTCGCCTGAATATTGTAGGGCTGGAGAGAAGAGACGAAGCCATGGAAATGACGTCATCACAGCCATGCGCGTGCGCGGAGATAACAGTCGACTGCGCAAGAGAACAATAGCCATGACGATCTGGAAGCTGGACCGAATGAGGAGACGAGAGAGATCTTCAAGTGATGACAAATAATCAGCATAAGGCTTGATTCACAGCAAGAGTGTATATCAACAATTATGCTACAAATATAGTTATTCACAGTTTCAATTTTAATTAAACCATAATTTCTGCTATAATTTCTGCTTGGCGAGTAAAATTTGACAGTTACTTGCGCGAGTGGCGACTTCTTTTTCTTGCTATTTGTGCATTTTACATTTTAGTTTGAAGTAAAAGGTACACTTGGCACAACTAAAATTGATCGTTCAATAAATTTGATTGACTGAAAAATGTTCTAGTAGGTGACCTCTCATTTCAATGATAATAACAAGCTTTGATTGGTATGGAACATGACAAGCAGTCATTCAAATTTGTTCACCGATCAATTTTTGTTGTGCCGAGTGTACTTTGAAAATTATTTTGAATATAATATTTTGAAAATAAAATGTGTGAACAGTTTTGCATCTGCCTACATACATTTGTCACTTTGGATGTGATGTTTTCAGTACAATATAATAGTTGGCAATGGAGCTGTAAATTAGCAGGCACAAAATTGTAGTTCTAATATAATATTTAATTGAAACTTAGGGCGGCGAGTAGATACGTCACCGTGCGAGATATTTCTTTTGGTCACTAAAACTAAAGAGTGAACAAGAGTGGACCGAATGAGGAGGCGAGCGAGAACTTCAAGAGATGACAAATAATCAGCATTAGGCTTGATTCACAGCAAGAGTGTAGGAACAATATAATTTATTGATTTAGGAAGATGATTTTTGAATAACTAAAATTTTAAATTTCGAGCCCTGATAATAAATTATACAAATTGATAAAACAAACGTTACCAATGTATGTTATCAATTAAATGTATTGGACACTGAAGCACTGAAATGTGAATTAGTCTCTAATAAATCCAACGTTTTGGTGGAAATTGTAAAATTAACTGATATTAAATACCAACTGTAAATTGAAAATATTTGCCAACTGTGGGATTCGAACCCACGTCCCTGAACGTGGGTGCTCTAACCACTAAGCTAAGCTGGCTATTTAATGTGCAGTGGTTTTGTTCCATATAAACTCGATAGTCCGAGACTTGATGAAGAGGTAAAATATTTTCAATTTGAAGTTGGTATTTAATATCATCACCTTATCTGAGGTCATCAGAGAAAACCACATTTCACAATTTAACTGATGCTTATCTTGATGACATTGCAAAATTTTAACTTGATTGGAATATGATTTTTCATATAATTAGAAGAGCTCGCGTTTTACTTCTTTAAACTCTTGTGATTTTAAACTTATTAATATTATACAAATCGCGTGTCTGGTTATGCAACCCGCTGTACCCACCATGATGCACTGCGGGCTGCGTCTATTCTCCTTGTTTATGAGTAATTGGCATTATCTGATGAATTTGTTTTTAGAAACCGAACAATTTCTGAGTAATTATTTCAGTGGGTCAAGTATTTGAACTTGCTAAGTCCATGACCACTGACCTCTACTTGCAATGAATTAAGATTTATCGCAATACGTAACTGGAATTATCTTATCCATTTGTAACTTCACATTGTAATCATAACTTCAAATAACATCGAGTTCTGTCAATTAGGGCCAGTCTTTCAAAAGCCTGCTAAACCAGTAATTAAATTTTAAACGGTCATTCGAGGATTGCCATTGGTTGTTACCATGGCAATATAGAACTAATTGTCTGTTTAAAAGATAGCAAGGCATTGAAAAAACTGGCCCTAAAAGTAATTAATTTAACATTTAATTTTATCACGTTACATAGATTTCTATGACACTTATAATAACTTCAGTATAAATATTTTAATCACTGACTAGATTGACACTCTCCTTCGCACGCTCACACACGTTCAGAGTAACACGTCATGTATTAATGTTTGAACATCTCACGTGTTACACCCTGAAACAGGCCTAGTAAAACCTACGGATCATTAGATTCACGGTCATTCACTCAAAATAATTCAGTATATCTAAATCTGTCATTCACTCAAAATCATTCAGTATCTAAATCGGCCATTCATTCATTCAAAGTCAATCGACCATATTCGGCCATTCATTAATATACAACAGTCAATAATTTTCAAAGTGTTTCATTTTTAATATACTAGGAAAACGCTCTGTGTAACGCGTTGATGAGCGAGCAGCACCCAAACGCGCAACATCTCCAACCGGAATATCGTAACGCATCAGAAAATATAATATACATCCATAGTTAATTGAAATACGATCTACTCGATCAAAATAAAATTACCGGACTTCATTGAAACTGAGAATAGTTATAAACTCTGGTCCACAAAGAAAATCAGATCTAAGTTGCACTGGAAATTAAATTTCGATAAAATCTCTTCTGAAATTCTATTTAAATGTCAATGTATCAAATTTCTTTACCTATTGGGCTGAAAACTTGTAATATAAAAGATAATTGTAGACTTAATGTCCATGCAAAATTTGAACGTAATCGGATTATTTCGATTTTCGACCAATCGGGAGATATTTTTCATTTTTGAACCAATCAGATGGCAGCTCTCAAAACCTATAGACGATTAAGTTAGAATGAATTAGTATGTGTGCAAAATTTCAGCTCGATCGGAAAAAAATGTGACCTGTGGCGTCGGGCCAAACACACAAAACAAAACAAACACACATAACAGAGACCGCTCGCTAAGCTCGTGCAATACCACGAGCAATTGACCACGAGCAATTGACCACGAGCAATTGACCTCTATGTCAATACATTCAATCTTCAAATCGTTTATTCAATTAGGTATATTTCAATTATTTTAGTATTGTATTTGTTCAATTCAATCTCTGTTAAAATCAGTGTATCAATCGCAAAAAGGGTTATTAAAAAATAAAAATATTAATTCGTGAGTTTCAACAATTAAACTTGTTATTGATCCAATCCTACGTCACATATCAATCCTAAATAAATCCTAGCTTTAAAATTATTGACAGGGCTTGATTTAAATATCAATCCTCCTCACGGAGAGTTTAAATCAAATCTAGTGGAGCGGTCGCTCCACGCCAGCCAAGTCGTACGGCGTGCACACTCTCATATAAAGGCTGGAGCTAACCCACTTTTACTGCAGCATCATAGTAGCATTTTTGGCCTACTGGATCTTAAAATTGGGAAATCTCACATTGTTGCGAAATATCTTAATTTCGAGCTATGGCCCACCCTACAACATATACCAAATTTGGGAACAATAGGTTACGCCCTTTGCGAGCTAGAGGGTCGTGAAAACCGTGTTTTAGGGCGGTTTTAATCAGTAATAATCATAGTCTCCTGGAATTCAAATCCGGTAACATGGCCATAGCCTAAACGGCTGAACCGATTGATCTCACATTTTTACCACGTGTGCACTTTTGGCGTCTGATTTAACCTTCACCCCATGCATTTTTTGTGCCGCCATTTTGAAACCGGAAGTGACGTCATATCTCGCCAACGGCTGGACCGATTGAAACGAAATTAGCGCCAAACGATTCAGAGGGACAACTATATGGATTATCAGTAGCAAAAAGATAAACGTTTTGTTAATGAAACCGGAAATGACGTCATGAAATTGGAAATACATCGATTGGCATTTTGGCAACAAAGATTGATCCGATTATTTTGATATTTTTGTAACGTATGTACTTTTGATATCTCATTTGACTTATTATAAAACCAACCGGAAGCCGCCATTTTGAAACCGGAAGTGACATCATATCTCAATAACGGCTAAACAGATTTGAACGAAACCAGCGCTAAACAATTTAGACGGTCAACTTTATGTTTTATCATTAATAATATTTGCAGTTTCCCATACCGAAACCGGAAATGACGTCACACATTTTAAAAATCTTACAAATTTACATTTTGATACAATAAATATACTATTTGAGACGGCTAATAATAAAATTTTATCATGTTTAAATTATAATTCAAGGGGTCAGTGATTTCAGCAGCCATTTTGAAACCGGAAGAAACGTAATATCTCGAAAACTGGTTGACAGATCGGTATGAAACTAGTGCCAAACGATTCGGAAGGCCATCTCCATGGAATAGGAACAGTCAAACTAGAATTTTCCTATTTATGAGGCCAGAAATGACGTCATTCAAATGTATAAATCATTATAATCCCCTCCTATACAATAAATACATATTCAGAAAGCTAAAAATGATACACATCATTTATAGTTATAAATTCTATGTGGCAGTGCAGAAAGTTCAGCGGCCAATTTGAAAACCGAAGTGTTGCACTATCTCGGAACTGGGTTGACCGATTGGAATGAAACCTTTGTTTTTTTCATGTGAATAACCAAATTGTAAAGGGTGATTTTTTTTTTTTTAGGGTTTAGTAATTGTTTATTTGATATGTGTCACACGTAAGTTGTAAGAATAAACTAAAAAAAGTAGTGATATCCCCATAAAAAACACTCCGTGTAAAAATACCAGCCAAGTCTCTTCAACTTAAAAAAAAATAATGAAATCTAACAATTCTGCACTGAAAAGTAGTGATATCAAAAAATTTGCCAAGTCAAAACTTTATTTGAAAATCAAAAAATAGTGGCGCATCGTTTTTTTTAGGGCATTATAGGTATACTATGTATATGTATATTTCATGTATAATTTATAATTGGCCTATACTTCCAAGCTATTTATGTACACGATGCGCCAAGTATTTTTTGATTTTCAAATAAAGTTTTGACTTGGCTAATTTTTTGATATCACTACTTTTCAGTGCAGAATTTTTAGATTTCATTATTTTTTTTTAAGTTGAAGAGACTTGGCTGGTATTTTTACACGGAGTGTTTTTTTATCTCTATTACTTGAGACAGAGGAAGAGGGCACGCTACTAGAATCATTATCATTCTCTTGCAATCAAGTTGTATTGCAAAACCACGGATCTTCTCTCGAAAGAAGCCGCGCTGCTGAAAGAATAGGTCAATTGATTGCATAGAACAACGTCATCAATACAGGTCAATTGAAGTGTTTATATTCGTCACAACAATCATCTGAAACCGTAGTGTGATCACAATGAAGCTGCTACTTGGATCTCTGCTGTTAGTCGCTCTGCTCATGGAGTTCCCTCCTGGAGTGGTTGGCCAGTGGAAGGGTGTAGGTCCAGGTGTACAGAGTATGAGTGCCAGCATTCGTCCAGGTAACTAAATATTGTTGAGTGAAGCTTGAAATATTGCATGATTCTGATCTTTGGAAACGTCATTGGTCGACAACCGCCATCAACGTCATTGGTAGAGAAATCAATCATTAGTTTAAGATTGATTGTATGTTAATTAAACATGAAACTTCGGATCAAAACGCAACGTCCTAAAAGCTACTTTGGTTAACAGAAATCGTACTGATTACATGTATTTCATTATTTGATAATTTACCCATCATTCAACTATTTATCACAACAAATTATATCATAGGTCAGATAATTTCTATTAAGTATTCCTAAAACTCAAAAACAGTTTTATGCGATTATCTCGTATTACAAAAACGTTCAAGACTTGTTTTTTGTTCCGAACCTCCTCTTATGTTTCTCTTGACAAATGAATGTGGTGTTATACTCTTGAATAAATCAGACGGCCAACTAGAGAGCAGGGGTGCGATTACATAAAATGAGAACTATCTTGTCACGGTGAAAGCTTCTCATCTCAATGTTATTCATGGCCTTCTAGGGTCTTGTCACCGTGACAAGAAAGTTCTCATGTTATGTGATTGCACCCCTGCATTCCCAGTAATTTGTCGTCACTCTGGAGGAACTTTGTTTCAGGTGAGCCGGCCGAGTGTTTTGACCATGAGTTGAGCACCCACTTCGACGACGGGGACCAATGGCGACATCCCAACGAGTGTACCAAGATCACGTGCAGCATCTCCCAGCCTGATGGGAACAACATTCGCACTGCTGTCATTCAGACCGTAACGTAAGAACAGCCAGATTACACCGAACAGGGTATTCCAGTGGTACACGTGACTGAACATATTATAAAACACGAAATTTACCAAATTATTGCACATAAGGGGAAGATAACATATTTTCCTCACTCTATAAGTGATTCTATAACCCACTTGACATTTTCGCCTACAATATTTTGGTCCCGAAAAGTTTTTGACGAAATATTGCTTCTTCATTAAAAATAATCGTATAGTTCACTCTATAGGATTTGCAACTGGGCTCGTTGTCTTCGCTATGAATAGGCGAAGAGGGCACTAAGTTTCTTTTTATCAATAACGTGAGATTTAACCTGGCCACAGACACCAGTTAATGTGGGTTTTCTCGACGACAAATCCGGTACTTACCTACCGACTTTATTTTAGAAAAAATATTGCAATAAAAATACCGAAAAGGACTTTAGTACTCCCTAGGTATGGCAAAAACACCTACAACATCGGAGAAGTGGTGACCGCTATCGCCAAATGTTTTGATTTTCTGTTATGTGTCCTTGTGACAGCCTCTTTGGAATGGCAGTAATATCTCTCAAACTTGAATTTAATTCAGTAATCAATGGGTGAAATTATGAGTACAGGGCGGTTATTCTAAATTTCCTTGTCGTGTCGTATCAATAGACCAAGACAGAAATGACTAGTGCCATCTATATCCGGTTTGGAACTACGAACCATTCCGTGTGTTCCGGTGGTGACTAAAATAAACGGAAGTGAAAGTTCATCTTCTTGTTATTTTAAAATAAATGTAAAGCAGACAAAAGCAAATTTTAAAAAACATGAAAGCAACAGTCGAAAATTAGATAACAGCTTTCTTATTGCATTATCATTTTCGTATTAAGAATGCAGTGATTTAGAGATTTCACACGGCTCAAGGTGTAAAATTGTCAACTTCACACATGCGCAGGAATTTCCGTTTTGGTCCAAATACACGACGCGACGTCACTACCATGTTAAATAGAGAGCACTCCAGTGTGCAGTGAGCCCGTATCACGTGAAACGAGACGACAAGGATGTTCATAACCAAGGTATATCTTGTCTTCAGCTGCGGCACCATCACAGGGTTCCCAGCAGGATGCCAGCGGGTGACGCCAAGCCTCCACGCCGTCTACCCCAACTGCTGTCCCAAGGTCAAGTGTCCTCCAGAGTCAAAAGGACAGCGCTCCAGGGTTGGAAGTAAAGGAGACAGTCTCTGAGAGAACGCGTGGTACATTTATAACAATCATTGCTTTCATATGATGACAAACTGTTCGCAAATACAAAATAAATATTTTGATCTAAAATAAATTGTTTCAAATATTATCCAAAACTGTATTATTCGCGGAATGTTACAAATGCATTTTGGGGTGGATACATTGTTCAAATAACGATATTAACGAGAGTCGTATAATAATCCTTTATGTAAAATATTTTGTTGAAGAAATAAAATTCGGAATCGAAAATAATATGTAATAATGAATGAAAACTGTTCCTCAGATGTAGAAGGGCGGAAGAAAATTTTATTGGAATGATGTAAAGGTATCACTATGCCATTTGACTGGTGTCAACAAATACACTAATATTGAAGTATCCTCTTAAACAAGGACTCATGTCACCATTACTAGGAAAACGCTCTGTGTAAAGCGTAGATGAGCGAGCTGTCCATCGAAAATGTAATTAAATTGGTCCCAAGAACCATGCAGAGTTTTAAGTTGATTGATCAAACGGTACCTTGTTAATTTTCAAAAATCACATGATCTCGTTAAAAAAATATACATGGGATCACTCATATGATATTTGTTTGTATGTAATGTACCTTACTACACAATATCAGATCGATCTGCTGAACATAAATGCGGATAGGGTGGTATTTGGGTGCCGTAAACTGAAAGAGTATGGGTAACAATACTGCCCTACAGTTAATCGTCATAGTAGCGTTTGAAGAATTTGTAGAATGTGTAACATGCAATTCTTTTTTGTGACAAAGAAATATAAAATTTACGATACCTCCTCCTGAAAAAAATACCATAAATCAATATTTTATCAACGACCCCGAATGTTAACAGTTTTCAGTTCTAAGAAGCCAGACTACTAAAAGAAGACGTCAGGATAACTGATTACAGGGAATACGTCATCACTGAAGGTCAATCGAAAAGATTATTAAAATTCACTACAATAAACATAATCTGTGACTCTCTGCTCAGTCGTGGAAGTATCATGAAGCTCGTTCTTGGATCGCTGCTTGTAGTTGCTCTGTTTGTCACAGAATCTCTCAGCAGTTCGCCACGTGGAGCGGTTGGTGATAGCAATGGTTGGGTTGTGCAGCAAGGAGGTATATATGGTGAAGACGCCGCCATTCGTCCAGGTAATCGTTTCTTCATCCATTATTATTATTATTATTAAGTCTATATTCTCAACAGAGCCAGGCTCCACTAGTGAGAATGTAATATAGAGAAGGGAGGAGAGGAAACCCGGTACCGGCATGTAGCCTACTCCTGACGAAAGATACCAAGGGGACCAACGGCTTAACGTCCCTTCCGAAGGACGGTGTAACATTCACAGCACGAGCCTCCACAACCCGCGCCGTCGAGAGACTGATAACAGGTGGAGGGAGGTCGTCACACTGACCCCCAAACACCCCAGTCTCTCTGACCCAACGGCAGCAACCTGGCAAGGCAGAGTTGAATGGTCACCCATCCAATCGCTGACCGCGCTCAATGTTGCTTAACCTCGGTGATCTAACGAGAACCGAGGTATCCAACACACCAGCCGTTGGATGAAGCTTGGATTTATTTGTGGAAGCCCGGATATTGGCAGGAAAATGATATTACATTGACAGTACCTAGTGGTGATGAGAGAATATCAAATGAAAATTAATCAAATCGTAAATTTATTTTGCAACCGCCCTCAATGTGTTTCTCCAAGTTCAATAACTGTCTCGAATTGTGACTTGACGGACGAAATTTATTCCCGAGTTCGTCTAGTCGCATGACATGCTTATGCTTATGTCTCAAATGTGTAGGTGTTTGCGTAGTAAAGTATAAAAAATATATTCTTTGTTGTCAAAAATAAACTTTGTTCATTTTTTCAAAGGTGTTCAAACTAAGAACTTCGTTTTCACCGACGAGGTTACAATTGTTTTCAGGTGAGCCAGCCAAGTGCTTTGACAAGAAGTTGAGAGCTCACTTCAGCGACGGAGAACAATGGCGTCACCCCGACGCCTGTACCAAGATCACGTGCACCGTCACCCAGCCTGATGCGCTCCAAGTCCGTCATGCAATCATTGAGACTGCAGAGTAAGTCGTCAATTAGGAAAACCCTCAGTGTAACGCGTTGATGAGCGAGCCTTCGTACTGCATCCGATTTGATATGCGTTTGCAAGTATCAGATGCTCTGCAGGCCTTGGAACTGAGGCATCAATAAGGCAGGGATGAAAATGTAGTATAAATATTTCAAATATTTCAATATTATAAAATAAAATTTCCTTAAAATGACAATAACCTTAAAAAAAACGACATATACTCTGCCAAAACAAGTATAGGTACCTAAGTTTAAACGGTCGTTCAAGTAATCTCATTAGCTGTTGCCATGGCAAATTAGTCGTCAAATTGGCAAAAATACCTAAAATTCCAGTTTTAATTTCAAAAATCACAGGAAAGCTTGGTTTAAATGTTAACCAATGGGAGGATTTGGCTGAAACTTTGTAAGATTGGGGACAATGTTGGTCATAATGACTTATCAAAACTTCAAATTGATCGGACCAACCAATCGAAATATCTTTTTTGTACGGAGTCCGTAGTCCGTTGTAAAAGTCCGTACATGTGTGCAAAATTTTAGCTCGATCGAAGAAAAATTGTGATCTGTATAGCCTCAGTAACAGAAAAAAACAGAGGTCTGTGCCAAACGAACCAAAAGGAGACGCACGCTTCGCTCGCTCAATAATTTAGCAGAGCAATGAAAAACCCATCCTATAGGATTTACTACTTCAACTGATTACAATATAGCAGAGTATTGAAAAGACGGGCCTTATTAACGATGCAATTGTTGTTTATTTTGAAATCATTGAGATAAAATCTTTAAACGACCAATCACTGAATCAGAGTAAAATACTTTAAAAGTATAGTACAGCTGATATGCTCGCTGCGAAAAATAAAAGTGTACTGAGCTTCCGTCCTCCATCAGGAAGAATACTAAAAATACAGTTTACTTATGGTTGTCTTACAGTTTACTTATGGTTGTCTTTCTCAGGTCAAAGTAAATATGGTAACATGAGTTGCCTTGCTCATAATTTACGAATGAAGTGTAAACCAACCTACATCTTGCATTTCAGGTGTACTCGAACCTCGGGCTTCCCTTCAGCTTGCCACCTCACTACGCCCAGCTTGCACGCCATCTTCCCCTACTGCTGCCCCCAGGTCGAGTGCAACGGTCAGACCCAAGGTCACTCCAGGGCCACCTGAAGGTCACGCACTCACTGCCAGTCGGAGCCACAATAGAACAATCACTGTACTATCATAGTATGCTTTCAAAATGTGGACACACTTTTGTACAAATAAATAATTCATGGTTAATCAAATTGTTTAATTTACCCCAAAAAAATAATATTTATTAGGATATAGGATGAAATTTGAAGTGGCTATTGTTTATTGTCAATTATAGTGAATATTAGCAATACAAAATATTTGTGTACATTATTTTGCTAGCGCAGAATAAAATGTTATTCTGAAAAATGTGAGCTCGATATTTTAAAATATCGCCATGAGTGGATTTAAATTAAAAGAACTTCACGCATTTTCTCATTTGTTTCTGAGATGATTCTAGAATCTCTGCCCTGATCGAGCTGAAATTTGGAAAACTTATAACATCTTCTTATAGAGAAATTGTTGCACAGTTTGTGTTATTAAAATCAACGCATTGGTTACAACCAATGGCGGTATTAGAACCAAGGTTGTGGAGCCACTGCCTTACAGATAAGCGCCATATTAGGTTTTGAAGAATTTTGAGAACGTGTAAAATATATTTATTTCTTTTTGTGACAATAAAAAATGTATATAAAATGTATAAAAACTTCTCATGAAAAAATCTATCTTCTAATCACACAACCCCGAATGTTATCAGTTTTCGGTTCTAAGAATCCAGACTACTAAAAGCAGACACCAAGATAACTGATCGCAGAGCAATACGTCACCACTGAAGGTCAAATGAAAAGAGTATTATTTATAATGTGACTCTCTGGTCAGTCGCAGCATCATGAAGCTCCTGCTAGGATCGCTGCTTGTAGTTGCTCTGTTCATCACCGAATCACAGAGCTATGGGAAGCGCGGCGAGAGCACAGTCCTTAACCCAGGTAATATTGAGCGGTTTATTACTTTACCATCGATAGTTTGTAATGTTGGAAGCAATTGAATATTATAAGCGAGTATCTCTATTTTTATTATTTGGACAATGGCAAGTAGAATCTACGCTAGAATGATTCAGCCGAGAAGAACTGATATTTTTCATAGACTTCTTACTTTTTTCAGGAATATCGTTAAAGTAACATAAAAAGGAGATCTGAAACAAAAGAATTACATACGGCCCTGCAATAGACCTTGTTGCTAGGTAACATACCTCAATCTTGTTTATCTCACTGGTGCACAGTCAATTTTTCATAATTTAATCGTATTTTAAACATAGTTCAGTATTAAACAGAAAGTAAGAAATTGTACCAAATAAAATAAGGACATTTTATCAAGGAAGATATTGATTACTATTTATATACTGAAATAATCTGTGCACCAGTGAGATTTTGGTCAGCTGTGACATCATATGCAGGCTCTATTGTTTATTTTACTAATGTCAGCAATCGGTTTTTATGTTTTGCATAAATAGACCCATCAAAAGAAAGAGAGCTGACATTTGAAATTTACTTGATTGACTCCACAGTTTAAAATACCAATTCAGAAATTATCATGGGTGGCTCTGGTTTCTAAATAAATTCTCCATGCAGTTTGGATGTCCAGTTATCTATTCGTGTTTTACAACAATGTGTTACAACAAGAATACACACCTGGAAAATCATACTGCATGTGAAATTCATTAGAAACCAGAGCCATCCAGATAATTTCTGAATTGGCCTATTCGTCCCATGAACTTCTCCAACGGAATTGTCTGCAGGTGAATTGCTCAAGTGCTTTGATCGCCGGCTAGTGGCGCACTTCAGCGACGGCGACGAGTGGAGTCATCCGGGCGTATGTCAGAAGATCACCTGCAGCATCTCCAAGCCCGATCAGAACAAGCGCCGCAGTGCTCTCATCGAGTATACGGAGTAAGTGTGTTGTTTTCATTTCGAACCCAATCAGAGAATGTTCGATCATCATCACGCCAAGCAGGATGTGAGCTAGGATTATAACACCCTTCGACAGTGGAGTTATAATCCTAGATGTGAGCGGCATAGCTGTGACTAGTTTTGAGGGACACATTTCCGCCTTGTTCATTATTTAAAAAAGAACCTGCCAGTGCCATCTAGAGTCGTAAATTACCATCTAGAGTCGTAAATTATCTGGTTTTATATATAGAGAAGGCAGTGAAACAATTGCTGTCAGCGTCAGTTCAACGTGCATGGAACTAGCTTCACACAAAATATCTAGTGGAGCGGTCGCTCCACCCAGCCAAGTCGTACAGTACACTCACAGTCACTCAACATACCGTAAATGCCTAATAAACTGAGGAGCAGACCAACTACTTTTACTATAAGCAACAACATGGCATTTTCGGCCTTACTGGATCTCAAAAATGGGAAATATCACATTGTTGAGAAATATTTTAATTTGGAGCTATGGACCCCCCTACCAAATATTCCAAGTGAGCCAACAATAGGTTATACCATTTGCGAGCTAGAGGGCCTTGAAAATCGTGAAATTACATCACTTTCATCTTCTTCTTCTTCTTCAGATGATGATGATGATGATGATGATATCAGGAAACACCGCTATCACCGCCACAGCCTAAACGGCTTAACCGATCAATCTGAAATTTTTACCACATGTGCACTTTTGGCGTCTGAGGTGCCTTTTTATAAAACTAACCGGAAGCCGCCATTTTGAAACCGGAAGTGACGTCATATCTCGAAACCGACTGGACCGATCGGAATAAAACTAGCGCCAAATGATTCAGACGGTCATCTTTATGGAACATCAATAATCTAAAAAGAAGTGTGCTATTACCGAAACCGGAAATGACATCATAAAAATTAAGAATCCGACTTTAATCACCTCTTACTACATTAACTACATATTCAGAAGGCTTATAATAATACAAAACATTTATATAAGTAAATTCTAGGTGGCAGTGATTTCAGCCGCCATATTGCTCACCGGAAGTGATGCCATATCTCGAAAACGGCTGGACTGATTGGAACGAATCTTTCTCTTTTCTTTATGTAATATCACTTTAAGCATATTTTGATACCAAACGCAACATTCCCTTACAAATTGGAAATGGCTTATTTTTTCAAAGGAATTAGTCATTGTTGCTCCAATATGTGTTACAAGTTGTGTAAATAAACTAAAAAAATTAGTGATATCCCCATAAAAAACACTCCATGTAAAAACACCAGCCAAGTCTCTTCAACTATAAAAAATAAAATAAATCTAAAAATTCAGCACTGAAAAGTAGTGATATCAAAAAATGGGCCAAGTCAAAACTTAATTTTAAAAACCAAAATATACTTGGCGCATCGTTTTTAAGAGTATTGTAGGTATATTATATATATATTCACGTAAATTTAATTTTTGGCATATTCTATACTATTTATATGTACACGATGCGCCAAGTATATTTTGGTTTTTAAAATTAAGTTTTGACTTGGCCCATTTTTTGATATCACTACTTTTCAGTGCTGAATTTTTAGATTTATTTTATTTTTTTATAGTTGAAGAGACTTGGCTGGTGTTTTTACACGGAGTGTTTTTATGGGTATAGAATAGGTGGGGACTCTTCAATGCATCAGTCATAGCCCACCGTGGTCATAGCCAACTGACATTTCGTGGTGTTTTCATCCACGAAAGTTCAGTTGGCTATGCATCACCCCATTGGCAATCTTGAATACGGTTATAGGGGAATTCTCGTAACTGTACGTTTGAGCAGCTGGCGCTCTATATGTTGTGTGGCAGACATAATAACTAATTTACGCTTGCATTTCGTTCCAAAATTCAAATATAGTTCCACTGTTCACTACCTGAGCGCCACCTGCTCAAAAGTAATTTCTCAGAATCCATTGGTCAATTCCCCATATCGCCAAGAATCTTCAAGTCTATTCTACATATGTGTGAAGCTAGTTCCATCCAAGTTGGTCAGTGGGAAACTGAGGAATTTTACTTCATAAGAAGTTTCAAAAGCGTACTTGGGTACCGTACCCACAAGAAACTTCCAGACTAAACTGGTATCGTGCCTTACGTACACTAACATGGAAACCTAATTTAATTGCTGGTAATTTATTAACAAAATAGAGTGTAGAAATTCCAAATACACTACCAATAACTTCTGTATTTAATTCATGAACTTATGTCGACACAATCTCAAGTATGCTCCGGCGAAATATCTGGAGCCGAAAAGCAACCGGGGACGAGCGATTCAGCCAATGGAAACGCATGTCATCATAATGTCAATGTACTTGTGTTCCAGCTGCATGCACGCCGACTACGTCGACCCCAACTCCAACTGCTCTGTAGTGACACCCAGCATCCACGCCGTCTACCCCCACTGCTGTACCAAGATGCACTGCGTCAACAACAATCTTTGAGGCGGCGCCAGGCCACACTCTACCTACCACTCGGAGCACACAGATGATTGATTTACTTACATGTTTACAAAATATTTTAATAAATATTTTATATACTTACTAAATTGTTTTAAATTTTACCCCAAAAGTGACTATTTTCATAATATGGTTACAGAATGAAGTTTGGAGTAGCCAGATTGTTCAATTTATTTTTAGTCTGGTGCTTAACGTCGCACTGTTCTGCAGCGAGGCTAATGGCGACGGTAAAATTGTTCAAATGTTCAGATTGTTCAATATTGTATTGTATTATTCTTTTGTTTCAAAAGAAATACAATTTTGATTTTTGATATCAATGAAGTCTATGAATTGAACTGATAAGAATTACTATCAACTCAGCAAGGATATTTTTGTACCTTAAAGGTAGAAGGGTCAAAGTCAATTTCAGTGGTTCTTGAGGTGAGCTCATAAACCAGTAATTTAATTAATTCTTATTTATTGGTTACACATCGAGAAAATGGTAATTAGTCCTCTAACTTTGATGTACAGATTGTGAACGACGGTCAGGGGCAAGAACAAGGAGTGTCAGACGCGATGGCTCACGCCGTGGAACCTGTTGCTGCTGGTGGGAGACACATGGAGTATCAACCCGGGTGGCTCATGACATGCTTTAGAAACCTGTTGTTGAGCTTGAAGGACACCGCGCAATAGGCTAAAAACGATAATTTGTAAAATATAAATTTAATTAATATCTGCCTATACTCTGTAAATATGTCGTCAAACAATAATTACAATTAAAACTTAAGTGGATATAGTTAATTACACATTTTCTTTTTCAGAATTGAAAGATATTAAATCGTTAAAAATTTTCGCTTAAAAAATAGCAAAATATATCATTAAAATATATAATAATAATTACATATTTCGAAACATCGAAACATCGATATTTTATTCGAACGATTGTGGGAAAATATGAGATGTCGACAGAGCGAAAATAGCTCTTTCTTAGCTGAAACCCGTCCTTTTATTTGGCCAAGATCTATCCATATGTAGCCTCGACAGCTTAATCCCAAAATCCTCTGTACTCTATTACATTATCATTGTCATACAATAGTATTCATAATCATTCACAGATGCTAAACGACTTTTCCTGTTCTACAAACACTGTCAACAAATCTGCTCGGTGTTCTTGAGCCAAAAGCTGGGACGGTTCCCTGCTGCACGAGCGGATGACAAATAGTCTGGCAATGACGTCATCACCTCACGAGCTGCTTATCGTCGCATCTGCCGCTGCAATCCGCCGTGCTTCTGAGTCGTGAGGCACAACTGTCTCGGCATTCGTTGATCGAGACTGGAGCACAGCTTCCAGTAACAGACAAGTCACGGCCCATGGGAATGCTAGGAAGACAACATGCATCGGAGCAGTGATATTGTTTGGGGAATTTCTTTTAGGGTCGGTATTCAATAGTCGGGTATTCAATAGTCGGGTATTCAATAGAAGGCCAGTAGTTAAGTTAACCAGTAGTTAAGTTTTAATCGGCCATTCGAGGATTGTCATTGGTTGTTGCCGTGGCAATATAGTCCTTATTGACTGTTTTAAAGTTAGCAAGGCATTGAAAGACCGGACCGGAAAATATGTTAAAACATACGTAAAATTTCAGTAAAATGTCAATTACTCTTAAATATCTTGACCAATTAGTCTAAAAATGGTCAAACCCCCTTTAAAATGTTGGTCCCGATGACGATGCAAAATTTGAAGTTGATCGGTCAAAACAGAAAGTATCAGTTTAAATTCATTTTTGCTTCCTTTATAAGTTTGGTAACTGGTTAATACAAGTAAACTATTCTTCTGTTGAACTTTCTCAAACTTTTATTGTGTTTTACAAACTAAAAACGATATTTCGCCTTCCCTTCGGAAGGCTTCTTCAGGTAATGACAAAATGTTATAAAATGAAAAATGTAATTGAAACAATCAGAAAAATTTCAACTGGCTTAGGTATAGGTTTGTAAGAAAAAACCAAAGACATTCAAAAAAGAAAACTTACAAGGAACAAACAAACCATACAAGAAAAAACATTATCACGTTTTAGATCATCAATCGTCTAAACTTTAGTCATCCTTCTTCATCGCTTGCCATCTTCTTCTCACCTGCTCTTCTATCGTTCCTCTCCAAACGTTGTGAAAATCATAACTTGGTTGGCTAATGATGTTTATTTTTTCGTTTCTCAAAACCGCCATCGTTGCTGCCTCCTTAAATTGCCTTTTCTTCCATCGTTCTTCTTTCCACATTCTTCCAGTCTTTTCCCATTCCATGTCGTGATGATTTTCCATTGCATGATCTGCTAATAGTGAATTCACTTGTATGTCTGTCGGATGGACTCTTCGGTTTCTTAAATTGGTTTTGTGTTCTCTCATTCTTACCGAAACTGGTATTTTTGTTTTGCCTATGTATACACCTGAACATTCACACTCCAAACTATAGACCCATGCCTTGTCCTCTTGTATATTATTGATTGGTTTTACGTCCATTAGTAGACTCTTTAATGTTTGTCCAGAATTAAATGTGGTTCTTATGTTAAACTTCTCTAAAACTCTTTTAATTTCATCCGAAATCTTTGGAAAATATTGTAGCGATATAGTATTTATAGGTTCTTCTGTCTGCTTTGATCTTGGATTCCTTGTAAATACACGGTTAATAAACCTTTTGGGATATCCATTCATTTCAAATATGTCTTTCAAATATTCTATTTCTAGTGTTCTTTGCTCCACATTTGTGCTATGTGTGTTTGCCCTGTTGATCAGACATTTCATAGTTCCTTCCTTAAAGATATTATGGTGGTTAGATAAGTAATGTATGTATTGATTTGTATGTGTGGGTTTTCGGTAAACCTCAGTAATAATTTTATCAACATTTCTTATGACTTTGAAATCCAAATATGGAATACTCCCATTCTCTTCTTTTTCCATCGTGAACTTGATAGTTGGTCTCAAACTATTAACAAAATCTAGAAATATTAAAGCAGTTTCCTCTCCTCCTTCCCACACTATAAAGATATCGTCCACATATCTCATCCATAGTTTCGGTTTAATTCCTGCTCCATTCATAATTTCCTCTTCAACGTCTGCCATGTAGACGTCACTCATGATACTCGAAAGGCAACTGCCCATCGCTAAGCCGGTTTTTTGTTGATAAAACTGATCTTGAAACTGGAAATAATTCGACTCGAGGCTTGTTCTTAACATCTTGATCGTTGTTTCAATTGAAATAGGATATTCCTCATCTGAATCACGTTGTTTTGTCAGAAGAACTTCAATTAATCCCAATGTCTCATTAATGGGGATGTTCGGATACATGTTAATGACGTCCAAACTAAACAATCTATCTCCAGGAACCAACCGTACGTCTCTGATTTTTTCAGCAAACTCTACTGAGTCTTTTAATCTGAAAGGTAGTAGTTTTGCGATGGGTTTGATAGAATTTAATAAGTGTTTTGAAAGATGACTACCCGGTGAGTTTCTCCCACTTATGATTGGACGAAGAGGTGTACCTAGTTTATGAACCTTTGATTGCCCGAATGCGTGGGGAGGTTTTGAGTAGCTCGGCATTAAACTCTTCTTCACTTGTATCCCTATTTCTTCTTGCACCTCTTTGAGCATTTTACCAATTTTTGTTTCAATTCGTTTCGTAGGGTCTTTCTTAAGTTTTTCAAACTGAGCTTCATCTTTAAAAATATCTTCCATTTTTTCATTATATTCTTTGCGGTTCATGATAACAGTCGATCTGCCTTTGTCTGCAGGTAAACAAATGATACTCTTGTCACTTCTAATATTATCAATGAGTTTTTCTTCCTTCCTAGTTAAGTTTTTCTTAATAGCGAAAGGCTTGTCTAATAGAGTTTTAATTTTACCTCTTACTTCTTCTTTTTGTTTATCTGGTAATTGGAACATCCCCGTTTCAATGGTCGCAATCATGTCAAGTTTATCTATACATTTTGGAGTTAATGCGAATCCTAATCCTCTGGATAAGATGTGATGTTCTGCCTCGGATAATATTCTGGACGACAAGTTTATTACAGTTTTTTCTACTGGATTTGTTCCAATTACTCTAGATGTCTTACTTCTCAACATCTGTAATTCCTTCTTTTCCTCTAGTAGTTTGTTAAATTTCAATTTTTGTGTAAATTTCGTATCCTGGTACATTTTATGGTAAGATAAATGTATAGCCTCCATAATATTATCCTTCCTTGGATCATTGAACGTTGAAATTTCTAAATTGGTGGCCTTCAAATCAGATAAAATAGTATGAAGCTTGTGTCTTGTGTATTTGATCTGTTCCTTCATCAGTTTCTTCGATAACTTCTGTAATAACAACTCACTCTTGTATGTATTCTCAAAGTTCGATTTAATCCGAAGACCTTTTGGCATCACATCTTTCAATAAGGCTCGAGTTAAAAATGTTAAATGATTCCGCGTTCTAGCTAGTTTCTTCATTAAACCTTCACATCTTCAAAACCAATTTAAGAAACCGAAGAGTCCATCCGACAGACATACAAGTGAATTCACTATTAGCAGATAATGCAATGGAAAATCATCACGACATGGAATGGGAAAAGACTGGAAGAATGTGGAAAGAAGAACGATGGAAGAAAAGGCAATTTAAGGAGGCAGCAACGATGGCGGTTTTGAGAAACGAAAAAATAAACATCATTAGCCAACCAAGTTATGATTTTCACAACGTTTGGAGAGGAACGATAGAAGAGCAGGTGAGAAGAAGATGGCAAGCGATGAAGAAGGATGACTAAAGTTTAGACGATTGATGATCTAAAACGTGATAATGTTTTTTCTTGTATGGTTTGTTTGTTCCTTGTAAGTTTTCTTTTTTGAATGTCTTTGGTTTTTTCTTACAAACCTATACCTAAGCCAGTTGAAATTTTTCTGATTGTTTCAATTACATTTTTCATTTTATAACATTTTGTCATTACCTGAAGAAGCCTTCCGAAGGGAAGGCGAAATATCGTTTTTAGTTTGTAAAACACAATAAAAGTTTGAGAAAGTTCAACAGAAGAATAGTTTACTTGTATTAAGAAAGTATCAGCTTTAATTTTCAAAAAATAAAAGGATTCGTCTCAAATACCTGTAGTTTACGTAATCACTAATCATCTTTATAGTCCATATTAGCTTTTAACTTCTCATAAATTATCATCATCATAATCATCATCATCATCATCATCATCATCATCATCATCATCATCATCATCATCATCATCATCAACATCATCATCACCTTCATTATCCTTAGTGATTTCAAAGTTATTTGTATATTTACCAATAGTTCTATTGTATACCTAGAGATGTTTAATGTAATTTTCACTTCCTGTTCATAATTTTAAATTGTTTTCTTGTTTGATTTCTTAGTTATACAGTGTCCAAGTGGCAATCATTTTATAATGACAGTGTTTTATTATTATTAATAAAAGTTTTCTCTCTCTCAAAAGTTATTATACTTTACGGAAATTTTATAGATATTGGAAATATTTGTCAAATTTCTTGAAGGACATTTTCGATTCGAGAAAAAAGGAACACAACTGACCTCTGGTGGATTTGGTGGTACTAGGTAAATGGCGGGCGCATTTGCATAAATATAAATACAAATATTTGATATAGGTAGTTGTTTATTATGGCCAAGAAAGTAAATTTATAGCTAAATATCAATTTCATTTGTGTTTTGTTTTTTCACTGATTTATGGAAACACGAAATGTAAAAACAAACAAATTAATACGTGGACCTGATAGTAGCCATCTTGCCAGAAGTGGCTCCATCACGCATCACTTATTTGTGGGACCAAGGTCTGTAGATCAGAAACTTGCACACGAGCTTCCAGTAACAGTCTAGTCACGGAGGTCTGTGCCTGCAGAGGATGCAATTGCGTGCATTGCAGTGCATGCAACATACACTCGTATGCATCTGTAATTTCTCGTGGTTTACTTGGGGCTGCACATATGACGTCACATTCAAGTTCAAACCCAAACTCTGGCTTGTCCGGGGCAAAGTATCATTTTATTTTATAAGTATTTTTTCGAATATAAATTACATAGAACGAAGATACTAAACACAGAAACGTTTATAAGCTAACTGACAACTTGAAACGATCCACTCAATAATTTCGTTAAGTGACGTACAGTTACATTGACAATGTAAAATATCTCGGAATTTTGTGAAAGCTTTTTATATTTTCAACCACATTATATTTATTTTCTACTTCATACATCAATTCAAAATTTCCCCTGACGCTTGATACTTTACTTACAATCAGCCCGCACACGGAGTTCACTCTAGGTGGGTCTCATATCCTGATCAACTGTTGTATTACACATAAAGAAGACTAAGATACAAAAATAAATACAAATATGAAGTTGCATAAGAAGTAGGTATAAAATTACAACTACATATTATCAGCGAAAAGTTAAGAACGTTTTACACGAAGATTTTCTAAATAAAGAGACCCGGAACTACGGTATTAATTAGAGTACAAATTGACACTCCTATAGACGATAACCTAGTATTATCCCATGCCAAACAACCGTCTAAATGTGTGCCTTCAAGTTTAGAATAGACTGATAAACGCAAGTTAAAACAAACAAATTTATATCTATAAAATGAATCACATTTTACTCAACACCTTTTGAAGTCTCTATGCTAATCAAGTTGCTCCGCAACGCTAATTTTAACAATATAATCATAATTTTGAAAGGGATTGACGTATTGAAAGGTTGTCGAGTGAAAAATTACATTTACTTTACTCAATATCTAGACTGATTAAGAAGGGCCAAGCAAATATCTAGGAACATTTGTTTTAGTCCCCATTAGTTATTCAGTCCCGATCATGTGATAGCTTCAATAGTTGATGATCCCGCTGTAAAAATCGATATTAGCGTCAACTGATCGCTTTAAAATGTCATTCATGGGCGCAATTCCACAATGTCAACTCGAGAATAGGCACCCATGTGTGTGGACGGTTTGTTGTTATAAAATATCGACTTGATAATAAAGACAGGAATATAATATTTTATATAATTGCACACATCCAAATAACAATATTTCATAAATGACCTTCAATAAAAACTATTTCTCAGAAAAAAAAAACTTGTTTAATCGCATTCCACATTTGAAATTACTATTGATTGAGTTTTTTTTATTATCTCTAATTCCCTAAACCACGCCAGTACATTTCATCATGTGATGGTATTGAAGAAGGCGAGTGTTTTCACTCTCATTGTCCCCGCTCTGTTCTTCCACCTTCACTTCTGCCGCCGCCTTCAACGCGCGAACATCATGTCTCCGACACGGCTGCTTGGATATCGGACCTAGACACGGCTGCTTGGATAGCATCGGACCTGAGACACGGCTCCCTGGATACCATCGGACCTGAGACACGGCTCCCTGGATACCATCGGACCTGAGACACGGCTCCCTGGATACCATCGGACCTAGACACGGCAGCTTGGATACCATCGGACCTGAGACACCGCTTCCTCGATACCGGACCTAGTGAAGTGACAGTGATGATCAAATACTCGGTATTCGTCGGCGTCGTGGCGCTGGCCGTCGCGGCGTCGGTCTTAGCGGCGCCGCAAGAAGACAAACCGGCGGAGAAGGTACGTCTTTTGGTTTAACCACGGTTTTACAAACCATCAAGTATCGATTAACTTTTTCATTTCAGAAATTTCTTTGGTGTTGCACTTACATTTTTTATTTTTTGTTAATTGGTCATTACCTCTTAATTAACGGTTTAGGGCCGGTCTTTCAATACTCAGCTGTTAACAGTTAGTTAGTACAAACTTGGTTTGTTAATTGTTTGTTGCCATGACAATACAGTCCTAATCAACCCTTTAAAAGTTAGCAGAGTGTTGAAAGACTGGTCCTAAGATGATTGGAGGTGATGATGAAAGATAAGTAAGGATTTTGAAAACTGCGGTTTAAATTTCAAAATGTTGGCTTGGTTAGGGGATCAGGCTAGAAGAGTTGGCTGCAGATGCAACGGAGTAATCTGGCACAGGCAGGAAAGCTCTAGATTTGACTTTGGGGTCCCGGATTCGAGCCCCGTGGACGACCCAACTGACTGTGGATATTCGTGATTAACTAGGTCAAAATTTAGGAAATTTTCTTATTTATAGACGAAGACTGCCTCCTTCCCACCTTCCATACTCCCACCTTTAAAACCGTCCTCGTAATCATCCAAAAACATGAATCTAGCTGTCGAGTCATCTATAAACACAATTAAACATGGATTTTGAACCCGAGACTTCTAAGTGACATTTTAGCGATCAACTTTCACGATGATGAGATGTGGTCGTCTTTTATATCAAATATAACCGTCATCAAATCTGTCACGGAAAAGCGTATCATTGGTCGAGTTTTGATGACAAAGTGAGCCACCTTGTTATTCAGCAAAGTAAACACTTGGAAATATTGATTTGATTGACCAACAACTCCTGCTCAAAAGAAGCTGCGTCCGCAAGTAGATATTTGCGGATGTCAGTCCTCAACACCACAAGACCGTGAGCTAATAATCTTATGGACGGATTCCACTAGACTCTGGACTATTGCGTCGGTAAGTTTGGAAATTGTTTTGGTATGAGGCTGGAGGAAAACACTTTGTTTGTAATGCGTTGATGAGGCATGGCATGTATTACTGATCACACGCAATAATTTGCAAGTGATCAAGATGCGGTGTATCTGAATTTCGATTGATCATTATCAAATTCATATGGGCTATATATACAATTTCCCTCAAAAATTTTAAAATTTTATTCTCTTCATCATCTTGCAAAATTTCAACTTGATCGGACAAGTGGTTCATTTCACTTCTCAAGCAATCAGAACTACAGTTGAAAACTATACAGCGAGCCAACCAAGTGGGAATTACTCCAACACAAAATTTCAGCTCAATCGGAGAAACTGTGTAACCTGTAGAGAAGCTGCAACAGGAAAAAAATAAATTAAGGAGCTAATCTAAAAATAGCAATGCAGAAAGAAATCGCTCGCTACGCTGACTTTACATAAGAAAGTTATAATTTCAAGGGGTAGCTAAATGTGAAACTATCTGATACAATAGCTTTACGAAACAATTCCTAAATTAATTCGGGAATTATTTGCTCAGAGTGTTGTCTGTCTACTAATCAAATTCAACAGCAAAACTGCTAACACCCGAACAGCGAACCAAATATATTCCATACATCACTCTGCTCTGATGACTGACAACTTTTAAACCAGTGTAGTTTCTCCTGAACCTCACCTGGCTTCTTTGGCCATTACAATCAAGAACTGAAGAGTTTCGTTGAGGCACAGAAATGACAACCAATTACATAACACCGATCAAGAACTATTAAATTGTTTCAAACTACCTAGACGTACTTTTTCCAACACGTCTGCGCAGAATCGTGATCGAGATGATCAAGATGATCAATAAAGAGAGCAATTAAATGTTTTATGGTAGAAGTAAAATATTGGGAAATGTATTTACTTTATTATGTCATAAAAGATTTTAACATCTTAATGCAAGGAT
Source organism: Leuctra nigra (assembly GCA_934045905.1). Taxonomy (NCBI): domain Eukaryota; kingdom Metazoa; phylum Arthropoda; class Insecta; order Plecoptera; family Leuctridae; genus Leuctra; species Leuctra nigra. The sequence goes on from OW203766.1 coordinate 34,307,977, forward strand.
GTGGAACCAACCCCCAAATATTGCCCACGTTCTCTATTGCGTAGAAGTTCGAAGAAATGGATAATTGCTCTTCGTTTATTACATTTAGGGACGGTTTTTCAATTCTCTGTTAGTTATCAAGTTCTGTACGTCAGTGGTAGAAGGTCCGATGTCCAGTTTTTCAATTTTGCTTTGTACACTTTTGGAATCATGTAATCAAGCTACATGTTACTATAATGCAGCAATTGCTCTTTAACTGAAGTACACAAATAAATTGAAGCACTCTTAAAAAAGACTTGTGTCAGCATAGAAATTAGATTGGATGAACGTAGATAATGGTTTAGAACAGCTCAACTCAAGACAAATTTAAATGGTCATCGGGCCTTTTACCTCTGATCCTGCCCACTTGTTTCCGAAATTCAAAACTTGTTTTCTGAGCCCAGTAGTTTTTATAAATAATTTAATACAATAATATTATGCCCGGAAGAAGAAGACCCTGATTTTGCATTAGTTTCTAAGTATTCCAAATCATTAATTCTCTGTATGTGGCAACTAATAGTAAACCATTATTGTTCTGCGTGAATAATGATTTTATATAAAGAAAATGCTAGAGCCTTTTATGTAGAATAGATTTCCCCCTCTCTCATTTCAAAACCACGTGCGTATTAAATGAACTTGCTCCGATCGCATGTATAAAATGTAAAATGTACGTGTGTGTATAATTTATTGCAATGTCTGCTCTGACGTGATTATTATTGAGACATTCACACCTATTAGTCACTATATTTCCAATATATTCAAAGTCACAATATAATGAGAATCACACCTCGAGCCGAAGCTAAGTCCGGCATCGTGAATAATATTCACAACCGCTGGACAAGCTGTCGTTAGCGTGAAAAAGACTGCCAAGTCACTCATTTGAACTTATCACTAGAACACCGACCCCGTTCATCTGGCATTTGCAGATATGTCAGCCATTGACCAAACGTATGTGAAGTAAATAATAACTTAGAACGTAGAACATAATAGTTATTGACCGTAAATAAACATAAAATATTAATAACTATATTCAGAATACACGTAGATTTTACAAGAAAATCGCGTAATAATATGAATAACATAGTCCGGTCCATAAGAAAGAATTTGTTTTCTTTATTCTTTGGCCGGACTAATGTTATATTTCATTCTATTGTGTCGCGCCCAGTGTAGACAGAGTAGAGTAGACAGTGTAGACGAAGTCAGTGTAAACAGGTTCTGTAAGTGTAAGACCAACTCTCCCCCACCAACAATGAATTCAATTTCAATTCTGTGATTTCCTGAATCACTCGACAATTCATAACACGGTATTTGAAAGAAATTGATTATCTGAAAAAAATGTGATGGCATCATCTGATGAAGTCTATACTAACTCGTCATCTACCTCTAATAGGTGAGCTCCGATTTCATTGATAATAACATGGATTGATTGTCTATGAACCTGACCAGCAGCCAATCTGTTTTGTTCAAATACCGTTTTATGAATTGTCGAGTGTACCTCTAGTGCGTGAAGGAGCCTTGGCAGCGATGCGCTAACGCTCTTCTAGTGAAGTAATCCATATTCAGTTTCCATCTGCATTCGCCGCAAGTGAATCTATTTGATATTATTCCATGGCCAAGTCAAGCCAAGTACCTAAGTTTATACCTGCCAAAGTGTCGCAAATTCAATGTCTGCAGAAGAAGAATGTTGATATATGCGATCGATATGTTGGAAGTTGATATAATCGTAATTTTCACTGCCCTCTAGGCATAGTATAAAGATCAGCCCGTTCACTCCTTCACGTAGTAGCGTCACTCCGAGATGAAACTGGTTTCAGCGCCGATGGTGGCGCCCCAAGTAGCCACCTTAGTGCAACTCATTTTCATGGGATGAAAAATTGCCGCCAGAAATTCAAATGGCTCAGTGAATTCGCAATATATTTGATAAATATTTATGATATTAAATCATTTTTGTAATTCAAAGAAAACTCATGATATAACTATTTAATATTTATTACATTCAATGATATTACACGCTATAAATGCAATTATAATTGGCAAGTGTTACTGTAGCAGGTTTAGTCAGTTGGTCCTAGATTGGTCAGTCTATTACAAAAAATACATACATTATTTTATTATTCCCAATGCCTATGTGTCTTCCATGGCTTATTAACACAGGTAGAAATGATTGAACAGTTAATTTCAGATTCCAAATAAAACACAGCTCTCTTTGCACAAAACACTTTGAGGTAGACTAATGTGCAAATGCACACCCAATAAGATTAGTGTTACCTTTGGATGCTATTACAACTCAATTTGAGGTGCCAAAGCTATGAGGTATTATGCCTAGATATTATATCATACTACACTACCTATGTGTTACCTAGATATAGACATAATATACACCTGGATACTCACTGTCAACATTGTGATCAAAAAGTATTTCACTAGAATCAAATTGTTTTGAGGTAAAACTATGCTACTTAGAAATAGGTAGGTAGGTAAGTCACTTTCTTATTGAATAGTGCAAGCCGTGATTTAGATAAATGTTTATTCAGTAAGCCTACCTTACAGATCGTAGAATATACAAATACAAGCCAAACAAAGGGAAGACACTTTTCCTACCACAGACATCCAACACACGAAACAACAACACTTCACATCGAAATCTTCTTCTTGCAATTTGTCAGCTTGTATTGCCGAAAGTCAAACTTATTGTTCAATATACCTAGGTATGAAGGAGTGTAAAGTCATCCGGTTTGACGTGTGATGATCGTAGGTTTGACTGAACTGCATTCAAACTGTTTGACAGTTAGTTGGTCTTCTTTGTTGGTCTTAGATTCAACTTTGTAGGCTGAGCCTAGGCCGCCTCTGCCAAGACTGTCGTATCATTCTTCTTTCGTCACGAACTGTCAGTTGTCGGGCGAGATCAGAATCCGGACTGTTTCTCCAAATCTATGTTCAAAGATAAATTATAGGTATAATTAATTAACTTAAACGAAAAGTATGCATCTTACTCAGTTAATTTATGGGAGAGAAAATAAGTGAACTAACCTTCATCCAGTCTCTGCGCCGCGCCGTGATGTCTTCTATCTTTCGAATTTCACAGTATTTTGCAACAAAAACTGATTTACGTGAAGCTAACTATACCATTTTAAATTGTGTACTAAGTGTCACATGTCACAAGCAGCATTATTTAATAGTAAAATAGTGAAATTATGCAAAAAGACGTCAATCTTGGCTTTGTTTACATGCAATGCAAATGGCAATGGATGGTTGAATTGCTGTTTACTACTGTGGTTACTAGGGGCGCCACCGTCGACATTTGAAACTAGCGCGCCAATGTTAAATTAGCTAAGTGACGCTACTATGAAGATGAATATACTATGCCTCTAGGTCGTAAACGGCATGACTGGTTGTTGTCGCGTGATGTAATATGTTGTCAGGGAGGCCATGACTCAAAATTAAGACATTTCACAACAATGAGAGATTTTCCATTGTTGAGATCCAGTAGGCCGAAAATGCTATGTTGTTGCTTACAGTAAAAGTAGTTGGTCTGCTCCTCAGTTTATATAGGCATACGGTATGTTGAGTGACTGTGAGTGTACGGTACGACTTGGCTGTGTGGAGCGACCACTCCACTAGATATTAGTACAGCATCACGGTTAATGACAAACAATCTTTAACAGAAATCTCTGAATGAAGTGTAGAGATATGACAGACATCTCAAGTAATAAATCAATTGTATATGTTTATTTTTATTTTATTCGTACCTTTCCAAATTTACTTACTCTTGGCACTGGGTAAGGGGTTGGGGTAACAAATGAGAACTAACAATTTGATGATTACAATTTTATAACCCATTTTCAATGACACATTCTGAAGCGCCTGCTTGCCAAGACACAACGCTGTTCATTATATTTCATACGATTTTTTCAAGTGAATATTTATCGTTTTGCACGGTGTGTGCCGAAAATAGCTTCTAAAGAAAATTCAATTGGCCGTGTCCTAATTCTTAATTCTCACATTCACACGTCGACTCGGTTTACCCCGAGGAAAACTATAGAGATAATATTTGCAAAACTTCGTAACAAATTCTGAACGATTCATTTCATTTCGAACATTAAAATAATTTGCATAGCAATTTCTTAAGTCAATCGTAATATTTTTATGGAGTAAATTAACACCAAGTTGTAAAATCAAATGTTTCTAGGTGATAAAATAATAGCTTATTGCTTAGTTGATAATAAATCATGTAAGTATAATATTATGTTAGTAAAGAGGAGGATATTCAATGATCATTAACAACATAGTCATTGGTTTTTCTTTGTTTACACAACGTATTCTTGTAAAGAATTTCAATGTAAATTATGTGTCACAACTTTCTTTACGAGCGACTTGAGGCAAATTCTGGGAAGGTTCCCTTCTGATAGGCCACGGCCGCCTTCTCATCACCCAATCGCCACAGTAATCACTCAGTCATCTGTCACCATTAGCCTATTGCAGAACAGTACGACGTTAAACACCAATTTAAAAAAATGCATTTCTGTTTTTCGTTGGTCATCTATAAGTCTAGAAAGGAGAATATCGAATTCCTCTATAGTTCTCTGCTCGTAGGCCTAAAAACAGGTGTCAGGTCCGTGAAAATTAGCAAGTGCAGAAAGTGCAATTGCAATTATATTTACATTTGTATTTCACGGTATTTAGGCGTTCAAATTGCGTGACGTTTCGGTCATGGCAGAGATGAAATGAGTTTGGTCCACTCAGCGTGAATGTCATCTTCACGGTGTTTATAGGCGCCTCGACAACTAGGATGGCTGATATTTAGAAGCTATTTGGGAAGATTGACGTTTGTAAGATGTTGGTCGTGGCCTATTAGTCCCAGCAATTGTCTCGCGATTGAGAGAAACACGATTCGATCAGTCATGAATCAGGGGAATCGTACTCCGTGATTATTAATCCTAAAACCTCAAAATATAAAAATATATGGAATATTCTGCTCTGCGACATTGATAAACGAGCACGGCCAACATGCGATGAAATTATTCTCAGCGAAACGATATGTAAAACGCTTTCTGAGGATTAATAATAGTTACGGGCAGTCCTTCTCCAACCCGAGAGTTAGGACGATAGTTTCCTAAGGCATAATCTAGACTTGATGTCTTGAAAACATTCTACATATTTGTCCAAACTGCAATACTTGACAAAGAATTATAGAAGAAGTAGAGCGTGGACGATGGTGACAGAGACAGAGAGACAGAGATTGTTGCAAGAGGAGAAGAGAGGAGAAGAGAGAAGGATAATGAAGAGCTTGAAGAACGGGAAGATAGTGATCCTACAAGTTGTGCCAATAAATAATTTACAAAATTGAAAGAAACGAAAAATAAACTATGTTATTAATATTTAAGGCACTTTTTTATAGATAATTGATAGATAGTGTTTGAACCAACTACAGTTATTTTATTCAAAGGTATGGAAAGTTCTATTCACCCAGAATCTAAACAAATCAACAAATCCATGCGTGTTGATCGATCAATTAAAAGATGGCGCAATATTCATAATAAGATTGTTCTATTCCCACACGACTGTTAACAGTCCATAAGTTTAAAGTAGATCATCCGCATTTTCAAGGATGCGCATTCATAGCCTAATATCTAATAACTAATTATTATCACACAAAGTTGTATAAAAACCTCGGATTTCTGTGGATGATCATGCAAGATAATTCAGATCACGGACGATCTTCGATCGGTTATCACGCGATTGCGTAACATTATCCGCAAGATAATTCAGATCACGGACGATCTTCGATCGGTTATCACGCGATTGCGTAACATTTCACACTTTTTACAGTTATTTCAGTTTTTAATTCAAATTACTGCGCCCTGATTCGAGATGTTTGTTAAGATTTGTAGCGAAATATAATACTACGTTCTTTGTCATATTTTGTGAATTCACACCGAATCCATGGAAGGCACGTGAAATCAATGATATTCTTTCAGCATCTTGCGAAACACAATGTTGAATACATACTAACTCATTACTAATTCGATGTAGAATTGAGGAAGAATTGCCAAAAAATAACGATTTATCGAAAGCTTACTTTCTCCACATATTGAATGATATATGTTTCAAAATAAGTTCAATTGAATTGTGAGTTCGATATAATTCAATGGAGACCGGCATAATTACATATATGTTTTCATTACAAATGGTGTTTTTGGAATTAATCGAAAATTAAATCGTTAGAATTTAATTGTGTTTTTCGTCGTACTGTTCTGCAGCTAATGATGATGATGATGATTGGGAGATAATGATGAAGAATGGGTAACGTGGACGGTGGGAAAGAGGCGGTCGTGTGCTAATAGGGAACCTTCCCGGCATTTGCCTCACGACTGAGGAAACCACGAGATCCTCAGTCGTGAAGTCAGGTGGCGAGAATCGAACCCGGGACCTCCAGAGATTTCCACATATCGTTTCTGACTTAAACTTGCTCTGTAAATAGTTAACGTGGCGCGAGCACTCGATATAGCACAAATTTATTTATTTTTGAAATTACCATTTCAAAAAACTTTTTACTCAACTATAATGAAGTATAAAATACTTATTAATTGTCTTGTAGTTTGCAACTCCCGCCCAATAATGAGTTACCAATTTTATGTTTTTTGAGAATGAACAAAACTTTAACATGAGAGATAATAGGAAATCATTTCGAATTTGGTTAACAACTTTTAAAATAGCACACGTTGTTTCTCATTTTTCACAATTTCACAAAAAAAAAATTCCTGATAGTATGTCCGTATGTCTACCAGAAAAAAGTTTTTTGTTAAAACCTAGCGGTACAAAAAAATTAGACCTTCATTTTAACCTAAAAAATGACTCGATTTTACTTGGCTGCCATAAGATAACAAGGGGGAGAAAACTCAAATTATCTCAGAAACTAGACACGAGAAGTGTTTAATTTTTTCAGGGATTGTGTATGGCATGATGATTTATCAATAAGTACACAAAAAATTATGAAGATCCGAGACTATGCCTCGAGTGATCGCGCCACCTTAATTAAACAGAAAATATAATTGTTTACGAATCGAAAACTAGACCGTTCGATACAAAAAGGACGGAACAGGTTGGGTGAGTGGTTAACGCTCTGAGCTTGTATTCCGGAGGCCCGGGTTCGATTCCCGCGGCCGTCCTTCCTGACTGGGGTTTTTTCGTGGTTTTCCCTCAGTCGACAGGCAAATGCTGGGAAGGTACCCTACTAATAGGCCACGACCGCCTCCTTCCCACCTTCTATCCTTACCCACTCTTCACCATCATCTCCCTATCATCATCATAATCATTCATCCGTCGCCATTAGCCTCGCTGCAGAACAGTGCGACGTTAAGCCCCAGACAAAAAAAAAGATACAAAAAGGGCCGGTCTTTCAATACTCTGCTAAAGTCTCAATTAGCTGTTAGTTAGTACAAAACTCTATCTTTCAATTGGTTGTTGCCACGAAAATACAGTCCTAATCAACCGTTTAACAGTTAGCAGAGTATTGAAAGACTGGCCCTAAGTAAAGTATCCAACAGATTTGAGTGAACATCAAGACCGGTGTTACTTTTCAATCTGATGCGATGACGGACGAGAGAGACTCATGTTCGAGCAGTCGGAAGATCCTCTAACACTTCCTCGTGTTATCTAACTACTCAGATCATAACGTCTTCCATCTGCTGTTCCCAAGACCAGGGTAATTAGCGAGTTACACCAACGAAATTCGGCGAGAATGAACATTATTTTGATGTGACTTCGAATTGAGTCTTGTCAAACGGATTATTTCTCATGAGAGAAACAAAAGAATTACGAGAGAAATGAGATGAGATGATGATATCTAGTTCTATTTAGTGGGCATTAAAGTGACACAGCATATCTTAGCTTCTGTTGCAATATCAATGAAAATATCGAACATTAACCTAGATTATGTATACAAATTAGTATTTATTTTTTATTTTGTTTTATGTATGTATTATGTATTATGTTTATTATGTTTTTACTAAACACTCCACGGATTATGTATACAAACATTAAACTTCTGGTGTTGCAGTGTATGTAAATAATACTGATAATTTTATTTGATCCCTGCGTTTGGTAAAATTCTTCTTTCACATCTTCAGGAGAACAATTCAAGTAAATAATTTTTACTAAATTTTGCTATATTTAAATTTGTTTACTAAAAATTTCATTGTACAAAAATTGTATTTGTACTATTTTTAAGTAAATTATTAAATTGGTTGTAGATACTATATCAACAGTTATAGATAGCCTGCTGGGGTAGAGTGGCCACATCGAGTTGTTTTTTCACTTTCGCCATCTTTTGTCCAAATCGAATCACACTCTATGCACTGAACAAGACAAGTATTGTACTCCCAAACATTGTATTGGTATTAACATTGAATATTAAATGATATTCAATATTCAAGGGTATTAATTTAGTCAACAACAATACAGTTATGTTTCTCATTACAATATTATGTTTCTTGCAAACCCCATCAGTAATTTAATTTTTGCAAAACATGGCCGCCTGCGACTTGGCCATCTAGCATAGTAGACTCTCTTCATTTGAATTGTTTTGAACATAATTTCGGAAGATTATCTCTGTTTGCAATATAAAGGGTTTAAACGACGCCTAACAGAGAGTGCTTCCTAGTTACAAAGATCACTGCTGTGAACTTCGAGTTGATTATGATGGCAGCAGGAGGCGATGTGCTAACCTCTGCTCGCATGGAATGTCAAGTCATGTCTTGAAAGCGTCTAAATGCCCGCTGAACAATGTGGCTTTATCAAGCAAATTGACGCATCATTGCCCGATCACTTCAATATTCAAGCAAAAATACAGACTTTCTATAATCAATTTATAGAAGATGGCGCACCTTGATATGAAGAGTCACACAATTAATAATTACTCCGTTCATAAGAGGAGGACATTTTGTCCAGGAAGTTTCAATAACAAACGCATTTTTTTAAATCCAGACTGCAAGAAAATTTATAATCCTTTCGAAACACCGGTCGGAAATTTAAATATTAATAAAGATTTAGGACTGAAGAGACAAATTGATACTAAATTGGTCTACGATTACAGTGACTTGGTCAAGAGACATTGACCCTCCTAATGCTTATTGTTTTCCTCAAAAGTGGAGATAGTTAATTTCGGATTTTGTAGTGAACATCCCATACGTAATTATCATACGTAATTGTGATATTATTCTGAAAAGTATTGTCTCCCACGTATGTATCACGTACCAACGTGTTAACACGTCACGTCTCACGTACGTGCTATGACCCCAGCTGGCACGTGTCACGTACGTGTTATACCCCAGCTGACACGTGGTATGCACGCGGTATGATTCTAGCACGTGTCAACCACGTGTCATAGCCCAGAAGCCCGATAGAACGTGCGTTTCACAATATTAATCATGTAAATTAAGACGTGGTTATAATAATCATAAAATTAATCTGTCACGATATTTGTCTTTGATTACAGAACTGTAAAAAGAGTTTTAAAAAATTCGAATTGAAAACTTCTCTTGCTTAGTCACTAATTAAAACCTGCGAAAGATACTTGATTTCCTTTCTAAGTTTTTATGAGCGAACCATCTTCTCTACCTAACAATTAGAACGGTCTTGAAATTTGACCATCAATTTAAAAACCCCAATTCATTCACGGCCGGTCTTAAAATTACTTTACAAAATTACACTTCATTTTCACTCCCGAATTCGTAGTTTCTGTTAGAAAAGACTTTGACCATCAGAGAACTGGGCCAGCAAATAATTACTGGAATGTGTGTAAACTTTCACGCGCTGGCAAAGATTATCTCGGAGCGATATTTTGAATGTCAACGCGCAGAAGCTCTGGCTCTTTGTCAGTGAATTCCTCGCTCTTGACAATCCCTTCCTCATTACTGTGAGATAGTTCTTTTTCGTTCGTACTTAGTTGCGACTTACATGGAGTAAATAAAGTGAAAGGTTGAATTGAAGAGTAGAAAGAAGAAGCTTCTTTTCTGTGCTCTTCCGTTTGTCAGCTAATAGGCATTCTTTATAATTATCATAGGCTATGCGGCACCATGCGCGGCGATGGTTGTAAAGTGTTGAGTCACGCGCATTCATTCCATTCGTGTTTTGTAACAAAAACACAGTTTTATTGATATTTTAAACCATTTAACTATTTTTCTTCAGAGGAAAAGTGAAACTTAGAAGAATATCACACTTCGTAGCATATTTGTTACAGATATTTGTATTTAGTTTATACAATATGAATATTCATTGCATTTAGATTGACATTTGAGAGAGACTGTAAGATAAATAATTATTGTATTTATTATTTATGAATACCTACCTATACATACATAGTGAGCTGAACACTCACTTTGCTGTTATCCAAGGAAGGTGCGTTTACCATCGCTGCTGTTACGTAGATAAATACACTTTTGATCAACACAAATTAATCACCAATGTAACTCTGCTTAATTTTGAAAGTCAGAATCACCTTCAGTATTGATTGACTCGTGTCAGGCTCCTGTGATTGGCTTCTGATCGAGATTAATTTTGCATTAAATACCACCTTGTCTAGTTTTGCTTTTATTTGAACAAAATCATCGGATTTGTTGATCCGTTTCTCAGATCAACTTGAAATTTTGCAATGACATCAAGATCAAAATTAAGAAAATTATTGATATATTGCATATTTTTAAATATGTTTTTTTTAAAGATGGTGGAAAACGTAGTCACTAAGTCCTTTTAAACGTTTTGTCTTACAAAACTTGTACTCTATCAATAACCGGGAATATTCATCCTACAACTCAAAAATATTGTCAGTTTATGTAACTTCAAAAAGAATGCAGTTTTCAGTATAAAAACTTTTCAACATATTTAAAGCAAAAGCGAGTAGGCTAATTTGACATCTCTTCAGAATCTGGAGTAGAACTGCCGCAGCATTTGATCTCCAAGTCGCATTGCATCGTTCTGCTTGACCAGTGGTCACGTGACCCTCTCAGCAGGAAATGATTATCTCTTCGCAGCTTCCTCGCTCTGGAGTCGTGCCTCGGCTCTTAGTGCTAATCACTCCTAATGGCTCGCACTTTCATTGAGATGGACGAGACAGACGCTGTCCTCGCCCGTGTCTTCTAGTCCTCATTGTCCTCATTGTCACGGGAATGTCCTCATTGTCACGGGAATGTCCTCATTGTTCTCATTGTCACGGGAATGTCCTCATTGTCCTCATTGTCACGGGAATGTCCTCATTGTCACGGGAATGTCCTCATTGTCACGGGAATGTCCTCATTGTCCTCATTGTCACGGGAATGTCCTCATTGTTCTCATTGTCACGGGAATGTCCTCATTGTCCTCGTTGTCCTCATTGTCACCTTGGACTGGAGCAAGTTGGCTCAGGGGCGGTCGCTCTGGGCTTGGACTTCAAAGGTCTGGAGCAAATATTTTTATGGGAAAGGATTCTCGAATGGGAGAAGAAAAGTGTAATTGCCTGAAATTGACTGTTAACTAGTTTAGAGTCAACATAAGGTTGGAAGATACCAGATATTGTCCTTTAATTCACTATGCAATAGGGAAGTCTCTTAGAATGTAGAATGAAATAAATACTTGGATTTTTAAAAATATACACGTTTCTGATCTCGATGATCAAAAAATTTAATCTGTGGGATAAATACTCTAGTAGCAAAGCTTTAATCGAATCTGAATAAAAAGAGTCACTTATCGCGAGCGCAAGAACGACCCAAGGGACAAATGACGTCAAAAACGTGTATTGAATCACATAAACCCAATGTATAATCATGATGAGACCGGTTGCTGATAACATTGCTGTCTACGTCATAATCGTTCATGTTGTCCAACTCCGTTTTACCAGCCTGAATGTTAGGCGATATTTCAATGCGAGATTTGACAATGAAAATGACAAACTAGACAAGGAAAACAAGTGTTGACATTTATCATTTTTCCTCTAGTTTTTATTTTCAATTTAAGAAAAAATGAGGAGACTTCCCTAATGAATCCGGGATCATTTAATTTCGAACTTTTCAGAATTTTCAGAAGTATCTACCAAAAAACTCTCGCTGTTTTGGGTGCAACCGATTCATTTTCAGCGTGTCCCTCGTCGATAGGCAAATGCTGTGAATGATCCTTTCTAATAGGCCACGACCGCCTCCTTCCCACCGTCCATCGTTACCTAGTCATCATAATCATCTCCAGATCATAATCATGAATGTTATAATCATAATTGTGAAAGACGAATTCGTCCTTAACAATTAGCCTATACTTGATACCACTATTATAACTATTCACCTGATGCCATAAAACTTTCTTGTAATAATAACACCCATAATCATGTGTACTTAAAGCCAAACTACCTAAAACTTTTGGAAAGAAGTTAAATTAGTTTGTAACAGAAAGTTAATTTCTGAAATTGTTAAAAGCGTGATTGAGACGCAGGTCAACTTGGTAATATAGATTTTATGATTAGTTTTACGTCGAATTGTTCTGCAACTTGATATATTGAACTATTCTGAGATCAACACCAATAATATTGAGACATAAAAGTCGGATGCTGTCAAAAAACCATGATTGCTGGGCCTCAACGTTTCTATATTCTATATATTAAAAAATTAGGCGCCTATTCTATATCTTTTTTTGATCTCGTCGCGGCCGCCTTCGTTTCATTGCCGCGACGAGATCAAAAGGAGTTTTTATAGAATACGTACCCTAAGCACGTATAAGATTTGCCGCTGAGGACCGAGTGGTTAAAATAAAATCAATATAAATGTAATTGGAAGGGTGGGGGGAGCAAAACATGTTTAGAACCAGCAATAATCCTCTCTCCTGGATTAGAAATACTTGCACTTCTATTTCCAATCGGTCGCGGCGTTATTTTAAAACGTGTTACTTTTTCATTTGGCGCCTCAAGTTCTCCCTCAATTTCAATTGATGCAATAACAATTGAACATTGACAATATAATTGTGAAACAAATCTTACATAAAATGATGATTAGGGACCATTTTAGGACATCTTCCTTGTCCATTTCATTCGATTCGCACGAGAAGATTTTGTTATCAATCATTCAATCAATCAATCAAACTAATGAATGATGTAAGACAATGTTGAACATCATTCTTCTGTTGTGTCATTATTAATAACTGCATAGTCTAGCACGTATTGTTGGACGCTTAAAGTGAAAGTATTGAATCCAAATATATCTTCCAAAAGATGTTGCTTTATTAGATTAGTAATCGGCTGCTCTACAAGTGACTAGACTAAAACGTGTCTATTGAAAACTCGTTCATCACTGCTTTTGAATTCGGAAATCACGGAATTTTGAGGAAGAATCGATCCAAGTCTCGCTATGGCAACAATTAGATGTTTTGTGGGTTAAATGCTGGGCCGATTTCACATAGCTTGTAGGTCAACAAAGGCGGGTGATTTGGTATCGACATTATTTATAGCGAAATTAAACTGACAGATAATTAAATATTTGTAGAGTGAGAGTTTTGTTTTTCCCACACAGCGCATCTTTGACACCACTAGTTGTTTGAAACATCGGATGGTCAGCTTGGAGATAAATGATCACGTTATTCACTGTCATTATTATCGTAGTGATTTATAATTTCATTTTTCATACAACAGTTTTGAGTTTAATTTTGCATACGACTAACTACTTTTTGGCTTAACATTCTATATCATTTCGTGTTTGTGTGTTGCTCGTAGTTCTCGCTTTAAATCTTTACAGCCCTTCTAATAGGTATAGAATGATTTGTGTACAGTCAGGGAAACTAGATGGTTCATACTCTGCCTCTCTCCGACCCATAACATAAACATGTTTTTATATGGAGCAGAGAGAGATAGAGTATGAACCATCTAGTTTCCTTGACTATACATCCCTATACCTTGTCTAAAGGCACGTGTCTAAATGTGAGGTACAAATAAAATGTTGTCAATTCACAGTTCAACTTTAAACCCGTAGATAACACAGGGAGGCATGAAATTGTACCTCAACTGGACTTAAAATGATCGTAAAACCGCGTGTGAAATGACAGAATATTGAAAATATTGTAATTTTTAAGGAAACAGTTTTTAGAATAAGATTACCGTTCGTAAATATGGGGTTACTGTTCAAATAAGAAAGGAAAATAGTAATAGTAAAAAGTGATTAATGTACAGGAAATATGGCAACACTGCACTGCAAATATGAGCTGATTTGGCAGGGTAAAAGTGGAATTTCAAGCAAGGTGCACCTCAGAGGTAAAAGAGGTAAAAAGCAGGAAGTTAATTTCCATGATTCTCCAGGTGAGCTCATAAACCAGTAACTGCCATCATCCTATCTATTTGTAATGGAGGTAATGGTGACATCTGTCATAGTGTAAGAGAATGTCAACTTGTTGACATTAGTCAAAATGCATAGTGCTTGATTACATCATTCCAAAAGTGCGCAAAGCAAAATCGGGAACAAGTACTTCCGGTCCCCCCCCCCCCCCCCCCCTCTGATTATACAGATATTTGTATCATCGTAAGAGGTAATGGTGTTATGCTAAAGTTATAAGTGGTACGGTTACATTATAATTTGTGTAAGTTACAACTATATCTAAGCACCATGGCCGTAACTCTGGGGTGTGATTACATACGTGATAACTTTCCTGAATAACAATGGCCGTGAATAACATTGAGATGAGAAGCACAACACTTACGTAATCCCACCCCTGGTCACGTGATGTTCCAGCATAAGCGCCAGATCTTCCGAGAGCAAGTGCTGCCCCACTCGGGCGGCAAGATCCCCTCCTCCGCCTTCCACGCCGACCGTCTGGCGCTCAACCGGCTCAACAAGGACGGCATCTCGGTCCCCGACGGCGTGCTCCTCGACGCGCGACGCCACGACAAGCACCCCCACGCCAGACACAACTCCGACCTCGAGGACGCCGTCATCAAGCTCGTCCTCACTCCTGCCGGCCGCTACACGCCGCAGGAGGGGCGATACCATGACGAGAACGTCAGGACGGTGGACTCCACGTACGTCATTCGTCAGCCGATAGGTGAGTGGTTGACCTTGAACCTCCACGACGCCGTCATCAAGCTCGTCCTCACTCCCGACGGTCGCTACACGCCGCAGGAGGGGCGATACCATGACGAGAACGTCAGGACGGTGGACTCCACGTACGTCATTCGTCAGCCGATAGGTGAGTGGTTGACCTTGAACCTCCACGACGCCGTCATCAAGCTCGTGCTCACTCCCGACGGTCGCTACACGCCGCAGGAGGGGCGATACCATGACGAGAACGTCAGGACGGTGGACTCCACGTACGTCATTCGTCAGCCGATAGGTGAGTGGTTGACCTTGAACCTCCACGACGCCGTCATCAAGCTCGTGCTCACTCCCGACGGTCGCTACACGCCGCAGGAGGGGCGATACCATGACGAGAACGTCAGGACGGTGGACTCCACGTACGTCATTCGTCAGCCGATAGGTGAGTGGTTGACCTTGAACCTCCACGACGCCGTCATCAAGCTCGTGCTCACTCCCGACGGTCGCTACACGCCGCAGGAGGGGCGATACCATGACGAGAACGTCAGGACGGTGGACTCCACGTACGTCATTCGTCAGCCGATAGGTGAGTGGTTGACCTTGAACCTCCACGACGCCGTCATCAAGCTCGTCCTCACTCCCGACGGTCGCTACACGCCGCAGGAGGGGCGATACCATGACGAGAACGTCAGGACGGTGGACTCCACGTACGTCATTCGTCAGCCGATAGGTGAGTGGTTGACCTTGAACCTCCACGACGCCGTCATCAAGCTCGTGCTCACTCCCGACGGTCGCTACACGCCGCAGGAGGGGCGATACCATGACGAGAACGTCAGGACGGTGGACTCCACGTACGTCATTCGTCAGCCGATAGGTGAGTGGTTGACCTTGAACCTCCACGACGCCGTCATCAAGCTCGTCCTCACTCCCGACGGTCGCTACACGCCGCAGGAGGGGCGATACCATGACGAGAACGTCAGGACGGTGGACTCCACGTACGTCATTCGTCAGCCGATAGGTGAGTGGTTGACCTTGAACCTCCACGACGCCGTCATCAAGCTCGTCCTCACTCCCGACGGTCGCTACACGCCGCAGGAGGGGCGATACCATGACGAGAACGTCAGGACGGTGGACTCCACGTACGTCATTCGTCAGCCGATAGGTGAGTGGTTGACCTTGAACCTCCACGACGCCGTCATCAAGCTCGTCCTCACTCCCAACGGTCGCTACACGCCGCAGGAGGGGCGATACCATGACGAGAACGTCAGGACGGTGGACTCCACGTACGTCATTCGTCAGCCGATAGGTGAGTGGTTGACCTTGAACCTCCACGACGCCGTCATCAAGCTCGTCCTCACTCCCAACGGTCGCTACACGCCGCAGGAGGGGCGATACCATGACGAGAACGTCAGGACGGTGGACTCCACGTACGTCATTCGTCAGCCGATAGGTGAGTGGTTGACCTTGAACCTCCACGACGCCGTCATCAAGCTCGTCCTCACTCCCAACGGTCGCTACACGCCGCAGGAGGGGCGATACCATGACGAGAACGTCAGGACGGTGGACTCCACGTACGTCATTCGTCAGCCGATATGTGAGTGGTTGACCTTGAACCTCCACGACGCCGTCATCAAGCTCGTCCTCACTCCCGACGGCCGCTACACGCCGCAGGAGGGGCGATACCATGACGAGAACGTCAGGACGGTGGACTCCACGTACGTCATTCGTCAGCCGATAGGTGAGTGGTTGACCTTGAACCTCCACGACGCCGTCATCAAGCTCGTCCTCACTCCCAACGGTCGCTACACGCCGCAGGAGGGGCGATACCATGACGAGAACGTCAGGACGGTGGACTCCACGTACGTCATTCGTCAGCCGATAGGTGAGTGGTTGACCTTGAACCTCCACGACGCCGTCATCAAGCTCGTCCTCACTCCCGACGGCCGCTACACGCCGCAGGAGGGGCGATACCATGACGAGAACGTCAGGACGGTGGACTCCACGTACGTCATTCGTCAGCCGATAGGTGAGTGGTTGACCTTGAATCTCCACGACGCCGCTCACTAGGAACGCTCTGGACTTACATTACGGAGTCCTGAATTCGATTCCCGCGGACGACCTTCCGGAAAGTGGTATTTTCGTGGTTTCCCTCAGTCGAGAGGCAAGTACTGGGAATGTTTTCTAGAGGTTTCTATCAAGCCAAGACCACTTCCTTCCCACCATCTATCCTTACCTATTCTCCAGAAACGTCTTCGATCTTCCGTTGCCCTTCAGCCAGGTTCCAGAACCGCTTTACAACTAACGTCCCTTTTGCCCCTTTTTTGAAAGTGCACTTCCTTGTCTGATCTCTCATTGGACCATGCTCTGTTGCAGGAACTTTCAAGAACTCGTACTTTGGCAGATACCCGAAGCACAAGGCGTACCCGCCGATTCCGTCCAAGCTGGAGCTGCCGGCGAAACAGTCCAAGACTCCGAGCTTCAATCGTATCCCGAAGACGTTCGGGTTCCGACCCTCGGCTCACTTCGGCTCCCATTCGTCGAGCAACTTCGGCTCCCATTCGTCGAGCAACTTCGGGCAACAACATTATCCAACACTCTACCCAGATTATTTCAACTCCTTCTACTCACCGCCTGTAAGTCGAGGAAATTTAATATTTTTTTAGTAAATGACGTACGATCTCCCTGTACGAATTTGTAAACTCAGAACTCTTTTGCTCACGAGTGTGAAATAAAATAAATGCTTCGAAAATAGGCTTTTCTTAATGTTTGGCGCACATTTCTTCTGGACTAACATTATTTCAATTTTATATTGCATTTTCAAATTACATTTCTACGTAATGTATCATCGTTATAAAGTTCATTCACGATTAGAATAGCAAGTCGATCACGTCGTTCATTGGTCGGTCACATGAACACTGACTGCCCTGTCAATGGCAAGACTACAATATCTTCTTTGTATTATTGAAATTGTATAAAGTATGTGAAATACACACTTTTTAATAGTATAGAAAATATTAGAAAACTTCAATAAAATTGATTTATCTTTATCTACAGTCGTCTTGTACATACTCTTTGATAATTGATATTTATTTTTTATTACATTTTTTTTTTTATTTTTTATTACATTTTATTCTTATCTATTAGGAGTACATACATTGTATAATAATAAGCACTTGGTTGAACAGGATAAGAAGCCCGCA